>JAUAME010000005.1:34583148-34993148 GCA_030820535.1 Quercus parvula
ATGCATTTTGTCAAAGGATATGTCAACACATGAAAACTATGACCTTAACAACTCTCCCTTTGGCAATCTGTGACAAAACCACAACAACAATTATTGAGAAAATTATCCTAAAAATCTCCCCAATTGATTGACACAGATAATACATAAGTCTATCTAATACTATAGGCTCTTGAAAAACTTTGCAAGAATAAATATCAATGTATAAAAGACTTGCAACATATCTTAACTAAAACACTAAACAAGATCCATCAAGGCATCATGTGTGAAATATAGACAAGTTATATAAACAAGTAACATGTGTATAAAGAGAGAAAAGAAACAACACGTGAGATAAAGAATGAAACACATACATCATCATCGTATATATCAATAAAGCATAATGTATATAAAAGGTTACGAAACCAAAAGTACAAGTAGTGAGAAACTATACTATACATCAAAAGCCTCACTGCATCTCTTAAACAAACTAACTCTCCTCCTATCAACTAAGTCTACTACTCTCATAAAACCAAAACTACTCTCCATTTTTGTCATAAGAGACAAAGGGTGAATCATTGAGAGGTAGTCATCTCATCATCATGGGTAGAGCCAGAAGCATCATCATCATCATCATCATCTCTACTAGCATAAGGATTAATGGAAGACTCACACTTAGGTGAAGGAGTAAACCTACCAAGTCTAGACTGATGGCGAGCAATGCAACCAATCCAAGTGTTCATCTGACACATCTCATCAGTAAGATGGTTAAGACAATCACCATGAAAAGCCTGAGTCTCTCTAATGTCATCAATACCTTTATGTATAAGCTAAAGCTGAGCAAGGATGATGGCAAGAGAGGCTTCCATTCCACTCCAGAAGAAGAAGAAGAAGGAAGTGGAACAAATGAAGAAGAAGGATAGGGACCATGGGCAGCATCCTCAGCAGCATGAATCTCATCCTCTTACCTTTAAGTGGGAGTAGAATAATCTCGCGGACGTTTGGCCTTAGCCACTAACTGAGTAGAGCTCCTAGCAAAAGATTCCTTACTAATAGCAATCATAGCATAAGAGGGAGTAGAAGAAGGAATAGACACATGAGCATGCATAAGAGTATGCGAGATAGCAGATGGAAAAATGAGTTTATCACGACTTGCAGTGTCTTGATATTTATTCAGAATGGTTAATATCATGTTAGATGGAAAATCTATGGGTAGACCTTCCAGAAAAGAAAATAGGAAAAGAGCATGAGGCTCAGTGATGGTGTTATAGTGAGACTAAGGAATAAGAACAAAGGTCATCATCATATTAAGAATCCATGGATTCTTAACAAAGTCATGGATAATAAGATTGAGTTTGACTCCCCAAGACATAGGACGCTCACAGAAACTAGATGCAAGCTCATCTCTAGATAGAGCTCTAAGCATAAAAGGACCAGGATAGTCAAAATTATATACCCTTGGAACTTGGAGTACTTCGAAAATAAGCTTTGGAGTAATAATGATACATGTACCTCAAAATATAGTAGTGAAATAAGGAACATAGGTATCAATAGGGTGTATGTTGGAGTTGAACTCCCATATAAACATACTAGGACAGCTAACAGGTTTTTCACAAAGAAATTCTCAACCACATGATCTAAACAATCTGGGTAGCATAGTATCTAAAAATTCAGATAGGATGACTTGGCATTCAGCATGAATCGCCTTATCAAAAAAGTTCTATTCAAAATCCTTTTGGGATTTTGTGTCACAGAACCGTGTATAAGGAGGAATAGAAGATGAAGTAGAAGCATGTCTAGAGATAGGATGCTTAAATGGAATAGACTTTTTGACCTTGGGTGCCATAGTAGGAAATACTAAGGATAGAAGTAAAGAAAGAAAAAACACACACACACACACACTCAGAAGAGTGTAGAGAAAGAAGAATAATGCATGGGAATGCATGATCATTTGACATATAAAGAAAATTTGCCTCATGGGTAAAACCCAATCCAAACTACAGCACTCACAAGTATAATCAAGCACACAACCTAGAAAATGCATGAAAAACTAAAGTAAATGTACTTAGAATGCAATGCATGGCAATGTGATATCAAATTAACACAACCCATACTCAAAATTTGAAGAAAATTTCAAAAACCCCAAAATCCACAAAAAAAAATTAAAAAAAAAAAATGTAGGTCTAAGTGCATGAAATGCATGAGAAAAGAAGAGATGATGAGTTTTAGAACACTTACCAATGAATTGAAGCTTGGTATAGGCCAAAATTGGGATTGGAATAGGAATTTTGGTGAGAAACAAAGGGTGGGGTCGACAGCTAAGATATATCAAAATGTCTGAGTAAGAATGAAATTGGGTTGAACCACGTCTATATATAGAATCAGTGACCTCGATAGATCGAGAAGGTATCGAGAGGTATCAAGAATAAAAAGCTCAATGTATCAAGGAAGTTATCAAGGAGGTATTAAGCAAACAGAAGGTTTGGAAAATTGGCTCAATATATTTGGGGTAGTATTGAGAGGTATTGAGAAAAACCCCAGAAAACGTTCAATAGAAGTGATAAGTGTCGAAAGGTACCAAGAGGTCTTGAGACAATATCAAGAAGGTATTGAGATGTAGAAAAGCATGAATTGTCAAGAGAGAAAAGATATGGAGAAAATGCAAACATAATAAAAACAATACCAACCATACATCAAAGCTTGTAAAGCATGTTAATCACTCAAAAAACATCAAAACCTCAAGATGAAAAGTGATCTAAGATCCAAAACACTAAACATGTCTAACCAATTTTATTCTCAAAAATAAGTTAAGACAATTTAGTTAGCTTCTACTAACACTCGTATTCCTCCTAATGGCCAAATCACATTGTTCCTGTACATTTGTATCCATAGTATCAAAGAATTGCGTGTTATGTGTGAAACTTTTGCAAGTATAAGTGACTCATCCTAAAAAAATAATGATATAAGAGAATCAAAAACACTCACACACAATCATAACCGTTTGATGGGGATTATCACCTTTGAGGTACATCCTATAACTCTCACATCTCTAAGAAACACGCTTGCAATCATGAGTAAGAATGGTTAACCCATGCATACAAATCACAAAATGAGCCACAAATCTCACAATGCTTAGTTGTGCATGAAGATGCTCATCTAAGCTACAAGAGATACAAAATTATGAAACCTTGTTTCATTGGCCATTCAAGGTACACAATATAAAAAATGCAATGCATGAAAGCATGATTCCAAAAACAGATAAGAAATCAAGCGTGAGAGTCCTACTTTAGATGGGAAGAATTAAAGTAGAGGACAAATAGAAAGATAGTTAGGTCTTTGGATCCTTCATCACCCACATAGCACAAGTCTTTGGCAGTGAAGATGAAAAGGCACATGTCCTAGTATGTCTACTAAAGGACATAAAGGAATTATAATTAATCTGAAATTGAGTTAAACAGCTCAAAACTTTTAATAACTCACCAAGAATAGGTACAGAGCCTTTAGACAAAGGATGAGACCTATTAAACACTCACCTATGAGGAAACAACTTGAAATGGTTAGGATGAGTGTGACCAGAAGCATCACAATGGTGACAAACATAAGTAGTTTTAGAACTACTAGGCTTGCTAGAAGGAGGTCTAACCTTAGAGGTTGGTACAAACTTTAACTTAGGACAAATTGGCATAATATGACCAAAAACATGACAATGATGACAAGTGGGGACAAATTCAGATTTTCCTTTCAACCTAGGAGGAGTTTTAGACATGGGTTTAAAAACTTCAGCATCTACATCAATTTTTTTACCTTTGTCTATCCTAACTATGTTAGCCTTCAACTTTTCGTTATTCCTTTTAAATGGAGGAATATAAAAATTTTCTCTATAGAATTAGGCTCAAAATCAAGTTTGACACTAGTTAATTTTTCAACTTCAATTTTAGATTCAACTAGTTACACTTCCAAACCTTTAATTTTGTCCACTTGAGATGAATTTTTTTTTATTTTAAGTTTCATTTAATTTATTGGCTTCATCCAATTTGCAATCAATTCATCTTTTTCAAGTTTGACATTCTCAAATTTAGCCTTAAATTTTGTAGAACTTTTAAGAGATATCATACAAAATTTATAAAGTTTACAATAGGCATCTTGAATATCATCATTATCATTCAACACATTCTCAAGCAAATCAAAACAATCAACAGTTTCCATGACAACAGGGGGTCAATGGATCAAACATCAAAGATTAAAAACCTAATCAAAATGTGCCCATTATAATGCCACTTGTTAGGTTAAAAATAGATTGACTCCTGCTAATTAATTCAATTACCCAAGTTGATTAATTAGGCAAAACTACATGCAAATCATGAAGGCACACGCAAATCACCAAATAAACTAAAGTGCAGTGGAAAATAAATTGACACAGTGATTTGTTGAGTAATGAGAAAAACCTCTCGCATGGCAAAAACCCAACTGGGTGATTTTCAAGTTACTACTCCCAAGAATCACTAATCACGAATCAAGCGGTTACAGATACAAGGAATCTTACCACTACCCTGGACTATCCCAAAGTACCAACCAACAATTGAACCTTCATTCCAATCTCCAACTGAACTTGATCTTGTAGAGACTTCTTTCCTTTTGCATGGATCTCAGTACCTGACTAACTTCCCTATAATTGATGTTTGCTATTAGATGCAAAGTTCTTCACTTTAATACACGTTGAAGATCTGGAAGCACTTGGTTACAAAACCCTAAGGTGCATAAGAACGTAGTAGTTTCTCCAAAAGTATATGAGTTCTCTAGATGAGTCTCTATGTCTTTTATGACTTTAAAATAAAACTTTTATATCCTCTAAGAGTTTATTAAACGAAACCCTAGTAATCTAAGTCATAATGGGCCCAAATTGTGATCTGAGAATTCTGGATCTACGTAGCTCGATAGATTGAGAGCTATTGAGCTAGTGTCAAGGTCCATCATTTAATCTCGATAGATGCTAGTGTTGAGCTTGTGTCGGGGTTCATTATTTCAGCTTTTCTTCACTTGTTTCTTGGTTAAATCTTCATGTTTTCAATGATATCACTTGTTTTGATTTCTCAATATACTTTACAATATTCTAAATACATCTTAGACCTACCTAATTATAAGTAAAGTGCATTTTGTCAAAAAATATGCCATCACATAAAAAATATGACCGTAACACAATTGTTTCTCTTAATCTGCAAACAATTGCATATAGTTTCAATTGCAAAACTTATTTTGCATTTTGGTTCTACCATTGCCATGGTTTTAACATTTAGCCACTACTGATGACTTCTGACTAAGGGGGACAAATTGACGTCTGTTATGGGTGCCTTTCAAGAAATGAAAGTAAGTTGAGCGTGGCAAATGATTTTAACCTTTCAAAATAATAATTTGGCTTTTCATTTTCCTAAAAAAAGGATTAAAAAAAAAGAAGAAAAAGAAGAAGAAGAAGAAGATAAAAAAGAGCCTTTGATAAGTATTCAATAAGTGCATTAAGTTTGCCACTAGTATTCAGATTGGCCTTGGAACAATATAAGGGCATTTACAGTTTCTTTTTGTACGTTTTTTTTTTTTTTTTTTTCACACCAGCATTGAGCGCTTTGATGAATTTTTCTTAAGCATATTATCTTTCAAAGATTCAGTGGATCAGTTAAGAATGAAGTAATTCATTCTTGAGATGTCGTAGTGCTCACATGAGCTCTTGAGCTCATCAATGCCACATAAAATGCTGGCATTGGCATCAAATCCAGAATAAGATGCCACTTTTAGAAAAATACACTCCATTCTCCAAGATAATATTAATTCCCCCACACATATATAATGCAAAGTGAACTAGGTATTTCAAAACTGAAGCAAACGTCAGATTATTCTGAGAATACGATTCTTGACCACGCATTAATTTACAAAATGCAATGAAATTGATATGGACTGGTAGGAGATCCAGAAAAATGCCCTGAAATCGATATCAAAAGAGAATATCCGACATTAATGAAACAATTCCCTCCTTTCATCCTTGCCTCCTTGGATAAAGATTGAAAATACTTCCCTTCATTATCCCCTTTCTCTAAGGTTGATGAATCAGTAAACGGCATATACTCATTAAGTACTCGTAAAGTTTCTATGCTTTGCTATGATAGAATTACACCCATAGAGCATGATCCTAGCAATGAGCAAACCAGCAAATCATGCACTGTGATCACAGCTGTAGTAAAAAAGGCTCCTCCATGATTCTAGCATTATTAAATAGAGGCACATATCACTCTATCTATTCTAGGAAAGCTAAGATTGTAGTACTCCATATTTGTTGTATATTTACTTGATTGTAGCCATCTGTACAAGTCCATAAAATGGACTAGAAACATTCTGTAATTAATTATATATAAGATATAGAAGTCTTCTCTCTATCTCAACCCTGTGAGATAGAATTTCTCAAACTTCTTTATGCTATATTTCAAATATAGGCCTGGTCCTATTTGTACAACACTAGAGCATAGCCACCTTGGATTTTCACCACGTATATGCTCTACTTTGCATCTTACATGAATGATAATGCCCTCGTTTGGCAATGGTCGGTAAGAGATTCTGGTTCCTTTCAAGGATGTGTGTTCTCTACAGAGTTTGGGGGAAATACATAATGGAAACGTTGATTTAGATGTGTATGATGATTGATGTGTGACTAGATGAATTAGCAACCAAAAAAAAAAAAGATAAGTTAATTATTCACTTAAAAAAAAGGATAAATAAGTAGATTATGCAGGTTTTAGCGGAGAAAATTGGCAAATGCCATTTTCAAAAAAAAAAAAAAATATATATATATATATATATATAGCATTTTGCCTTCTTTCTCAAACTAGTTAAGGAAATACCCCTCTTTTGAAATTCAATTTTCTCATAATCGAGTTAAGCCCTATAGTAGCGTTTTTAAGGAGTCTATAATGACGATTTAAAGACCTATAGTAACGTTTTGAAACTCGAGCTCCATGAACTCGAGTTATAGGTAAAAAAAGAAAAAAAAATTGCATGTAACTCGAGTTCATGGAGCTCGAGTTTCAAAACGCCACTATAAGTCCTTAAAACGTCACTATATACTTCTTAAAATGCTACTATAGAGCTCCAGATTATTATTTTTTTTTTTTAACTCGATTTTGAGAAAATCGAGTTTCAAAATAAGGGTATTTCTCTAATTAGTTTAGAAAATTGAGCAAAATACTTGGGGTACGTTTGGTACACTGAATGAGAATTACAATAGGAATTATAATCTTTATTACTAGGAATAAAATGTGTTGTAATATAATAACTAAACATATTCATTAATTTGATTGTGAGTTATAACATTAGAATGAAACTTAACATTTATATTATGAAATTTCTTACTCATACAATTATATATTCTTAAAAATTGTTATTTTTAAATTTAAGAGAGATATGTGTTTTTTTTTTTTTTTTTTTTTTTTTTTTTAATTGTTAGATGTATATCAAAAGTTGTTTATTTGAAAATATATTAAATTTTGAAATTATTGCTCTTACTAAAAAATAACTAATACAACATTTAAAGAGAAATAATTATTCCTCATTTTGAAGAATAACTATTTATAAGGAATGATTATTCCTTGTAATAAAAACATAACCAAACTAAAGAATAACTAAACCATAGGAATAACTATTACATTATAGCGCTTATTACAGTCTACCAAACATGCCCTAGATTTTTTTTTTTAAAAGGGCATTTGCCCATTTTCTCCAGGTTTTAGCATTATATAGTATTGATTATTTTAATCAAATTTAGTATTATAAAGTCATTAGTTGTTAGGTACTTGAGTTGTCAGCTTAAAATGTACTGTAGAAAAGGATTAATTCTTGCAACGTGGTAGGAATCTCAATATTCTGGAGCTCTGGGAATAGAAGATTATGAAAATGGTCAAATGGATTCTATAGATTGCAATCAAATGAATTAGTACCTTATGTCGACCATTTTGTTAAAGATCCAATCCAAGTATTTAGGTTATTCCAGTACTTAAAGTCGTATAATTTTTTTTAATTTAGAAATTGTCATATTAATATCAGAAAAGCCGAATTATAAGAGCTTTATCATTTATATAAAGATGTTGACAAGTACAAATCATGTAGCTTCCATGGTATATTCCTCGTCTACAAGTAATTCAAACTTATAAAAGTAGGGAACAGCAAATTAAATAATCCTCCCACATGCACATACTAGTATTTGAAAACAATATGGTTTAGCGAATCAGAATAATTTTTCTGGGTTTAGATAATTGTTCCGGCATTTGTGGTTTTTATTATTTTCAATTCGATTCTTTCATAAACAAGATAATGAAGGCCTAATCAAGGCCATGCCTAGCTTGCCATATGTATGGCATGGGTGCCCAAAAAAAAAATAATAATAACAATAATAATAAATGAAAGAAGAAGAAGAATGCGAGAGAGAAGGTTGTCATCTGTATTAACTATTAACTTCTTTGTATTCATAATGAAAAAGGAAAAGTTCCTTTTACAATTCTTTGTGGCCTTTATACCGTCTAGCGCTCGAGATCATTCACATCCGGTGCTTTATTTTATGATTATATCTAGCATTTCCATCCCGTGCTTTATTTTGTGTTTTTATCTATTTTATATGTTACTGTAGCATCTAATGCTTAAAAAAAAAAAAAAAAAACCTCATGTAAAGGTCTATTGTATTATCATTTATATATTAAATACCATTATTTTATTTTACATCTAATTATTTTAGTCCAACAAAATGAGATTAGAATGTATTGTTAAAATAATAATATAAAATAGAATAGAATAAAAAAAACTATTTAAATAGAGTAGTAAGAAGTAAGAGAATAAAGTATGAAATGTATGGGTATATATATTGCTAAAATGGTAATGTAAAATAGATAAAATAGCTTTTCAATATTGTAAAATGTGCGAGCACACACATGCATATGTATTTTTATTTTTTTTTTTTTTTTTTTGCATCTGAGGGTATAAATGCACTCAAAAATTAGTTGTAGCCTCCTGGGTGTCAATTATGATCATGTTTAGATAAGGTGTTTCACATATTGGTTGCCTTCTATCCTTTTTGTGCGGGGAAAGACGAAGTTTTGTACAATTTTCTTGACTACTACAAATGGATATAAATAAATCATGTGATACAAAATTTTTTATAATTATTAAAATGTTACATGTGATTGATGGACCAAATGGAAATAATGTTCCATCTAGCTAGATAGGATTCATTTGATTATAGGATAAAAAAGTTGACCAGGTCTATCTTCATACACATATAGTGTAAAATCCTAAAAAGTTTCCATCTCGGTACATCAAAATGTCTATCAATCTATAAATAACATATTAAATCAATATTCAGAAAACCCAAGTAACAAAGTATAACTTAGTATTGAAGCCATCCACATAAAAAGTATAAAAAAAATTTCAACTGATAACGAATTGGACCCAACATCTAAAAAATATATCACAAAATAGACAAGTAATCTAAAATTATCAAGATTAGGTATCAACAAAAGTTCTAAATAAATCTTGATAAAACAAAGTCCCACAATAAAATCTAAATACAGATTAGAAAATTCTCTAAAAATTAATGTTTGCATAAAATTTCAACGAAAGTCCACTTGAAAACAAGAACGTTCATGCCTTAAACGACTAAGCATTCATATCAATGGTGCTAAAAAATTTAACTTTTAACAATTCAAGAATCTATTTTATCTATTGTACTACCTTACTTAACAATACATCAAACATTGAATTCTTATTTTAACACTTCACCCATTAAAATTATATAAACACCCATTAAAATAACATAAAACACACATCCACAAAAATCCATAACAGCCACTGACTGCTACAATTGGCCACCACAACCCAAATACCACCATTGTAAAGCCTATTAAAATAACCACAAAAATAACAACCAGCCATCACATTCCAAACCCATAATCACATCACCACCACCAGTAGTAAAAAGAAAAAGAAAAAGAAAAACCAAAACCAAAACCAAAAACAAAAACAAAAACAAAAACACTAGCCACATGTTGGACCATCGAGCACAAATTGTACCACCAAGCACCATCAAAAATCCTATTAGACTAACGAAGCACCACCAAAAATGGGATCACCAAAGCACCACTGGAAATTAGATTTGACCACAAACCAAACCCCATCTTGAAACATTTGTATTTGATTTTAGGGTGAGGCTTAGGTCCAATGTGCAAGGGACCCGTTAAGATTGTGACATGTGTTCAAAAGTGAACACGTGTTATAATTTCAACGGATTCAGTGCAACTGTATACTAGACACAAACCTCACCCTTGATTTTATGGGTTAGGTGTATGTCCAGGTGTATTCTTCTTTTTATTCATTTTTAGGGAGTCATCACCGGCCATAAGATTTCTAATGTGCAATTGGATACTTACGTCTAATTGAATTTATTTCTTAATAAGTTAAGGGAAATCATAATGGCTCCCAAGCTAAACTAAAGATCAAAATCATGTCTTGAACCAAAGATCATGAATTTGGAAACTAAGTTATCTGTAGAAAAAATATTAAACACCCTCACACATCCATCCTTTGATGGTACCTTGTTTTGATTAATTCCCAAGGTTGAAAAATAACTTAAATATTTGGCATTTGTGTGTGAAAAAGTTTGTTTGCAAATCACTTTTTGAAATTAAACTTGATATGCTTTAACAACTAGAAAGTAAATTGTAGTCAGCTAACCTCTCTTTTATAAAAAATCAATTTAATCTCTAAGGTATTTTTATCATAAAAAAATTAACAAGAAACACAATGGTTCAATTTGGGAAGGGGAACTTATTGGCTTGATTTCGGGGTCTAAAGGATCAATTGATATAAACCATGGACATAACACAATTTTTTGGAGTTTTGGAAAATTATTTTTAAAAAGGAAATTTTAATTGAAAATTGTTAGGTCAGATAGCTTGGCCCCGGTTAATTAATTTAATTTTTCAAGTTAATTAATTAGGTCAAATTACATGCAAATTGTGGAGGCAGCAACAAATTACTAAATAATCTAAATTTAGCGGAAATTAAATTGACATGGTGATTTGTTGACAAATGGGAAAAACCATTCGTAAGGCAAAAACTCCACCGTGTGAATTTAAGGTCATCACTCCCAAAAATCCACTAATTAATAATCAAGTGGTTACAAGTATGAGAAATCTTACCACTACTCTGGCCTATCCCAAAATACCAACCTATAGTTGAACCTTCGCTCCAATACCCAATTAGACTTGATCTTGTAGTAGTCTTCTTTCCTTTGATGCATAAATCTCCAATCTGTGACTGAGTCTTTTGCACAGATCCTAGTACGCGATTAACTACAGCAACTTGAATGATTGTTGTTGGTTACAAAGTTCTTCACTTCATCAACAATGAAGATCAAAAGGTACTTGGTTACAACCCTATGGCATACAAACGTAGTAACTTCTCACAAAGAAAATTAAACTTATGGTCTTTGTATCCATATGTGATGGCTTTTAAAATAAGCCTTATATATATTTATATATATATATATATATATATATCTCTCTCTCTCTAGGGTTGTGGAAAAGAAACCTTAAACAAATACATCAGCTTTGGCCAAATTTCAGATCTAGAATTCTGAAATCATAATTCTTGATAGATCAAGCTTGTGTCGAGCCTCTTCATTTAACCTTGATAGCAGTATCTATTGAGCTTCTGTCGAGACTTAATGAAACAATTTTCCTTCACTCATTTCTTGGATCAATCTTCATGACTTTGAAGGTACCACTTGATATGTTTGATCAACATACTTCTTGATATATTAAACCTATCTTAGATCTACCCAGTTACAAATAAAGTGCATTTTGTCAAAGGATTAGCCAGTTACATTGAAAATATGACCCTAACAAAAACAAACTTCTTGAAAAAATGATTTTTCATGAAAACAACTTATTCATTTCTTTTTAGAGTTTTTGAAAATCATTCTTTTATTAAAAGAAATTTTGTTTTTGGATTTTATGAAAGAAAATAATTTTTGTAATTCTTTTTGAAAAAATGAATATTTTGTAACTTGCGTTGATATTTTAGAGAAAATATTTTTCAAAAAATGCAAAAATCACATGGATTTTTTGTCCATTGAAAATCTTTTTTCAATTGATTGTAAAATAGACGTACTTTTGGAAAAAAAAAATGTTTTACACTTTTATTTGCTATGTTTCAAATTCTGCCTCATCCAAAACTCATCAACTAAACCTCTATCTCCACCCTACCCCCACTATTAGCCACCAAACCACCACCCCCACTAACGTTCTTGGTCTCTGGTCACTAACCACTGCTGCCAAAAGTTGCCAATTACAATTATTTTGAGCTAAAATCCTCATTCTTAATATATATATATATATATATATATATATATACGTGTGTGTGTATGTGTATGTGTGTGTGTGGAAGATAAGAAAATGACGAAAAATAGTAGAAAATATATTTTCTATAATATTTTCAGGAATGCAACCATACACTACTTTCTTTTCTAAAAAAAATTTCACCTGAAAATATTTTACAGTTGGAAAAAATATTTTTTGTTGAACCAAACACATCAAAAACCATTTTCAAAGGGAAATTCCATGAGTTTTAGGAAAGCATTTTGAAGGTTAGCTAATTCCTTAGAGTTTTAGAAAACCATTTTAAAATGAAATTTTCATAGGCTTTTTGGAAATGTATTTTTAAGGGTGGAGAATTCCACGGAGTTTTAGAAAATTATTTTAAATACAAACTTCCATAAGTTTTTGAAAAACATATTTTCATTAACAGAGTTTTGGGATTAGGCTAGGTTTTTTAGAGTATTAGGGAGATGGGAGATACTTTAGGCTTACAACAAGTGGTTATATATGTGTGTGTATGTTGGGTTTAAGTTACATCTGTTGTAGTTCTAAGTAATGTTATACCACCTAATAATTTGTTATAGAATTCATATTTTGAAAATCCTACAATTAAATTATATATTCTATATGTTCTTAACATTCATGCCAATTTTCATGTCAATTGAACATTATTTACCATTCGATCCATAAAACCCTCATTTTTCTCTCTTTTTTGTTTTGTTTTGTTTTGTTTTATTAATGTTATTTTTTGGGTCATTACATGTACCCAAAAAAATAAAGTGAGGAGGAGAGTCTAATGTGTAAAGTCCCTCTTGCCTTAAATGCATGACTCTCAATTTATTTATTTTATAAATTAGAAACCATTAATCTATATATATATATTTATATATATATATATATTAATAAGAAAAACTTAGAGAAATTTCAATTAGAATTTGAAATTATAATCCAATTTAGCGTCATGTGTCTAAATTTATGTGGGAACTACACCATACTTATCCACTTAAATTTGTACTATGTGTCTACTTAAGTTTTTTAATCTTTTTGTTAAGTAAGTTAATGAGTGCAAAATAATAAAAATACTAAGAATTTCATATTAATTAACTATATCTATATCTATATCTATATATATATAATAGCAGAAGCTGAAAGAAAGTGGATTCCTACAATTAAGGAGGTTGTGACAAATAGGAAAAAAGACCCCTTTAAAAACTGACACATACACAACTTTAAGTTAAAACACTCGCACGGTACACCGTTTTAGTATTTAAAATTCAGACATGTATAACTTAAAAAGGTGATAGATTACAGTGTTTAGTATCGCTACAACACTTTAAAACACTGTTTCAGAGCCTATTAGTATAAAAGGAACCTAACCGCTAATAAAAAAAAAAAAAAAAGGATTGCTACACGGAGATAGAAACAGAGAGGCGATGAAACCTAGAGAAGGAAATAGAGAAAGAGGAAGAGTCAGAGACATCTCAAGCCAGTACCGGACTTTGACCATTAAAATTCTTGCTTCCCTCAACCGGCGATGCACTGTTACAGAGTGAGTTTTCTTTTTTTGCTTTCTTTGTTTTTTGATTTTTTATAAGTAAAGACCTAAATCTTGCGATAACTATGATTTTTGTTTACTGCGATTTGGGTCGCTCACCAGACTTAGACCACCGGTACTGCAAGCACACAAAACTTGAAAAATCTGCTACCATCAGAGAGACAGGCCGTGTACCCATAACCGGTAAAGTTATTTTTATTGTTTTTTTTTTTCCTTTTCATTTTCAAATTTGGGAATTGAATATAATTTAGGTTTCGTAAGAGGGATAATTGTTCCGGTACAAACCAAAGTCCGATCTCACACCACCATCAGACTAGGTAAAGTTTTTTTCCTTTTTTTTTCATTGTTAAAATTTATGTATTAATTGTTATTTAGATTTGGTTATTTTGGTCCGATTGATATTGATTTAGGTGTTTCGATTAAATTTGATTTTGATTAAGGAATCTGGGTAAGAATGCTTTAGTTTGGGATAGTCGAGTTAAATTAGGGATTGGGTTTTTTTTTTTTTTTTTTTTTTGGTTTTCTTAAGTCTAAACGTGGGAATTGGAGTATGTCTTTTGGGTGGGAGTGTTTCTTTTTAATCTAAACGTGGGAGTGTAGACTTGTGGCAGTGTGGGGGTGCTTTTAAAATTTTTTTTTTTCCTAATAAAGTTAAAATACCGTTTGAAGAAAAGGAATTGCTTGGTTTTAAACCTTTTCAATATAAATAAAACACAAACAAAAACAATTTGAACAAGAAAAATACACTGAGAGAGAACAGAGGTTCCATATTCAATGAGACGTAGAGAGAATTACCACTAGACTACTGCCACTGTTTTGCATATTTTAGTCAAATTTGATTTTCCTTTTTTGGGAGCATTGAAATTAATGTGTGTTTGATGTTTGCTTCATCTTTATTGATGCAATGTATTGTGGCACAATTCTAAGCCAAAAGAAGAGTTAAAAGAGATCTATTCTAATAGATGGGTTCGTGTTTTGCCCCCATCCACTCTCTGCGGCATCTGCTGTTTGTGTTTGTGCTCTGCCCCCATCTCCTTTCTGCAACATTTACAGAAGCTCAGCATCATCTCACTTTTTCAAATTAGCATCTTTAATCTTCAACATATCTATGTTTCAATTTAAAACCTGATGCTTATACTACTTAAATTACCATCTATCCTCTTCAATATATCTATATTTAATTTTTTTCCCCTACTTAATTGTCTAGGGTTCTTCTTTTACCCTTTTTAAAATTAGATGGGTTGATTCTCTTTTTTTGGATGCTTTGGTTTGGTTTTACTTTTGGTAACATTAGGGATTTTTCCTTTGATTTATTGTGGTTAAAAACTGATCTTCCAGTTCAAGTTTGTGCCAAAAAGTGTTACTGTTAGATGTTAATCTTGCTTTAAGTATTTATTTTATATATCCTTGGCTAATGGAAGCCAAATCCTTAGCCATCATCATATGGAAAATAGCCAATAGATTGTTAAAAACTAACCAACAAAATGTTAAACATTGTGCGGACAATTCACTAAATATGGTTGTATGTTTACACATTAATGCTTAAATATTTTTTGGGATTGATAAATTACCTTTGTTATGGGAAAAATCTTTCATATCTTTGCAACTCAAACCATATTACAAGTTTGCTTCCACTTATTTTGTAGTCTCTCTTTCATCTTTCTTTGCTATGATTTTAAAAACATTCTTACCCTCTCATTTTGTTGAATACTGAATTCTTAGCCAGGTACAACATGGGTATTTTGCAAGAAGAGTTGCTGCATCAAACTAAGAGGTTAGGATAGCCTGATTTTCCCTCTATTTATCTCATAATTTGAATTCAATTTTGTCCATTGATCTGTTTGGTTTTCATTTGGCTCTAAATTGCATATTTTAATATGCTTTTTTCTTCGTTTTTTTTAATTCAATGAATTCTTATTTTGTATTCAACTGAACTGTAAAACTGTTATGATTTTTTTTCCCCTATGCTTTGTGATCGAATTCCTTACAATGATTGCTTCAGCTTCTTTTTGTAGTCTCTCTTTCATATAGTGCATTCTTCTTTTGCTATGCTTTGTGATCTGTCCTTTTGTTTAAATACAGATTTCTAACGTTCTTTACCAGATACGACACTTTGGTGTTTTGCAAGAGGAGTTATTGGATCAAATTGACAGATGGACGTGAGTCTAATGTTGTAAGATACATCGAATAGTTGAGTCTATATACAAATTTACTTGATGTTTCCCTGTGTTATTATTTTCTTCATCATTAGAGGCTGATTTGTTTCATCTTTAATATTTCTATCTTACTTTCATTAGAGTATAGAGTTTACTATCATTTTTTCCTGCCATAATTTTTAGGCTATAAAACTTTTTATAGTGTCAATTTTCTTTGGTTCTTTTAATTTTATTTTAGTTAGTTGTTATTGCATATTCTGGTAAGTTTAAATGTTTCCTTAAATATCACTATGTTAGCATTTAGTAAAAGATAGACCAAACATTAGTACTTAGTACTTATGATTGCTATTTTTTTTTTGGAACTAGGTTGTGGCCTACTGTAGTAACTTGATGTTAAAAAAGCCTTTGGTTGATGGTGGTTTTGCCTGAGGGATTTGGTTCCAAGAAGACTGAAGCCAAAAAATTTTAATAGTGTGGGCAAGTTACAACTGATAAGTATCAATAGAGTGAGTGTGGTGTAGTTGCAGCTGATTTAGTTTTTTGTTGGTGGTGATGTTTTTCTTTTAGGGCCAAATATCAACTGGACAATGGATATGCAAAAGGAAAGATAGCAAGTAAAAGTGCATAGGTTAGTCATTCGTGGTTGATTATTGTGTAATGTGCATATGCAGCAAAATATTTAATATTTTATTTGTAATTTACATGTTTTTTTGCTTTCACAAACAAATTGTTCTTGACTAAAATGCAATAATTTGGAAGAGTGTTATGTTTGTTGCTAAATCATTTAGCAATGATTTTGTAAAGGCACAATTCTTATTTTTCATCTCTTTTATTGTCCTTTGCAAATTGTTATTGACTTGAAAGCAATAGTTTGGAAGAGCTAATTAAAATTGTTGTGTTTGTTGCTCAATCAATTAGCAATGATTTTTTGAAGGCATGAATCTTATTTTTCATCTCTTTTATTGTCCTTGGTGACACCTTATTATCTATTGTGTGATGGAAAAAGCCAAAACAATCATTGAAATAATTAAGTGCTCTTTTTCAACCTTTGGAATTATAATATGTTATATAACTTTTTGAATATAGTATTCATACAATGTAGAATATTCACTTTTTATTTTTATTTTTTTACAATTATTATTAAAATTATGATAGTTCATGTAAAATTAGAAAGCTTTTATGTACAAACAACACTTCTATAAGAAATTTTCGGTACCAATGCATCTTTATTTCATTTGTTGTATAAGTTTTATAGTTTAAAGAGTTAATTAGCAAAGCTGATAGGAGAGAATTTCCATGATCATATGTTTTACATGGGGCAAAAAAAAACCTTATGAAATCCACAAATATTTCTACAATTTGAAACATGAAGTCAATCAATATCAACTCTCTCAAGCCTCTTAGGCTTTGTATGTTATCACAGTAAAGGAGTGGGAGTTTCCTTCTAATATAAGAAGGTCAATTTATTTTTAGTTATTTATCTTTTTTGTTTATTTCAATTTATTACAGAACTTGCATTTGCATTTGTGTATAAAGAGAAGTAGGTATATTCCTGATGAAGATGAGTTATGTAATTTAATGGTCTTTTGTTGTATGTTTGCTCTTCAGAGTGCTTATTACAAGTGGCTATATTGGATGTCATATTGGATTTTTATAGATTTTGCATGTTGTATTCTATTTTAGTTGAGAATTTGTTTGGGTACTAAATTGGGGAAAAAACTGTGGCAAAGTAAACGTTAGTTCAATTAGTTTTGAAGGTATTATTATTATTATTATTCACAAATGCAAAAGTGTGACTAATGAAAAATTTACAACTGATCAGGAAGTTCTAGGAATCCTAATGTGAAGCTCTAAAAAAATATGTGACCTACGATTGGACTAATGAACCAACTAGAATTTGGCATTGGTCAGATTCACCAAAAACTACTGTAATCATAATGTGACAACTACCTTCACCATGTTTTCTATATGTTCTTGGTACTTTCTCAAGCAAAATAGCAAGAGAGAAAAGGTGTTGATCTCTCTCTCTCTCTCCCTCTCCTCGAGCTCTCTCCCCTTGAGCTTATTACAAAGAAGTATGTTATTTTGTTCATATTTAAGTTTCTAATAAATGTTGTTAGGACAACTGTTAATACAAAAGGAAAATCTTTATTGATCATGCAAATCTTTGTGTTCTTAACCAGATTTCAACATGCATACTTTAGAATTTATAGTAATAATATATATATATTTTGTAAATGGAATTATGGAATTTTTTGGGTTAATTACTGCATTTTAAAATAATAAACAAACATATTGATAACTAATGTATCTTATACACTTTGCAACAAATTTTTTCTTTACAGATTGATTTTATTAGCCAAATTTCTCTTCTACTTATTTCATACTTTAATAACTATATTCTCTCAGACCCACAACCTTTAAAAAAACCTTGAACCAATTAGTTATAACTTATGGGATTTCAATTAGCATTTTTTCTAGATCATGTGTTGATGTTAGGTTATGTCTGTGTTAGGATTAGTGCCCTTAAATCCTATTGTATGATATTATGTGTGACATTATGTATGACATGATGTACGACTTAATATTGTAATTAATAAATTTGTTTTGTTATTATTTGAAATAATGGTAACATGAATATTTAGACATTATCATATAGTCCATGAGATGCATAGTATGTGATTTATGTGAAAAGTCACAGAAGATATAAATTACAAGTTCTTTGTAAACTCAGAATTTAGTTCGTAGTCGGTGATGAAATTGGGCGTTTCATCTGCGAAGACTATAACGTATCAACTAAGATGATTTGTCTTGATCATGGAAGTGGTGACTTCTAGTTGATATGTTGATATGTTTTAAGAGTTAAAACATATTGAACTGGACCGCTATGAGATTTATTATTCTTGTAAAGACTGTCAATTGAATAATAAATCTCACGATTTATATTTGCATGAACTCTTAATCCTGAGAGAATAATGGACTTGATCATGAAGTGTAGGTTGCTTTGATATATCAGGAGTGAGATCTAAAGTAACGGTCAAAACCTCATTATATTGGGTAGCCACATTTAGTGTTGATGGAACATATATTCTCAAGATAGAATTCATAGTCTCTTAACGGAGATATAAAATATTCCCTTGAGATAAGTTTAATGGGTTTAGTTATTCAGAGAGTTAGGCCTAACCACTTTAGTAAGAAATTACTAAAGTATATATTTATGAAATTGGATTTCATAAATATATGGTGAATAACATAAAAGGATTAAACCGGGTACTTAATGATTAAAATGTAGTAATTTACAAAGTGGCAGTCTACATTAATTATTTTGTATTACTACGAATATTTTATGAAGGGGTTGCATGTACAATAAAGTCTTGGGATATAATTTATAAATAAGGCCTAGAGTGCAACTATATTTATATAGTGGTATTAAATATAGTTAATGGCAACTTTGGACTTGTCAAGAGTTGACAAAAAAGCCCAATGCCCATTGGCGCTAGTGTCTTATTGGTCCCTTTTGGTCCCACTCCAAGCCACACACTTAAGCCCAATTGGAAAGGCCCAAAAGGCTAGTCCAATTAGATAATTGGTTAAATACAAAGGGAAAAAACGTACAGAATTTTGTAAGTGAGAAACATCATTGACAAATGGTGTAGATGAGTGTATGTCACTCTCAAATTCTTCCTTTGTAACCAATTGAGAGTCCACACTTCTTGGGCGTTAGTGGAATTGGAGTGAAGATTAAGAGTATTCTCAAGTGCTTCGATCTTTGTTTTGAAATTCACCGCTTCAAGGTATGCTCTCTTATACTTGAATTCTGAAATTTACATAGTGCATGTTATAGATTGTGAATGAAGTAGATCCGTTTAACTTTCTGCTGCGTATATGAATATTTCCTACAATAATTGGTATCAAAGCGGTCTTCAATTTCCAATCTGTTTAACATGTTTTGTGAATTTTAGAATTAGAGATGATAGTTTCATATTGTTAGAAGATTATGCTTTTTAATTTTCTGCATGTTGTTGAAACTATGATTTGATGAAAACTGAAATTGATGTTATGATGTTGTTTAAATTTAAATTTAAGTGTGTTAAATTGAATCTTAAGGCTATAGCATTAATAGAATTCAGTTTTGACATCAATCTCTGTCTGTAATGTTCATATGTTGAATGTTTGTTCATGAAAAATGAAGAAAACTACCTTAGAAAAATTCTGGAAATTCGAGTTTCACGATTTTCGATCGATCGAAAATCACTTTCGATCGATCGAACAAGTCAGAAGGTTGAGTCTGAATTTTTTAATTTTTTCGATCGATCGAGGGGCACATTGGATCGATCGAAAGAAAGAAAATCAGAATTTTTTCTAAGTGTTTTCACATGTAAAAAAGAATAAGACTATGTGTAATTAGATTATGCATGTTTTAAATTTAAAAACCTTTATTTTAAAACATCTAGTGGGAGAGAGATACAAGGGTTGAATCTCACGGCCTCCATTGTTGGTTCATAGTAGTGTGAAATATATACTTTGTCTTAGCCTCAAGCTTTGCATTCCATGCGGAGAGTATTTGTTTCATGGTCCTACAAGAATGAATTACTTGGTTTATAGTAGTTTGATCAAACACCTTGTCTTAGCCTCGAGCTTTGCATTCCATGCGGAGGGTGTTTTATATCATGGTACTACAAAATAAACTTGTTAAGGGGATGAAATGTGGCTACACATGATTCTAGACAATGGTATACACTAGACTAAATATTATAGTATCCTCTATGCTGAGTTCTTATTATTATCATTTAGAGGCCAAATGTAAAATGGCACATTATTAGTGTTTGATAAGAGTTATCATGATAGCACTAATAATGAGAAGAGTTCTCATTCAATCATAGTATTTAATGTTCACTCTATGCTGAGGGATATTGAATATGGGATTGGGTTGTCGTTGCATATATTATATTATGGTTTTGTTAAGGTTCCATATTATATGTTTATATGCTAAAATGATAATGTCCGGTTTACTTATTATATTCATGTTTATTATTTTCAGATTTGAACATGGCATCATTTAGCCCACTTGTAACTATTCTAAATCAAAACAAACTGACTGGATCCAACTATGTTGACTGGAAAAGAAATTTGGACATAGTTCTCACAGCTGAAGAGCACAAATATGTGCTTACTAAACAATGTCCCAACTTTCCTTCATTAGATGCTCCTTTTGAGGAAAAACAACGATATGATCGTTGGCAGAAATCTAATGAGATGGCCAAGTGCTACATCCTAGCATCTATCTCAAATGTTCTACAGCATCAAATGTAGGATGTAGAACTAGCTTCAGACATCATGCTAAGTCTGAAGGAGATGTTTGGTGAGTAAGGCCGTTCTGCAAGGCAAGAGACCATGAGGCAAATTTATAATACCAAAATGGCTGAAGGAAGTTCAGTAAGGGAGCATTGTCTTACAATGATCTCTAATCTGAATACATTGGAAGTTTTAGGTGCCAATATTGATGGAGAATCCCAAGTGGATATGATACTCCAGTCACTACCGGAATCATTCAAGGAATTCAGACTTAATTACAATATGAACAATAAGATTTACTCATTGTCTGAAATAATGAATGTGTTGGTAGCGGCAGAAGGCATCCTTGGTACTTCTAATGTTGAAGCCAATGTGGGTGAAGCTTCTACTTCTCAACCTAAGTCGAAAGGCAAGGGTAAAAAGAAGAAGAAGAAGGACTTCACCAAGCAAGAGGGTAAACAAATTGCCTTAGGGGTTGCTGATAAAGGAAAGAAGATCAAAGGAAAATGTTTCCATTGTGGTGAGGAAGGACATTGGAAGAGGAATTGTCCAATATTCAAGGCTGCCAAGAATAAGGGTATGAATAATACATTCCTTCTAGAAATATGTTTGGTACAGAATCCAACAGATTCCTGTGTGTGGATTCAGGTTGTACTAATCATATCTGCAATTCCTTGCAGCGGTTCCAGGAGACCAGAAAGCTTAAAGAAGGGGAATTGTTTCTTAATTTGGCTGATGGGAGCAAGATTCCGGTTGTAGCTGTTGGTGTTTATAATTTATGTTTTGAGTCTAGAGTTTTAATATTGGAAGACTGTTTGTATGTACTTAATGTTCGTAGGAATTTAATTTCTGTTACTTACTTAGGTAAACATGGATATTGTGTTATCCTTAAAGACAATGTTGTAATAAAGAAGGGCAAAATGTTTATCTGTTCTGGCAATATTGTGGATGGTCTTTATATTTTAACTCCTGATAAGCATGAATTATATAATTCTGAATTAGATTCCATGTATTCCAATCAAGTTTGGAATCTTTTAAAGGCGCCTAAGGGCATTAAACCTGTTGGTTGCAAATGGGTTTACAAGAGAAAGAGAGGGATAGATGGAAAGGTTGAAACCTTTAAAGCAAGGCTAGTGGCGAAAGGGTATACATAAAATGAAGGCATTGATTATGAAGAAACCTTTCACCAATAGCAATGCTTAAATCTATCAGAATTCTCGTCTATTGCTGCTCATTATGATTATGAGATTTGGCAAATGGATGTCAAGACTGCTTTTCTTAATGGCAATATTGATGAGGAAATCTATATGATGCAACCGGAAGGTTTCATAGCAAAGAACTAAGAGCATACGGTATGCAAATTGAAAAGGTCCATTTATGGACTTAAGCAAGCATCTAGGTCATGGAACATTAGATTTGATCAAGCAATCAAATCATTTGGTTTTGAACAAAATCTTGATGAACCATGTGTGTACAAAAGACATCAAGATAAAGTAGTGATGTTCCTAGTACTTTATGTTGATGATATTCTACTCATTGGAAATGATGTAGGGGTAATGTCATCAATAAAGGTTTGGTTGTCAAGCCAATTTGATATGAAGGACTTGGGTGAGGCTAATTTTATTCTAGGGATCAAGCTTTGTCGAGATCGCAAGAATAAGATGTTAGGCTTATCACAAGCTGGATATATAGATAAGGTTCTAGAACGGTTTAGCATGCAAAACTCCAAGAAAGGTTTACTTCCTTTCAGACATGGAGTTCCTCTGTCTAATGACCAAAGGCCTAAGACTCAAGAGGATGTAGATATGATGAGACAAGTTCCTTATGCTTCTGCAGTGGGAAGTCTCATGTATGCCATGCTTTGTACTAGACCAGATATTTGTTATTCAGTAGACATGGTCAGCCGATATCAATCAAATCCAGGACCAAAACATTGGCAAGCTGTAAAGCACATTCTCAAGTATCTTCGGAGAACGAGAGATTATATGCTTGTTTACCGTTGTGAGGATTTTATTCCCATTGGCTATACAAACTCAGATTTTCAATCAGATCTAGATTTCAGAAAGTCCACATCAGGATGTGTTTTCACCTTGAGAGGTGGAGCCATAACATGGAGGAGTGTCAAGCAATCTTGCATTGCGGACTCCACCATGGAAGCAGAATATGTTGCTGCTTGTGAAGCAGCAAAAGAAGCTGTATGGCTCAAGAAATTCCTTTCTCACCTTGGTGTAGTAAGAATTGAGCAAGTTTCCATTACTTTGTTTTGCGACAATAGTGGAGCAGTTGCACAATCTAAAGATCCAAGGAATCACAAGAAAGGAAAGCACATTGAGAGAAAGTACCACATCATTAGAGATATTATTGCTCGTGGAGATGTGGTGGTAGCAAAGATTGAAAGTGCAAATAATCTAGCAGATCCCTTTACCAAAGCATTGCCTCAAAGGACCTTCGAGTCACATTTGGAGGGAATGAGAGTTAGATTAGTGCACAATAGTCTTTAGGACAAGTGGGAGATTGTTAGGATTAATGCCCTTAAATCCTATTGTATGATGCTATGTATGATATTATGTGTGACATTATGCATGACATGATGTATGACTTAATATTGTAATTAATAAATTTGTTTTCTTATTATTTGAAATAATGGTAACATGAATATTTAGACATTATCATATAGTCCATGAGATGCATAGTATGTGATTTATGTGAAAAGTCACAGAAGATATAAATTACAAGTTCTTTGTAAACTTAGAATTTAGTTCGTAGTTGGTGATGAAATTGGGCGTTTCATCTGCGAAGACTATAACGTATCAACTAAGATGATTTGTCTTGATCATGGAAGTGGTGACTTCTAGTTGATATGTTGATATGTTTTAAGAGTTAAAACATATTGAACTGAACCATTGTGAGATTTATTATTCTTGTAAAGACTGTCAATTGAATAATAAATCTCATGACTTATATTTGCATGAACTCTTAATCTTGAGAGAATAATGGACTTGATCATGAAGTGTAGGTTGCTTTGATATATCAGAAGTGAGATCTAAAGTAACGGTCAAAACCTCATTATATTGGGTAGTCACATTTAGTGTTGATGGAACATATATTCTCAAGATAGAATTCATAGTCTCTTAATGGAGATATAAAATATTCCCTTGAGATAAGTTTAGTGGGTTTAGTTATTCAGAGAGTTAGGCCTAACCACTTTAGTAAGAAATTACTAAAGTATATATTTATGAAATTGGATTTCATAAATATATGGTGAATAACATAAAAGGATTAAACCGGGTACTCAAGGATTAAAATGTAATAATTTACAAAGTGACAGTCTACATTAATTATTTTGTATTACTACGAATATTTTATGAAGGGGTTGCATGTACAATAAAGTCTTGGGATATAATTTATAGATAAGGCCTAGAGTGCAACTATATTTATATAGTGGTATTAAATATAGTTAATGACAACTTTGGACTTGTCAAGAGTTGACAAAAAAGCCCAAGGCCCATTGGAGCTAGTGTCTTATTGGTCCCTTTTGGTCCCACTCCAAGCCACACTCTTAAGCCCAATTGGAAAGGTCCAAAAGGCTAGTCCAATTAGATAATTGGTTAGATACAAAGGGAAAAAACGTACAGAATTTTGTGGGTGAGAAACATCATTGACAAATGGTGTAGATGAGTGTATGTCACTCTCAAATTCTTCCTTTGTAACCAATTGAGAGTCCACACTTCTTGGGCGTTAGTGGAATTGGAGTGAAGATTAAGAGTATTCCCAAGTGTTTCGATCTTTGTTTTGAAATTCACCGCTTCAAGGTATGCTCTCTTATACTTGAATTCTGAAATTTACATAATGCATGTTATAGATTATGAATGAAGTAGATCCGTTTAACTTTTCGCCGCGTATATGCATATTTCCTACAATCTGTTTTTTAGAAGAATACCTGCACTTTAGCATCATCATCTGAACAACTAACCATCAACCCCCTTCCATATTTTACCATCACATTAAGTATAATATATTAAGTTGATTGTTTTCAAATTCATTAAATGATTCCGCGCATTGCGCGGGTTAAACGCTAGTTTATATTAATAGGTAAAGGTTAGAGAAAGTTTAGTTAAAATTTGAAATTAGAATCCAATTTTGCGCTATGTATCTAAATTTATGTGAGAATCACATAATTATCCAATTAACTTTGTGCCATGTGTCCACTTAAGTTTTTTTTTTTTTTTTGGGTACCTAGTGAGTTAAAGAGTGAAAAATACTAAGAATTTAATATTAATATATATATATATATATATATATATATATATTAATAGGAAAAACTTAGAGAAAGTTCAATTAGAATTTGAAATTATAATCCAATTTAGCGTCATGTTTCTAAATTTATGTGAGGACCACACCATAATTATTCACTTAAATTTGTACCATGTGTCCATTTAAGTTTTTTAATCTTTTTGTCAAGTTTATGAGTGCAAAATAATAAAAATACTAAGAACTTCATATTAATGAACTATAATATATATATATATATATATCAACCACATATACTCAATAAAAATCACCACACAACAAAGATCACTACAGGTTTTATCTTATTAAAAATTAGAAGAAAATAAATGATTATAAGTAGTATTAAATTTAGATAAGAATTTTAATATGTGACGAATTACGTTTTTTTAAAAAAACATAATTTGACTAATTATTTATATTTGTATGATAAAAATTTTGTTTAATTTTAAATGTATCTATATGTATGCATGTGTTATATGCTATTTTTAAAAAAATAATTTGATTAATCATTTATATTTTTATAATAAAAATTACGTTTAATTTTAAATACATTCATGTGTTTGCATGGGTTATATGCTAGTATATATATATATAAATTAATAGGTAAAACTGAGAGAAAATCCAATTATATTTTAAATTGGATTCCAATTGTTGTCTAATTTTGCACCATGTGTCATATTCAAGTTTTTTTTTTTTAAATTTTTTTTCTAGCTAGGTTAGTTAACGAGGTGCAAAAAATGAATGGTCTAATATAATGAATCATCAAAAACTTAACAAAGAAAAAAAAGAAAGAGTAAACTCATGTGTATATCTAAAAGAAATTAAAATTAAAAAATAAAAGAGAGAGAGTATAATCTTTTTTTTTTTTTTGAGAGAGAGAGTATAATTTGAATTCATATATTTATGTAATTGTAATTTTTTTTATTTGTACCGTGCATATGCACAAGTAATACACTAATCTATATATATATAATAATAGGTAAAACAGAGAGAAAATTCAATTAATTTTAAAATTAAAATTCAATTAGAGTCTAATTTTGCGCCACGTGTTTCATCTAATCTAAATTTAGAATTTTATACCAAGTAAGTTAATTTAATGTAAAAATTGAATTTCAATTAGAGTTTAATTTTATGTCAGGATTCTCATCTAATCTAAATTTTTAAATTTTTGTACCAAATTAGTTAATTTAGTATAAAAAACTAGGAGTCCAATATAATAAACCATAAAACACATAATCATATAACTAAAAAAAGTTCAAATTTAGAGAAAGTTGAATTAGAATTTGAAATTATTATCCAATTTTGCACATGTCTAAATTTATGTGGGGACTACACCATAATTATCCACTTAAGCATGTGACATTTGTCTACTTAAGTTTTTTAATCTTTGTGTAAAGTGAACTAATGAGTGCAAAATACTAAGAATCTATTATTAATGAACTATAAAATTAAATAAATAAAAATTACATTACTCAATCAAAATCACCTCATGTTTCTTAAAAAATTAATAAAATAAAAATCACCACACATTCTATCTTATTAAAAATTTGAGAAAAAAAAAATGATCATCAATAGTATTAAATTTAGATAAGAATTTTAATATGTGACTAATTATATTTGTGGGGGAGCAAAAACTTGGGCCCTTGCATTGGGCTTAAGCCCCACGTTTTATCAGTAATATGTCCGAGGAGAAGATATCATAGGGAAACCTCATAACTAATATTAGAGCATGTAAGTGCCCAAGGATATTGATCCGAGAGGATTATCCTCCTCGGATCTGGCATATGTCAGTGAGGTGAGCCTCGTCTCCCCCTAGTTCACCTTCCAGGAAGTTCCAGCGGTGAGGATAGACTACAAATGTACACGGAAGGGATAAGGATGCAGAAATATCTTGGGAAAAAGCTGCTAGCACCACATTAAATGCATTACAGCAGCTTTCCTGGCCACATTAATGTGGAGAAGACCTCTGAACAGTGTTTTCGACCACTTATACCCCCAGAAAATCAAAAAGCTGT
This sequence comes from Quercus parvula, assembly GCA_030820535.1. NCBI lineage: Eukaryota > Viridiplantae > Streptophyta > Magnoliopsida > Fagales > Fagaceae > Quercus > Quercus parvula. The sequence goes on from JAUAME010000005.1 coordinate 34,610,840, forward strand.
GGGAGTGGAGACAGAAACTCAAGTACTAGGCTAGATGGTAGACAAGTGGACGGTAGGATCGAACAAAGAAGGACTATATAATGGAGTAAAACCTCCAGAAGAAAGGACGAGAAAAAAGAGAGAGAACATCTAGGAAGAATTACTGTAGCATCTGGAAGAACATCATCTGAAACAACTGTTTTGTTCAAGAACCTACCCCTCGGACATTACTCGAAATAACCAATTCATCCCGAATTTGCTCCTCGGACTAGAGATCATCACTTGCTTGTGTGTTTTATTCTCCTCGGACAAACTTCTAATCTCTACTAATTGTTGTAAGACTCTTTATCAGCCCAATTCTTTTGCCCACTCTCTTACAAATTTATTGTATTGGGCTTATTGGGCCCATCCCCTGTTTCTACCTGGGTTTGGGCTACGATTTGTGTCCCTACAATATTTATTTTAAAAAAATAATTTGACTAATTATCTATATTTTATGATAAAAATTGTGTTTAATTTTAAATGTATCTATACGTATGCATGAATGCATGTGTTACATTTTTTTTAAATAATAATTTGACTAATTATTTATATTTTTATAGAATTTTTTTTTTAAAATTTTAAATACATCCATGCGTTTGCATGGAGTTACATGCTAGTATATATTAATACCCAAAGCTAAGAGAAAATCCAATTAGATTTCAAATTGAAATTCAATTAAAGTCTAATTTTGTGCCACGTGTCCCATCTAATCTAAACTTTTAAATTTTTGTGCCAAGTGAGTTAATTTAGTGTAAAAATTTAATTTCAATTAATTTTGCACTACGTGTCCCATCTAATCTAAGTTTTTTTAATTTTTATGCAAAGTAAGTTAATTCAATGTAGAAAATGAGGAGTCTAATTTAAATGAACCATTAAAAAAAACCTAATCATATATCTAACTCTTTATATAAAAGGGTCATATTAACAAGTGATCTTCGGGCAATTGTTAATAAACTATATTAAGAAAATTTTTACATCACTTTTATGGGAAATATAAAAGGTTGTCAATAAAATTAATTGTTTTATCATTTTCCCATAAAAATATTTCTAAAAATAGTTCCTAAACCAATGCCCTTAGGGTATTCATTAACATTTCCATATATAAAATTAGAAAAAAAAAAAAAAGAAAAAAAAAAAAAAGAGAGAGTTATATTTATGAGCCATTTTTTGTGTAACTAAAAATAATTCAAATTTATAAGTTATTTATGTAATATACCATGATTATGTACGGTCCTTTACTAACTAGGTAATATGTGTGTGTGTGTGTGTGTGTATTAAACCAAAACTTAGAGAAAATTCAATTAGAATCAAAATTGGATTTTGCTTTTATTAGCTGTTCATAAAAATTAAATTGTTTAGATTTTTGCTGTTATTTTTTCTCTAAACTAATGAACATATTTTTTTATACTGTTTCTCTTTAGATATTTTGTATGTGAAGATCTTTATCCTAAAAAATTGTAATTGAGGTTAACGATCCTGAGCACTTATCCCCATTCAATTTAGAAGATACTATTGAACTAATCTATTCTTTTTATTTCGTGTTGTATTTAGAAGAATTTCACGTACAATGATTGTTAATTATTATTGTATATGTAGTATCCAATAGTAATTTTCAAAATTATATTCATAATCACAATGTAATGAGAAACTTGGCATACCTAATATTATGAAAATTATAAGGAAAAACCATTTGTGTGTGTGTGTGTGTGTCCAATTAGACTTTAATTAGATTCTTAATTTTGTACCACATGTCCCATCGAATTTTTTATTTATGTGCTAAATAAATTATTGAGTGTAAAAATCAATAAGTCCAAATTCAATTAGATTCTAAATTGGATTCTAACTGAAATCTAATTTTGTGCCATGTGCCTATCTTTTTTCTTTTTCTTTTTCTTTTTTTTTGAGAAACTAGTAGGGCCTTATTATTAAGCTAAAATAGAAAAGTCAGAAAGGAATACATCCTCTAAATCATTAGATAGATCTTCTACCCGTACATCAAAATCTATGGATGAAACCGCTCTCCTAGCTAAGGCATGAGTCAACTTATTTCCCTCTCGTCTAACATGTTGAAAATGGCAAGCTTGCATAGAAGACCCTTGATTGCGCGCATCCTCAATAACAGTCCCATACAAAGTATTGCAACGCTCCCTAGCTTTCAAAGCCTGAACCACCTTCAAACAATCACCCTCCAATACTACCTTGAAGACACTCATTTCTTTAGCAAACATAACAACGCGAAGTGCAACCAACACTTCAGTTGTTTCAACAAGATGAGGCAGCCCAATTTTCTGACTTAAAGCAGCAATAACATGACCAGTGTAGTCCCTTATCACAACCCCCAATCCAGCATAACCCAACGAATCAAAAATGGCAGCATTATAATTAAATTTATAAAAATCACCTTCAAGCGAACCCAACGAGCAGGAGGGCTTTGACCTTTCGGCCTTGCTTCTTGTTTATTAGCATCAAAAAATTCAATTACCAGACCCTTTGCTTTGTCACTGATTTCATGTAAAGGCCACACAGATTGATTCATCCACAAACGGTTACATCTCTACCATAAGCACCATGCCAGTGTAGAGAATAAGGCAACATGATACTTCGACCCTTTGCGCAACACTTCGTCCAAAAGATCAAAAAAAGTTCGAAAACCTTTTCTATAGTATGGTACGAAATTGATATATGACTTCCACACCGCCTGAGCATGCTCACACAACCACAAACTATGTAGTGTAGTCTCTTGAAAATCCCCACACAGCTCACAAGTATTCTCAACTAGCAGATGCCGAGCTCTTAAGCTCAGTTTTGTAGGTAGAGAATCACAAGCAGCATGCCATATAAAATAGAGAATCCTATTTGGAGTCCGAATCTTCCAAATGCCCTTCCAAACCTATTGAAATTCCTCCAGAGATGAAGTACCTAGTTCTTGGCTACTCATTTATTAAATGATTTATTAAGTGTAAAAACCGACCATGAGTAGTAGAACTACTCCTATAAACCTCAATCAAAGAACGAATGAACAGATAAGGAAAACTAATAGAAGCGTCTGTAACAAGAGCATACAAAAATGCACATCTCTCTAAAGGTATAGAATGCAAATTAGAGATGGGCCAATCAAATGGTAAGAAATCTAGAAAAAGAGATAATGAATCTCGGTCAACTCGTGAGAGGTGATCCAAGGATCGAAACTCCACTGGATAGAAGTTCCAGTAAGATATGAAATGATATCATCAAAGGGAGGAGACTCATTGTAAGGATAGACAGGATGCTAGACCAGAGGCACCCCAAGAGCAGAGGCCACTATCGAATGAGTAATGGTGTACTCTTCACCTCGTATTAAACTTTTCACCAGAGTGTTGGAATCATAGGAGTGGATAGAGAGGTTCGAGTAGAACTCTCTGATCAAGGTAGCCAGGGGAGGATGATCAACATCCAACAAAGGCAACCAGCCCCTACGCTCAAAGTTTCTCCTAATTTCCAGGTCTATCTCATCTAAAACTACTTTCCTCTCAGCCTATACATTCCTACAAATGTTCAGCTTCCCAAAAGTTTCTTGGTTTTTCTCACTAAGGAACCTCTCACTACCAAAGATGGAGCAGAAGAAGAAGAGGATGTCCTATGGGCTCTAGTCTTCCTAACCATGATGGTAAAGAGCAAAAAGGACAGATAGAAAAGAGACAAAGGACAAAAACGAAAGAAAAACCCAAGGGCAGACTACATCAGACACAATTAGCAAAAAATAGAAACATAACAATCTATATGATGCATGAACAATATCAACACATGATGCATGCTCTAATGCAGTGAGAAAAGTTCAATTATACTTTAAAAATTACAAAATTGGCTTGAGCATAGAGTTTATATAAAAAAAAAAACCAAAATTTTGAAAACCCACTTTCAAAAATCCCAACAAAATGACTAATTGATCATTACACAAGATAAATAACAGAATATAATGACCAATTCAATCAACCAAACAAGCCAATTTCATAAAATAATGCTTAATTGAACAAAATCCCAAGTTCGAGTAGTTCCAAGCCCTAGAAAATTCAATTCTCCCCAATTCAATAGATTGATCAAATTAAACCACAAAGATCAATTTAATAACATCTCATAACAAAAACCCAATGATCAATTTCGAAAGAAAAGATTGAAATCAATAAAACCCCAATTTTCCTTAGGTTCGAAATTTTCCCAAAAAGAATGAAAAAAATGCATGAAACATGAAAATAAAAGAAAAAGGAAGGGCAAAAAGGTCTTACGGACCTTAGAAGTCAAAAACCCTTGAAGAAATTTGAAGGAAAACGACAAAAAATTTTGCTTTGAACCTTGACTGATTGAAGAGAGAGAGAAAGAACTTTTTGAAAAAGTTTGAATAGTGACAAACACGTGAAAAACTTATGTTTTTAAAAAACTCTCTGAAAGATTTTCGATTGATCGAAAATTAGATTCGATCGATCAAAAGTTACATTTGATCAATCCAACAGCGATCAAGAGGTGATCGAATCAGGCAGATTCAAACCAAAATTTTAATCGCAATTTCGATCGGTCAAGAAACAGATTCGATCGATTGAAAATCTGGAAAAATAAGATTTTTTTAAAATAGAGCAATTTTACGCAGAAACTTCTCAAAGCATAGTATTTTATTAATAGAATGCATGAGTATGAGATGAAATGCATTTGAAAAACACTTGTATTGAACCTAGATCTCCCAAAAAAAAATTCAATAAGTTTTCCTTAAATTCTCAAACTTCAAACACATATTGCATTATAATCAAGGAATATTCAATCTTGGATAGCCAAAACAAGATCACACACAATAACATGTACAAAGTTTAGCAAAGAGTAACTTGTGTAGTATGTGCAACTAGCAAAAGCTTGAGATACATGTGAGGTGATATGTGAATAGTAATTCAGCACAATTTCTACAAAATTCTTCACATAAATTTGAAAGAGACTCTCACCTAAAGAGTTACATCATATAACTCCCACATCTCCTAGAAAACAACCTTGCAATCATGTAAGTTTCTTGATTTGCCTCATATTGTACACACTAATTTCATTTGATTAGAAACTTATTAAAAATAGCCAGGATAATGTACACAACAATTTTATTTGTTGATATAATTAGTCTAATAATGTACACACCAATTTTAGCATTTAAATCGAGGCTGCACCTTATGTTCTTTTGTGTATGTGCTACACTTTTTCGGGCACAAAATTATATGATATGCACTAAAGTGTTCATGATTTTCTAGTAAATAGTGGTGAGATGGTTATTTATGCCTTTCTCATTAAGTTCAAGTCCAACAATCAAAGGCATGTGACTTCAAGATCAAGAAAAAATGATCAAAAACTATAAACATCTTCCCACACAACATGCACTACAAAGCTCAAACTAGTAAAGTGCAATAATTAAGCTCATCCAAGCTAAACAAGGTACATAAACATGTTATGTAAAGATAAAGTGGCCAACCTTGTTTTCAAATTCAAGGAAAATAATGCAAAACACATTTTGCTTCCCTCTTCCTTTTTTTTTTTAAATTAAAAAAAAAAAATATAACAAAAACAAGTTAGAATGAAATGCATGAATGTTATGCAATGTAAATCCTAGAAAAACAAAGAAAAAATAGAGACAACAAAGAAGAATGGTCACAAAGAGTAGAGCGATGAAGCACAATGATCATGTCAGAAAGACTCAATTAGATCGAGCCTTTTGCATCCAAAACTTTTTAGATGCAACTCTAGCATTGGAGTTATTATTCACATTGGAATGCTAAGCAACTCCAAGATTGGAATAAATGTTTAAAACCTTTACCAATTCACTAATAAGTACCATAGGATCTTGTGCTTGAGGCACATATACTTTTAGCTTATTTGCTCGCTTAGCAGCTTGCAACTTGAAATAGTTTGGACAAATGTGCCCAGACTTTCCACAAAAATGACAAACCCATGCAGGTCTATCATGCAACTTATCCTTAGAAAGAGTAGAATTCTTGGGCTTAGACTCTTTAAGATCAACCCTAATCTTCCTAGGAGGTGTACCTTCTACAGATTTGACAACCTCACTCACGGGTGGCTTAGAAGAAGAAACAAAGTTCGTGGAACGAGTTTCAGGCACAGAGATGCTTTATACAAAACCTAAACCAATTTTGTCTGAGAGAGACTTTTGAACACTCAGCATGTGATCAAGTTTGGAACTAGCAGACTTATTTGTTTGTTCTCTAGCAACAGATAATTCAAGTTCCAAATTCTTAACTTTATCTAGCAAAAGCATGTTCTCAGTCTTCACATTATTTAACAATTCATTAGCATCAGACAGTTTCAAAAGCAAAATTTTCTTGTCAAGTTCAAGAGATGCAATTTTCTTTAAGCCTTAATCAACACTCATAGTATCATTTGCAGCAACTTTGCAAAGTTTATTGTAGGTTTCTTGCAAATCTGCATCCTCAGAGAGTTCCCCATTATAAAGGTTCTCTTCGACAGCAACATTTTCATCAACTACTACAGTAGCTGTGAAAGTAATGAAGTTTCCATCCTCATCACTACAAGACTCATTGTCAAAAACTTTATCATCACGAAGGGTTACAGCCATAGCCTTACCCTTAGACCTTAAGAATGTAGGACATTCTGATTTCACATGACCATACCCTTAGACCTCTAGGTTTTTCTATATTATTCACCTTAGTGGGATCATTCCTCTTAAAATTTCTAGGTTCAGCATTGTTTTTACCTCTTGCCCTTCTGTTATTGTTCCTAAGAAAATTTCTAAAGTTCTTGGTAAGGTAAGCAATCTCTATAACAGAGAGCTCATCATCAAATCAATTCACATCAACATCATTAACAGACTTAAGAGCCATTTGCTTGTCTTAGGTAGGTCCAACTCATAGGACTGAAGAGATCTTACAATTTTATCAACAGGGATGGAGTCCACATCCTTGCTTTCAGTGACGGCAATCACTTTGGCTTTAAAGTCCTCAGTCAAGGATCTAAGAATCTTCCTAAAAATTTTAGGTTGATAATAGATTTCACCCAGATTATAAGCAGAATTAACAATATCATTAGGCTTAGTATAGAATTCATTAAAACTTTCATTATCGGACATCCTAATGCTTTCAAATCTAGTTGTTAACTACTGTAACTTGCTAATCTTGACTGCCTTTATGCCTTCATGCACAGTTTGGAGAATATTCCATGCGGTGTGAGCAACCTCAACATTTGAGATTCTCTTGAATTCCTCCATAGAAACAGCATTAAAAATAGCATTCATAGCTTTGCTATTAAAAGTGGCTGCTTCTTTCTAAGAAGCTTGCCACTCACTAACTGGAGTAGTGGGCTTCTCCCATGCATATTCAACGGAGTTCCAAACTCTTTTATCAATAGATTTCAGGAATGCTTTCATCTTTACTTTCCAATAAGCATAGTTGTTCCCATTAAAGTGAGGTGGGATCACAAGAGAGTGATCGTGTTCCATGACAATAGGGGTCAAGGATAAACTTTAGATCAAAGGATCTAAAAAATAGAGCTAACTTGCTTTGATACCACTTGTACATTTTTAGACCCCTTAAAATACAACTAGATTAACCTATTTAATTAGCCAAGTGATTACTTAGTAAAATTATCAAATCTAGGTTAACACAAATATATCATATCTTTGTAAAGTGTGAAAAATAAATAACACAACGATATGATAACTCAGGAAAACCAAACCGGTAAAAAACCTAGGGAGGATTTAACCCAGCTATCCTCAAGGTAAAACAGATCCACTATGAAAGAATTGAAGTTTACACAATAGCGACTTAGACCATTAACATCCTATTGCTACTTCGAGTAGGAAACTTACTACCATGGCCGTGTGATAGCTTCAAGTCCACGAACTACTTCTTTCTTGGATTAACAACAAGCATAAGCACTCCTGCTTGTGTATCTTTAAGCTCTTTATGCAGCAACTAAATCAATCATCAAGCTCTTGACATAATCTTGATTCTTGATAACCCTAAGTATATGTAAAGGCAAACATTTCTAAATCTCACAAGAGATTCACATACACAACATAAACAACCACACTAAAACGTGACTAGAGTTTTTCCTTCTATACTTAAGGCAAAACATAAAACCCTACATGTCAAACGGGCTGGGCTGAGCTGGAAAATTCTATAGAAAAACAATCTACACGAGCTTCAATCAATAGAGTCTAATTCTCGATCGATCGAGCCAGGTAGATTTACATAGTAAATCCTGCAGTGCACTCGATTCCAACTTTACACATAAACATACTTTGAGCAAGTCTAAAAAAAGACTAAACGTTTTGATCATGGTTTGCCAACATTACAAAATGAAGTTCTAATACATTTAAATCTAAAGTCTTAGAACCCAACAGGTAGATTAGACTTGGAGGGTCTCTTGGTATTCCTGTATCCCAACTGATTGTCTAGTAGATCGATTTACTGCTTGGAAGGCGGCGGATAGGTTTTACGTCGAGTACTTCGATTTTCTCTTCGATAACACATCGGCGTGTTATCTTGTGTTTGCATTCTTCTTCCCTACTCTTTTAGCTTTCATTTTACTGTTGTGTTTTAATGATTATGGCTTATGAATGTTCAAATAGCATGTGAATGAACGTCTAGACCCCCAAATTACAAATTACCAATTCAAGCTTATTATCAAACAATGTATGTACGAAATATGACAATAAGCTAAAATAGAATTGATAAAAACAATCTAAAAAAAATAAAATCACAACCACAGCAAAAATTAAATGGCAAAGATTAAGGGAAGAGAGATGCAAACACAAAAATAACACAGTGATGTGTTATCGAAGAGAAAACCGAAGTCCTTAGAGTTAAACCTCTCCGCTGCCCTCCAAGCGGTCAATAATTCACTAGAAAATGAAGTTGGGATACATGAACAGCAGAAGACCCTTTAAGCCTAATCTACCCAGTGTACCTAAGCCCTCCAAGCTTCTTGCTCCAACGAGGTTACGCCGAACCTTTGTCTTCTCTAGCTTACCAGATTTCGCTATAGTCCATGCATCAACCAATATCAATTGGTCCCTTCCTAACTACTTCCTAAGCACCAAATAACCTTCTCATAGATATGGGTATGGTGAGAAAATGATTTGGCTAAATGTACCTCTCAAGGATGTAACAATGGAGAAGGTGAGAGTAGAGGAATTTGGAGAATCAAAGTATAAAGATTGTGGATGAATCAATCTTGTTTTTCTCTAGGGTTTCTCTCTCAAAATTCTCTCTGGAAGCTCTCTACAATACGTGGGTATAAGGGGTATTTATATTGGTGTGTGTTTGGAATGTGAAAGATCAAGTTTGTAACAAATAAAATGGTTTGGCAGCTTGGCCTCGCGACTTGACTGAGTCACGATTCTGAGCCGCGAGCTAACTACCTGGCTAGACTGGAAGTTTTGTCTAGTAATGCTCCAGCTAGCATGACTCTTCAACTCCCCTGCATGCTTCACACGTGTGTCTCCTTTGGCGACTTGCCAGCCGCGAGCTAGTTACGAGATCCAGTCATGAGGCTTTGCTGAGAGCACACTCTTGAGCTTTTCTTCACACTCGCTCACACACTACTCTTACATGATTCCTGCCTAAATACAAGGTTTCTAAATGCTGAATTATAAGCAAATTGGCACGGAATAAAACCAACAAAATGGTTGATTAAATTCAACCTTACAATCTCCACCTTTGGCTATTTCGTAACAAAACCCTAAAACAAACTCTAGACTTAACATGTGAGTTGGGAACAGTTGAACAAAACTCATTCACACCTAACTCTAGAATCTGTGTAGCTCTTGAACCATAAGTACAAGTATCTCCTGAAAAAAAACAACACAATATGATCATTGCATGCAGAAAACTTGTAATGCATATAGAGAAAGTACAATGCGATCAAGCAAAATGGAATTAAGCAGTAAGCCATGGCTTGACCAAAAACGAACAATAACTATAAATAGTAACTATAGGGAATGAACACCCAGACATGAAAGCTAATAAGCTCAATGCAAAGTATCATTTGCATGTCCAACACTCAACCAATGCAACAACACAAGGCAATTGCATTAAGGATATAAAATCCAACAAGGGCACAAGAATGATGTACTTAAAGAAAATGCATAACATTTAACAACAAGTACTAGGCTACAAAGCATGGGTACATATCAAAATACTGAATATAAACTAAAATATATAAACCAAAGTACCAAAAGCTTTAAACAACAAGCACAGTATAAGCAATATAGAAACGATAAACAATATAGAAACTATAAACAAATAACTTTAAACTAGACAAGCCAATCATAGGTTAGTCTATCCAAAAGAGTATGTGTATATGTGTCAGCTTCCTCCTTTTGAGCAAAAAAACTCCCTCAGTCACTATGCACACTTCCTTTTTTGTGTTGCTTTCCCCCTTATGATGTGCTCTCCTCCTTTTCGGCACGAATAGCTAAAGGCTCTCCTCTAGTTTTTGCTGAATAGCATCTAATTGTGTCTCAATGGCTGTGAGATGCATTTGGACTTGATTGTTGGTGGAGTAGAGAACCTTTTCAAATCCAGCAATACGCATATGTAGATTCTCAAACAAGACACCCAACCTATCATCTTGATGGCTAGATTGTTCATGCTGAGTGCTAGTTGTTTGTAGCTTAGGAGGAATGGGAGAAGCAATCTCGGTATGCATAGGTGCAGCTGAGCCATGAAAGGATGGAGTGGCATGAGGGAAAAATTCACTCTTAGGTGCTTTAGAGGAGTGACTCTTACTTGCTTGAAGAGATATCATGGATAATGGTCGAAGACATGCCAGTATTTTACCATCTGTTGGGGAACAAACACCTTCAAGAACCATGATCTCCATGAGAAGACTACAAAAAGGAAGACAAGTTCAGGTTGCCGTTCGAGCTGTTGTTTTCCCAATGGTTTGAAAAATGTGAGCACAGATATCAATTGAAACTCCGATAATGAGATCACATAGGAATTGTGCTTTTCCAAGGTTGATGAATGCAGTGTTCGAGAGTGGATAAAGATTGAAGAACATGATCAATTTAAGAGTCATCAATTCAGGTGCAAACTTTGTAGTGCCTATGGATGTGCCTTTGCTTGAAACCTCATAATCAGGCCTGAGAACTTGAAGAATGTCTTGTACCTGAGGCTGTCTATCATCATATGGAGTGAGGTCTACATTTGTTGGTCTAGTAATGCGAAGAACCTTTGCAATGTAGTCTGGATTGATGGAGAACTCTTTTCCTCGTACCCAACACTTCAACTCAACTTTGGTATATCTAGCATTTGAATAGAATTCCTTGACCAATTCATTAATTGGGTCCTCGAAGTTCCCGAATAGATCAGCTCAATCGTTTGCTTCAAATATCCTAGGGATAAATGTTGTTCTCAAGGTATCAAATTTGGCCACTCGCTCCACAACAATAGCATCTTCAAAGATACTTAAGTAATTCTGTGAATCAAGAGGAGTTCTGAATCTCTCACTATTTGAAGCTTGAGACAAACGTTGAGTCCATTTTGAAACAGGGGATGATGGAACATCAATGACAGGCTTTTTTCCTTGAGAGGAATGATGTGACATCTACAAAATAACATACACACAGCAGAGAACCAAGTGAAAACCACAAGACACAAACATAAACATGATTAGTTCCAGGTTAGTCCATGAAAGAAATACACATTAATATTAAGAAGGAGATATCACTTAACCACATTACATGAACCAAGTCAATAGTATATTAGCATGAGCAACACTTGTGCATGTGGTGTTCAAATGTGATGAATGAGCAGACACAACAAAGTACAATGTAATCTATGAACACCACAGAGTCACAAGTAACTGTCATTGTGACAATCTACTAGGAGCATGAAATGCACAACACAGTACATGCATGATACACAACTCAAAAATGAAAATCAACCATGAAAGCATGCAAAGCAAGCATCATATTGTCACAATCAACAAAACCCATTCAAACAAACTCAACAAAATGACCCCGACCTATATTCGAACATCATATATACCAAATCTCAACAACAATTCAAAAATCCTAGAAATCAAGGCAATAAACATGAAATACTTAGAGAAAATAAGAAAACCCATACCTTTTCTTAAAGATTAAAGTTGAGATGATGAAGAACAATGGAGGTTTAGGAGTGAAAGACGGTTGTTATCGAAGAGGAAACCGAAGTCGTCGAAGTAAAACCTCTCTGCCACCCTCCAAGCGGTCAACAATCCACTAGAAAATGAAGTTGGGATACATGAATAGCAGAAGACCCTCCAAGCCTAATCTACCTAGTGTACCTAAGCCCTCCATGCTTCTTGCTTCAACGAGGTTTCGCCGAACCTCTGTCTTTTCTAGCTTACCAGATTTCGCTATAGCCCATAGCATCAACCAATATCAATTGGTCCCTTCCTAACTGCTTCTTAAGCACCAAATAACCTTTTCACGGATATGGGTATGGTGAGAAAAGGATTTGGCTAAATGTACTTCTCAAGGATGTAACAATGGAGAGGGTGAGAGTAGAGGAATTTGGAGAATCAAAGTATAAAGATTATGGATGAGTCAATCTTGTTTTTCTCTAGGGTTTCTCTCTCAAAATTCTCTCTGGAAGCTCTCTACAATACGTGGGTATAAGGGGTATTTATACTGGTGTGTTTGGAATGCAAAAGGTCAGGTTTGTAACAAACAAAGTGGTCTGGTGTCTTGGCCTCGCGACTTGACTGAGTCGCAAGTCTAAGCCGCGAGCTAACTGCCTGGACAAACTAGAAGTTTTGTCCTATAGTGCTCCAGCTGGCGTGACTCTTCAGCTCCCCTACATGCTTCACATGTGTGCCTCCTTTGGCGACTTGCAAGCCGTGAGCTAGTTGTGAGATCTAGTCGTGAGGCTCTGCTGAGAGCACACTCTTGAGCTTTTCTTCACATTGTCTCACACATTACCCTTACATGATTCCCACATAAATACAGGGTTTCTAAATTCTGAATTACAAGCAAATTGGCATAGAATAAAGCCAAAAAAATGGTTGATTAAATTCAACCTTATAGCTTAGAGTAGTTATATTGTTTATCCGCTTGAATTTACTCTGTTCTGCACTTAGTATAAGTTAGAGTAAAATCAATCGAGCCGTAATATTTGATTTGGGGGTCTAAATAGCTCTTGTGTTTTTCACACATTTTCGAGCTTTCAATATAATCAAGGCTACGTGAAAAATTAATTTTTAGTATTTCTAATACATTATACAATACAATTAAACCTTACTATTAGTACTATATCTCTAACGTTAATAGGAAGTCTCCAAATAAGTCATTTTGGGTTTTTTCTTCTTATTGCTCATTCAGAATTTTCTCAATATATTACCTCTATTGTGAATGCACCATCTCACATTGCACATGTGGTTCATGCCTCTCATGGGAAGTATGCCTTAGCTAAATGGACTAGAGTCGAAGATTTAGGTCCAAAAACCAAATTAGGCCTCTTGATCCTTTTAAATGGATTTATATACCAGATATTAGGTACAGAATTAGGGTACGACATGGTTAGGCATTCAAAACCGCTCTGCTTATAGCTGGCCTCCATTATGTGTTGATTAGTGGCAATTCGTGTTCGCAGGACAAGTTTGTGTCATGTTAAGCCTTGAGTATTCTACTAGTTAGGTTGACCCAAACCCAACCTGTTTAGTAAACGTGTCAATAATTCTCAATCTTAACATGACCTATTTATTAAACAGGTCAACCTAACAGGACAAGTTTAACCCGTTTAATTAACAAGTCATGTAAAAGTCAACAAAAATGACCTGAATACTATATTTCTACCTTAAGAGATTGCTAAAAAAAGGTTTTAAATACTGTTTAAAAAAAAAAAAAAAAAAAAAAAAAAAAAAAAAAAAAAAAAACCTCTCTCTAGCTAGCTTTTTTGATGAAGACATATTAGGAGTATATGTATTAGCAAACTAGGTTTTTTGAGGCTTTTGGACATTCCTAAGAGTTTGGTGGTGGTCCAATCAAAAGATTGAAGTTTTGGGCCATTAAAAAATGAAGAAAATATGTTCTGGAACGCATGCTGTGTGCGCAAGGTTGTGGGTGCGCATGCATGGTTCCAAAGACACATGTGCATAACCCTAAATTTGACTACAATGCTGGCCCAACTTCAAATGGCCATAACGCATTCATTTTAAATCAAAATTATTCAAAGTTTGTGTTCAAATTAAAACCTAGGATGTCTTCTTTCCAATAAAAATGACCTCACTCAAAAAAGTTTGTGGATCAAAAGTTAAGGCCATCAAAATAGTAAAAAAATGTCATTTTTTAGCATCGTTTTCAAAATGATTTGAGCACTTTTAAGTTGTAATTACCTCCGAAAAATTGAGAATACTTTAATTATTCTTGGTTGATGTATGTCAAGCTTATTAATGGAAATTTCAGCTGTACCCGCCAATATGATACGAAACTAACTCTCTTGGTACAAAGTAAGATGTCTACACCTATGTTTTCTAGCTACCTCCCCTCTCCTCTTCCTCTGCCTCCATCCAAACATGCCCTACTTCTTCTCTTTTTTGATAAGAAATAATTTTTTTTTAACCATAACAATAAATAAAATAAAATAAGAAATACTATAAAATAGATGGAAACACACCTATTAAAATAGATGGATTGGAAACACACCTATTAAAACACGCCTATTTTGTAGTAGATATAGTTTGGCAAATTTCAACTTAGTTAAATTATAATGGTTAAGAACCTTATCTTGTCAAAATGGCAACTGATGGAAACACACCTATTAAAATAGATGGATTGGACCTTGTTAGGACATATGTGGGAATTGTTAGAAACTTATGATATGTAAATTGGCTAATCCTTTGACAAAACGCACTTTACTTGTATTTGGGTAAATCTAAGTAGGTTCAAGATGATCATTACAAGTGGTTACATTGAAGACATGAAGATTACTTAAGAACTATTCAAGAAAAGTGAAATCTACAGGTCTCGTTACCCCCTTAACAGAAGCTCGATCTGTCGAGATTCATTAAAGCTCGACACATGTCTCAATCTATCGAGCTTACGGAATTTAGACTATAGCCAACAACGTTTTTATTTTAATAGGCTATTTGTTTATGGGTTTTTATAATCTTTATTGGATTAGGAAAGCCAAAGGTTTATGTATACCTATTTGGAATAGGAGAGCCCATTGAGCTCCTATTTAAACAAGGAGGTGGAAAAAGAAAAACCTAACCCTAGAGAGCTTCATAAGGTTTTCTTTTTGAAACGCTAGCCTCCTTCTATAGAAGAAAGAGTTCTTTCTATGTTTTTCTTACACTTTTGGGTTCTGTAACCAAGCAAAGTCTCTCACACTATCATTGAAGATCTTATTGGTGTTTCTATGAGTTAGTCACATACTAGGATCCGTGCATCATTGGTTAGTCACGTACTGGGATTTGTGCATTAAATGAAAAGATTGCCACTACAATACAAGTCCAATTGGGTATTGGGGTAAGGGTTCAACTGTAGGTTGGTATTTCGGGATAGGCCAAAGGGTTTGGTAAGATTCCTTATACTTGTAATTGCTTGTGATTGATAATAGTGGATTCTTAAGAGTGGTTACCTAAAAATCACCCTGTGGGGTTTTTTCCTTGGAGGTTTTCCCCATTCATAAACAAATTACCATGTCAATTTAATTTCCATTGCATTTAGTTTAGTTAGTGAATTTTTTGTGCTACCATGCTTATTGCATGTAATTGAATCTAATTAATTCACTTGGATAATAAATTGATTAATTTACCAAAAGGGTTAATACATTCTTGGCCTATCAAGTAGTATCATGCTTGATTTCTTATCTGTTTTTGGAATCATACTTTCATGCATTTGCATCTAGTTGTTGTTGTTGTTTTTTTTTTTTTTTTTTTAAATGCTTTATAGCTATTTGTCTGTTTTTTTTTTTTTTTTTTTTTTTTTTTTTTGTTTTGTTTATTTCAAAAAAAAAAAGGGAAAAATCAGAAAATACAAAAATAGTGTGTTTGTGTATATTGGTACTTTTGTACCTTGGATGACCATTGAAACAAAGTTTCTAAACTTTGTATCTCTTGTAGCTTAGATGAGCATTTCAATGCATAACTAAGCAAGTGACCTTTGTAGCTTGCATTTGTGATGAGTACTATTAAGTAGTCTCTTATACTTAACACTCATATCAGTCTTTTTGATGGGAATGACTGAAAAATCCAAAGAGAAAGGCATAAATAACTATCTCACCACTAAAACTCACCAATCATGTATAACATTTGTGTGCTTCGGCATAGCAAATTTGGGATGTTTTTGGTTTAACATAATTGGGTATTTCTTCTCTTTCTTATATGCCCATGCATGATATGTCCAAAAAGAAAAATATTCAAAGAAAATCAAAAGCAAAAAGAATCAAAATGCTTTTAAATATGGTTGTAAGCATGTTTCTAGGAAATGTGGGAGTTATAGGATGTACCTCGAAGGTGATAGTCCTCATTAGGTAGTTATGATTGTGTGTGGGTGTATTTGATTTTCTCATATCTCAAATTGTCATAATATGAGACACCTGTGCACTCTTGCTATGTTTTCACACACGACACACAAATTCTCTGCTACTTTTGATACATGTGCAGGTACAATATAATTTGGCCATCATAAGGAATACATGTGTTAATATATGCTCACTAAACTGTCTTAACTTATTTTGAAATATAAAATTGGTTAGATTTGTTTAGTGTGTGTGTGTGTGTGTGTTTTGGATCTATGAATGCTTTTTTTTTTTTTTTTTTGAGATGTTTTTGAGAGCTTAATATGTTGATTGGATCATGGTTGAGTAGCTTTCTTGTTGCATTCATCTCTTTGTGTTTTTCTTCAAGCTTGACAGCTTTTTGATAGATCCTTAATAGATTCCCTTCTATAGAGCCCCTATTTCTTTCTTTCTCTATAGATCTTATTGCAATCTCAATCCATCAAGGTTTCTAGATTTCTTCTCGATAGATGCTTGACAGCTTCTTTGATCCATCGAGCAACTTTTTGTTTGGCCGATAGATTCTCGACAGCTTTTCGATCCATCAAGGTGTTTTTGCCGTCCACAGATCCTCGATAACACCTCGACAGATTCACTTCTGTCGAGATTTAGTGCTTGACAAATCTCGATAGATATCTTAATCCATCGAGCTGCGATTTCAATTTAAGGTCAGAGCACGTATCAGATTTCATTTCTCTCTTCTCTCTCTCAACAGAAAACCTTTTTCTCTCGCCCCAAACATTTCTGACTCACTCAAATCTCCTTACCCACCTCTTTTTCGGCCTATATCAAGATCAAAACACTTGGTTAGTGTTCTAATCTTCTCTCTTTTCATGCATTCATGCATTTTAGACCTAGGTTTTGGGGTTTTTCAAAATTTTTGGGGTTTTTGAGTTTTTCCTGAAATTTTTGTTGGGCTTTGTTAATTTGTTGTTATATGTTCATGCACTGCACTCTCAATGCATTTTAACAATGTTTCATGCATTTAGATGTGTGTTTGATTATTGGAATGTGTACTGGTAGGTTTGGATTGGGTTTTTACCCATGATGCAATTTATATTTTGCATGTCACATGTTCATGCATACTTCTGGTTGTGATATTTTCCCCTCTCTCTCTCTCTCTCTCTCTCTCTCTCTCAAATAGATTATGCATGGCACCCAAGGTGCGTAAATCTACTCCAGGCCAGAATCCTCTTCAAGGTTCTAGTTCTTTTTCTTCTTCTGATCCTCTTCCCCCTTTTCATGTTTGGTTCCATGATGAGAAGGCCCGTTGGGACTTCTTGGAGAACTTTCAGAAACATGGCGTTCATCCGGAGTGTCATGTTGTTCTGTTGGACTTTTTCGACACTCCTCTACTTGGTGTCATTCGGACTTGGGGCTAGGATTCTCTTATGGAGGAACCCTTGAGGTGTCCAATTGTATTTACAGGAGTTTTACTCTAACATACATGGCATCGATACCTCTGTACCTTGTTTTGTCATGACATTTCAAGGTACACGTATCGTAGTTACCCCGGATCTTATATCTGAGGCACTACATGTCCCAAGATTATCACATCCAAATTACCACGGTTGTGAGCATCTTTAAACTATGTCCAAAGACGAGCTTCTGTCTCACTTTTGTGAGACACATTCCATATGGGGTGGGAAGCAAAACACCCCATGCTCGGGCTTTGCAAAAGGTCCGAAATTCCTTAATATGGTGATGACAATTACTCTTACTCCATTGTCTGACTATAACTCTATCATAGAGCCTCATGCTCATTTTCTTTTGTCTCTTTTAGAGGACCTCTCCATACACTTCCCTTCTCACTTCATCACTTCTATCATTGATGTCTATCGGGATTCGACAACCAGTGATAAGCTCATATTTCCTTAAGCTATCATGTAGATCCTTCACCATTTTTCTATCCTCATTCCGACTTCTCCTTTTTACACCACCATGGGTGCCATAAATGCCAGATTTATTGGGCGAAGTGAGGCCCAGCTTTGACCGAAGTGGCCACGTGTGGATACTACCGGTCCTGCACCTTCTGCTGTTCCTTCAACCTCTACTCCTTCTTCCTCGACTGGTGGTGTGACCCTCGGAGTTGTCATGGTACAGTTTCAGTGCATGGATGCTCACCTTGACACTCTCTCTAATGAGTTATGTCAGGTGAACACTCGTGTCGGTCGTATAGCACGACAACAGGCTTGCCTTGGTGGTTTCGTCGCTTCTTCGTCTCCTTCTCCAGAGGCTTCGGCAGATGAGGATAGTGATGATGGTGATGATGATGATGCTAGCTCTTCTAGTGATGATGAGATGACGACCTTTTAGTGTCTTACCCTTTGTCATTCGTGACAAAAAGGGGGAGTAGTTTTGGGATGAAAGTAGTCTTGTACTTAGGGGGGGAGTTAGTATAGGAAATTTTTGTTAGGGGGGGTGTCTATACTGATAGGTCAAAAACGTATTGACCCCTTGTGATAAATTAACCAATTAATTTAGCCAAGTGAATTAATTAAGTTAATTAACATGCAAACGCATGGTAGCACAAACAAATCACCAATAACTAATTATGCAGCGGAAAATAAATAATACGGTGATTTGTTTACAAATAAAGAAAAACCTAACGGCAAAAATCCCACAAGGTGATTTTCAGGTCACCATTCTCAAAACTCCACTATTATCACAACAAGCTGTTACAAGTAAACGAATCCCAGTACCTTATACCAACCTACAGTTGAACCTTTACCCCAATACCCAATTGGACTTGTTCTGTAGTGACAGTTCCTACTTTTGATGCATGGCTCCCAAGTACATGACTAACCAATTGCGCGAATCCCAGTACGCGACTTCAATCACTAACTAGAGAAGGTTGTTGGCTGCAAAGTTCTTCAGTTCATCCCAATGATGAAGATCAAGAAGATGCTTGGTCACAAAACCCAATAGTGCACATACACAACAACTTCTTCACAAGAATGATGAACTAGGGCAAAACTTTGTCTCCGGTCACAATTTGCTTGAACAAATTTTGCTCAATGCTTGTGCAACTTGTGAACACTTTGATGGCTCTTAAAACAATCCTTTTATATGTCTAGGGTTAGGAGAAAAGAAGGCCCAAAGACACATTCATGGATTCCTAGAAAACAGAACATAATTTATGTTTCTTTAAACCTCGACAAATATAAGCTGTTGAGAAGCTGTCGAGCAGGTGTTGAGCACACGGGGCTGAAACAGCTTTCTTAAGCTCGATAGATGCAGATGTTGAGCCAGCTGTCGAGCTTTAATGAACTTGCACTTCATTAGCTTGTTTCTTGGACAGACTTGATGACTTCAACACTTGATCTTGAAACCTTGTTTCTTGAAGTATTAAAAACATCCTAGATCTACCCAATTACAAGTAAAGTGCGTTTTGTCAAAGGATTAACCAATTACATATAATAGTGACATATGTTCCTAACAAGTGAATCACATATGTTCTAACAATCTCCCCCTTTGGCAATCCATGACAAAACCACAATAAATAAATGAACATATGAGAGAAGTCATAAATCACTGAACTCATATTCACTTGTTAAATACAATAAAATCTATCCTAACACAAACTCTTGAAAAACTTTGCAAGAAGAGAGTTTATGGCAAGTAGACTTTGACAACCTATATTTCTAAAACACTTTAAACAAAGCTCATCAAGGCATCTTTGTGTGAAACAGAAAAAATAGATTGCATACAAGTATAAGAAGCATGTGTATAAAGAGAGAAAAGAAACAACACTTGTAAGGGGTAGGTGAAAGAAACATACATCCACATGTAGAGAAGAATAAGTACAATGTATGTCGAAAATGATCACAAGACCTAAAGTACAAGAACAATGTATCTATAAAAGAAAGAGAAGAAAAGATATAAGTAATCCTCACTACATTCCTCATATCAACACTCCCCTTAACAAAATGTCCTATACTAACTCTCCTTTAAGTATGACTACTCTCATATCCAAAACTACTCCCCTTTTTTGTCACGAGTGACAAAGGGTAAGAGTGTCAAGCAGACATCTCATCGATAGAGCTAGCATCTCCATCATCATCATCCCCAGAAGCATCATTGTCATCACCATCATCATCATCAGAATCGGAATCTACAGAAGATGGTGAAGGGGTAGCCTCAGGAGTAAATCCACCCATGGTCACCTGTCGTCTAGCAATACGGTCAACACAGATGTTCACCTGATACAACTCTGTAGAGAGTGTATCTAGGTGAGCATCCATGCGCTGAAGCTGTGCCATGATGGCTCTTAGTGACACATCGCTCATAGAAAAGGAGGGAGCAGATGTGAACCGAGTAGATCGAGATGGAGTCAGACGGGTGGGAGGTGCTGAATTCGTCTGTTGCGACCTAAATTGAGCCTCGTTATGTTTAACGGTAGCGTAATCTATGGCACACATGAAAGTGAAAGGTTCGAATGCTGGAAAAGGGACAGAAAAATGGCATAGGATCCTTGTGATAGCTGAAGGAAAGATGAGCTTATCACGGGACGCCAAATCTAGATGAGCATCTATAATGGAAAGAATAAAATGAAAAGGGAAATCAGTAGTAAGATGCTTAAGAAGGGACAACAAAAATTGAGCACGAGGCTCGGTGATAGAGTTATAGTGAGAGAAAGGATGGAGTACAAAGGTCATCACCATGTTCAAAAATCGCGAGCCTTTTGCAAAGGCCGAACAATAATTGAACTTGCGCTCACCACACTCGGAAGGACGCTCACAAAAAGCGGATTTGAGCTCATTCTTGGACACAGTCTGTAGACGTTCACAACTAGGATAGTTAAGAAACTCTACCTTAGGAACCCTAAGCACATTTGCGACAAGCTGCAGTGTGACAGGAATGCGTGTACCTCGAACGCGAGTAAAGAAAAGAGGTACGGAACGATCAATCCCATGCATGTTGGAGTAAAACTCCTGGATAAGCACGAGAGGAAAAATGACCGGGACGTCACACAGTGACTTCCATCCCTGACTGTGAATGACAGTGGGAAGGTCGGTGTCAATGAAGTCTGCCAGAATGACTTGGCGTTCAGAATGAATGCTGCGTCTAAAAGTTCTTCGATAATGCCTTGTGGGCATCATCATTACGGAACCGAAGAGAGAGAGAAGCAGAATCAGAAGACGAAGAGGCATCGAAACAAAGAGGGTTTCGGGTCAGAGTGGATTTATGCTTAGGTGTCATAGACACAACTAACGTAAAAAGAATAGAGAGGGGGAAGAAAGAGACAATCAGAAAAGCTCGAAAATAGTTCAAATATAACAAGTATATTGAAAAGTAGAGAACGTATGCATGGAAAATGCATGAACACGTGACATGCAAAAGAAATTGCATCATGGGCTCAGCCCAATCCAATCCTACCAGCACACAATCAATTACACACATCTAAAATGCATGATAATATTGTTATTATGCTAATGTGATGCAATGCATGAGATTTTAAACTCCTTTAAACAAAAAACAACCCAAGGTTTCAATAATAACCCCTTTAATTTTTAAAAACCCCAAATTTTGCAAAAGTCCCCAAAACTTAGGTTTTAGAGAATGAAATGCATGGAAATGAGGGATTAGAGACATACCAAGTGAAGAAAAACTTGATTAAGCTCGAGAATCCCTTGGGAAAGACGTTAGGATTAAGTGAGAGAGCTTTGGGAGATGTAAAGACAGAGGTATCGAGAGAGAGATCGACAGAAATGAGATGTGGATTGTACGAGGAAAATATATAGGCCATCAGTAAATCTCGATAGATGAAGGTGTCAAGAGGGGTTGAGAAATCTGTCGAGGTAGGTGTTGAGAAAATGGTGGTCAATAGATACAGGTGTTGAGCATATGTCGAGGAACAAACCACCATATCAAGAACAGAAGCTCGATCGATCGACCTAGCTGTCGTGAAGCTATCGAGGAGACAGGAACTTTCTCGATCGATCCACCAGGTGTCGAGGAGGTGTCAAGATTGCGTTAAGAAAAAGCTTGGAAGCTCAGCAGATATCCAAGTATCGAGGAGGTCTCGAGGAGGTGTTGATCAAGCTTTTAAAATAGATTTTCGAGAAGAGAAAAACACAGACATGAATGCAATCAAACATGCAAGACAACCAATGATCCAAACACCATATAAACCTCTCAAAATTATCTCTCAACAGAAATTTTAAGCACATGAATCCCAAAAACACACACACACACACTAAACAAGTCTAACCAACTTTTATATTCCAAAAAACAAGTCAAGACAGTTTAGTGAGCATACATTAACACATGTAAAACCTTGTGATGGCCAAATCACATAGTACCTGCACATGTATTAAGAGTAGCAAATTTGATGGAGACTATCACCTTCGAGGTACATCTTATAACTCCCACATCTCCTAGAATACATGCTTGCAATCATTTTTAAAGCATTTTTTATCTTTTTGCTTTTCATTTTCTTTGCATATTTTTATTTAAGCAAATCATGCATGGGCATATAAGAGAGAGAAAAGAAAATACCCAATGATGGTAAGCATTTGAAATTCCAATTTTGCTATACCGAAGCACACAAATGTCATTGACACTGCACTTTTACTATGTCGAAGCATACATGTGTCATATTATGATTGGCGGGCAACAGTGGTGAAATGGTTATTTATGCCTTTCTCTTAGGATTTTTTAGTCCTTCCTGCCAAAAAGAGTGATATGAGTGTTAAGTACAAGAAATAACTTAATCTTACTAATTATAAACAAGAGCCACAAAGCTCACTTGCTTAGTTGTGCATAGAGATGCTCATCTAAGCTACAGGAGATACAAAGTTTAGAAAACTTTGTTTCAATGGTCATCCAAGGTACACAAGTACCAATTTACACAAAACACACATTGTTTTTGTATTTTTCTGATTATTTATTTATTTTTTATTTTATATCAAAAACACAACAAAGCAAAACTAAAAAATAACCAAACACAAACATGTTAAACAAAGTAAAGCATAAAAACTAGACTGACTCAAAATAAAAGCAAAACACACAAGTTATGCAAAAACAAAAACTTAAAGAGAGAGAAGAAAGTGATAGAATCACTTAGAACCTTTTTCCTTACACATCCTGGAAGAACATTTCCTTTGATTAAACCCTTGAACTGGAGGTGAGGAGGAAGAATTAAAACCGTTCAAGTTCGTAAGGAACATGGGAGCTTTGAGAAGATCTCCAAGAGGAGCAAGAGAGGATTGAAGCTGATTCTGGCTTCTAGATGCTATAATGTCGTTACTCTGTTAAGTGGCTAGCCACTTATAGCAATTTGGTCGAGCATAATGTCGTTGCTCTATTGGCATTCTTCATGAACTTCTTGAATTGCCTGGTGATGTAGGACTTCATCTTAGATTCTTCATCGTTTGAAGACTCATTTGTGTCACTGCTCTTGGCCTTCAAGGCCATGCTCTTACTCTTGCTCGACTTACCAATCCTTGTTAGCCCTAGCTCGTAAGTCTGTAGATTACCAACCAGCTCTGTCAAAGGAATTTTGTCAATGTCCTTTGATTCCTCAATCGCCATAATCTTGGCATGGAATCTCTCAGGTAGAAATTTGAGCACCTTTCTTACAATCTTGGGTTCAGGAATGGTTTTCCCAAGATTGAAAGCTGAGTTCACTATGTCCTTGAGCTTGGCATAGAACTCATTGAACGACTCATCCTCCTCCATCTTAATCTCTTCAAAGCTTGTAGTGAGCCTCTGAAACTTTGAATCCTTGACAGCCTTTGTTCCCTCATAGGTTGTCTGGAGAATGGTCAAAGCCTCCTTAGTAGTTTCAGTTAAGGATATCTTCTTAAACTCCTCATTGGTGACCGCACTGAATAAGGCATTCAACACTTTGCTGTTGAAGTTTGCCGCCTTGATCTTGGCATCATCCTAATCGGCAGGCACTTCTGTAGGCTTAGTCTAGCCTATCTCCACAACTTGCCACACTTTTTTATCTAAAGATTGCAAGAAAGCTCTCATGCGTACTTTCCAATATGCATACTTAGTGCCATCAAATAAATGAGGTATAATTAACGACTGTCCTCTATCCATGACAAATAGGGGTCAATGGATCAACATAGCAAAGATTAAACTCTAATCAAAGTCTGCCTACTTTGATACCACTTGATAGGTCAAAAACGTATTGACCCCTCATAATAAATTAACCAATTAATTTAGTCAAGTTAATTAATTAAGTTAATTAACATGTAAACGCGTGGTAGCACAAACAAATCACCAATAACTAATTATGCAGCAGAAAATAAATAACACGGTGATTTATTTAAGCATGGGGAAAAACCTAATGGCAAAAACCCCACTGGATGATTTTCAGGTCACCACTCCTGAAACTCTACTATTATTACAACAAATAGTTACAAGTAAAGGAATTTTAGTACCTTATACCAACCTACAGTTGACCCTTTACCCCAATACCCAATTGGACTTGTTTTGTAGTGACAATTCCTCTTTTTGATGCACGGCTCCCAAGTACGTGACTAACCAATTGCGCATATCCCAGTACGTGACTTCAATCACCAACTAGAGATGGTTGTTGGCTGCGAAGTTCTTCAATTCATCCCAACGATGAAGATTAAGAAGATGCTTGGTCACAAAACCCAATGGTGCACATACACAACAACTTGTTCTCAAGAATGATGAACTAGGGCAAAACTTTGTCTTTGATCACAATTTTCTTGAACAAACTTTGCTCAATGCTTGTGCAACTTGTGAACACTTTGACTGCCCTTAAAACAATCCTTTTATATGTCTAGGGTTAAGAGAAAGGAAGGCCCAAAGACACATTCACGGATTCCAAGAAAACAGAACATAATTTCTATTTCTTTAAACCTCGACAGATAGAAGCTGTCGAGAAGTTGTTGAGAAGCTGTTGAGCATGTGTTAAGCACACAGGGCTAAAACAGCTTTCTTAAGCTTGATAGATGCAACTGTCGAGCTTTAATGAACTTGCACTTCTCAGTTTGTTTCTTGGACAGACTTGATGACTTCAACACTTGATCTTGAAACCTTGTTTCTTGAAGTATTAAAAACATCCTAGATCTACCCAATTACAAGTAAAGTGTGTTTTGTCAAAGGATTAGCCAATTACATATAATAGTGAGGGATGTAGTGAGGTTTACGTGTATCTTCTTTCTTTTACTTTAGCCTATTGTACACCGGTCTTGTGACCATTTATTTATGACATACATTGTCCTTTATTTTTATATATATATGATGATGTATGTTGTTCTTCACCTATCTCTCCATGTGTTTTTTCTTTTCTCTGTTTATACACATGTTTCTTTATGTATGCAATCTTTATTTCTATTTCACACAAAGATGTCTTGATGATTTTTGTTTAAAGTGTTTCGAAAGGATAGTTTGTGAAAATCTATCATGCCAAGAACTCTCTTCTTGCAAAAAATTTTCAAGAGTTTATGCTAGGGTTAGATTTTTTTGTATTCCAACAAATGATTATGAGTTTAGTGATTTAAGACTTCACTCATGATTCATTTGTTTATTGTGGTTTTGTCACGGATTGCCAAAGGGGGAAGTTTTTTTAGGACATATGTGGGAATTGTTAGAAACATATGTTATGTAAATTGGCTAATCCTTTGACAAAATGCACTTTACTTGTATTTGGGTAAATCTAAATAGTTTCAAGATGATCATTACAAGTGGTTACATTGAAAGTATGAAGATTACTTAAGAACTGCTCAAAAAAAGTGCAATCTGCAAGTCACGATACCTCCTCGATAGAAACTCAATCTGTCGAGATTCATTAAAGCTCAACACATGTCTCGATCCATTGAGCTTATGGGATTCAGACTATAGCCAGCAACGTTTTTATTCTAAAAAGCTATTTGTTTATGAGTTTTTATAATTCTTATTCGATTAGGAAAGCCCAAGGTTTGTGTATACTTATTTGGAATAGGAGAGCTCATTGAACTCCTATTTAAATAAGGAGGTGGAAAAAGAAAAACCTAACCCTAGAGAGTTTCATAAGATTTTCTTTTTGAAACCCTAGTCTCCTCCTATAGAAAAAAGAGTTCTTGCTATACTTCTTGTACACCTTTGGGTTCTGTAATCAAGCAAAGTCTCTCACACCATTATTGAAGATCTTATTAGTGTTTCTATGAGTTAGTCACGCATTGGGATTCATGCATTGAATAGAATGATTGCCGCTACAATACATGCCTAATTGGGTATTGGGGTAAGGGTTCAACTGTAGGTTAGTATTTTGGGATAGGCCAAAAGGTATGATAAGATTCCTTATACTTGTCGCCGCTTGTAATTGATAATAGTGGATTCTTAGGAGTGGTGACCTGAAAATCACCTGATGGGGTTTTTGCGAAGAAGATTTTCCTTACTTGTAAACAAATTACTGTATTAATTTAATTTTCACTGCATTTAGTTTAGTTGGTGATTTGTTTGAGCTATTACGCTTATTGCATGTAATTGAATCTAATTAATTCACTTGAATAATTAATTGATTAATTTATCAAAGGGTTCAATACATTCTTGGCCTATCAGACTTGAATAACCTTTCTTATAATGGGCTAGCAAAATATTTTGACTCTCTCACACATTAATTAGCGAATAACCTTTCATATGCTGGTTATGGTTATTTGCATGCGTTGTATAATCGTTTCGTGTACGGACTGTAAAACGAAATAATCTAGATAAGATTTTCCTCTTACACGTTGCAGTTTCCTAGCTGCTTTTTCTTTTGCATGTTTAATTGTGATAACCTCTAGAAATCCCTTATCTTATATTCTTTCCTTTAATTTAAGAAGATCTCCTACTATCATTGCAAATCCACTATAGAGCTGAATTTAGGATTGACATTGCGTCACTTTCAATTTAGCATACCATTGGATGGCCGGCCTAGAATCGATACATGAACATATTCGCAGCCAGAAAAGCTTAATGGCATGAAGAATAAACATTCATTAAAATAGTGATTATCATCATTAATTATTTTGATAATGTTGCCCTATTGTTATTGCTTAAAGTATTCCACCTAAATTATCAATGTTACAAAGATGGTTATCATATTTAAGTGAAGAATAACTTATTCCAATATGATGTAATAGGACTACTTAAATCTATCATGTTTGAGCAAATCTAATTGGATTAAATATTCTTTCCATTCTTTTGAACCCCATATGTGTGCTGTGGGAAGTTTATAATATGTCTTAAATATAAGCCAGAGAATTAGGATTTGCTTGATAAAATGTGACATCATCATTTCAATTGGAATTAACTTTGGATCATTTTCTGATCTCGATCCGATTTGATTATTTGGAGAAAGTTTTAAGCAAATAAGCCGGTTTATTTATTTCTTTGTTAGCATATTTAATTATAAAAATCATGCAAACTTAATAGAATTGAGAACTATTGTTGTCAAAGGCGAAAAGATACGTGGGTCTACCATTACCCCAGCTAGAAAGGGCAGAAACAAAAGTAGAAAAGTTTAATATCAACTGGCTATATAAGAAAAAATTTTTTGCTATTGCATTCAACGACTATCCTACAAGCATTAGTTCAGTGTTCTAGCTAGCAAACAAACTAGTAATCAATGTCTTTATTAACCAAATCACTTTAGCCTCTTTTGCATCCCAAAAGTGCAAGTAAAATCTTCACCATAAAAAGAAGACAAATGCAAAATCTAGCCTCTAATAAGTATACTTAATTATAAATATATTAGCTGCTCTCACTGGTTCATATGCGGAGAAACAACACTTTGTGACTAATGGTAAATGCTTTTTATCACCCTTTTTTACATCATAGTCATCTCTCCCCAGAAGATCCTAGTTGCTGTACATCAACTCGGTGAACTATAGCATATAAATATTTCGAATGATGACTATTATGTATGCTTAATTACTAATTAGATTAACCAAATTAGACCAGTTTTCTTCAAACGTTTGAGTTTTATTGGTTTGCTACATAAAGAAGGATCAACAGAAAATAAGGAACTGAACTGGAAAACAATAATATCTTTACTGTTGGAGTGTCAACTACTGCTGCAAATGGGGATTAATCAGCTTCTTTATATTATATAGTTGTTTACAAAAAGTGAACCCTGTAACCTTTTATATTAAGCAATAATTAATCTCTTTTGATTGATTGAACCCATTTTGTGCTGTGAGGACCCCAATATGCAATTTTACCTAGTTTTGCGTGGAAGTAATGTGTTTCCTCAACTAGTGGAGCGGTCACAATGTATAATTTCGCCATTATTAATCTTATCTTTTCATCTATTGTGAGGATTGTCAAGAAAATTCAGAAACGGGATTCATTCACGAGAGATTTGGCAAATCTGACTACTTTGAATATAAGATAAAAGACAAGATTGAAGGCCCGATGATTTTTTTCTGTATGTCATCTACTTGTTATTTTACGTAGTAGATTAGCTGTTCTTTACCATTTTGTGGTGTTTCATATGATTGTGATATGTGCTTGTCTTTATCAATATGAGATTCAGTTTCTTATTAATTGTGGATGCTTGATTGTAGTAGAAAGAAAAATAAACTTTAGTGCGTCTACAATAAATTGGTCAAAAGTTTAAACGAAAGCAATTCTGCAGGAAAGGTGAATATTAACACCATCGAAAGGTCCCTTTTTCCTTTTTGGTTGATTGATTTTACTTAGTCAATGCTAATCAAAGCCAAGAGTATTGTAACTCAATTGGTTGATACTTTCTAATGTCTTCAATGAAAATATTTAGGGTTCAAATCCCTTCATCTCCAACTACTTTTGTTTCAAAAAAAGAAAAAGAAAATGGGAATCAAAGGAACAACGTGGGCTGGTTAAAAGCAGGTACATCACAAAGGAGGGAGTACTTTTATACATGAAAAAAAAAAGAAAAAGAAAAAGGAAAGAGTTTAAGTTTTACCCTTTTTAGGCAAAAGTATCTGCACTACACATTAAAAAAAAAAAAACACAAATAAAGTATCTGCACTATGGTTCCCTTTGGCCAGGCAAGTGAATCACTTGATGTTTCTCCATTCTCCAGTAGGCCTAGCATCCATCTACAACCAGAGATTAAAGAGCTGTATGTGAGAGTACTGTGTGAGATCCAAGTTAGATTTCTGATCAATTACTAAAGAAGTTAGCGGTCAAACAACAGAAAGAACTCCAACTAAAGCATGCAATGCAACTAAAACATTTGAGGCAACTCTACCTATCTTTTATATAAAAAAAAAAAAAAATTTAAAAAAAAAATTGGAAATATAAAAAGATAAAAGTCCACATTCATTTCTCATTTTTCAGTCCATTTAGATCTCAATCCAACCCAACCCATATTGCTTAGCTGCAAATACAAAGTACTTAAAAGGCTGAAAAGCCCAATGAAGTTTGAGTTAAATGAAGCTCATGTTAAATCCTAGACTGCTAATTATAGATTTTGTAAAGTTGAATTTATTCAACTACATGTTGGTTTTATTCCATGCCAAATTTGCTTGTAATTCAGTATTTAGAAACCCTTTATTTAGGTGGGAATAATGTAAGGGTTGTGTGTGAGAGAGTGTGAAGATTTGATCAAGAGTATGTAACAAGATGGTGACTCGCGACTGGACTTGCAATTGACTCACAAGTGGTGACTTGCCAAAATGAAGCACACGTGTGAAGCATGTAGGAAGATGAAGAGTGAGGACAGCTGGATCACTACAGGACAAAAAGTATAGTTTAGTCTAGTCTGGTAACTGGCGATTGGAACTTGCGATTCATCCTAGTCACAAAGTGACTTGCCAGTGCATCTTTTTTTGCTGAAAAATGACTTTTCACATTCTATCTCATACCCTACTATAAATACCCTTATACCCATGAAATGTAGAGAGCTTTCGGAAAGAATTTTGAAAGAGAAACCTTAGATAAAAACAAGATTGATTCATCCACAATCTTATACATTTGATTCTCCAAATTCCTCTACTCTCACCCTCTCCATTGTCATACCCATGAGAGGATTATAAACCAAATCCTTACCTCACCAAATTCAGAGTAGTGAGAAGGTTCTTGGTGTTTGGAAAGCAGTTTAAGAGAGAGTCAATTCATATTGTTTGATGCAAATGGGCTAATTGGATCTGGAAAGCTAGAGAAGACACGGTTCAGCATAACCTTGTTGGAGCAAGAAGCATGGAGGGCTTAGGTGCATTGGGTAGATTAGGCTTAGAGGGTCTATTACTATTTGTGTATCCCAACTAATTTTCTAGTGGATCATTTACTACTTGGTGGGCGGCGAAGAGGTTTTTCACCAAGTTCTTTGATTTCCTCTTTGATAACATGTGTCAGTGTTATCTTGTTTTTGCATCTCTCTTTCCCTTACTCTTAGCTTTTAATTTCTGCTGTTGTGATCAATTAATGCCTTAGAGTAATTTGATAATTTGGGTATTGCTTATATTTCATATTCCGCACCTATATTGTTTGAATATAAGCTTGTTTGGGAAATTTTGTTTTTGAGGGTTTAAACACTCACAAGTGTTTTATACACTAAGTGAGTTTTCAATTTTTATCAGAACGGGTACACTTGTTTTTGGTTTCATAACCTAAGTGTGATCCTTAACTCTTGTGTTTATTGCTATGGATAGTGCTTTGTATGCTTTTATGGACTTTGTTAATTGTAACATGCCATGTATTTGTAAAATTGCCTCTATGAGTGTTAATCCTCATGACTGTGATGACATGTTACATGAATCTTTGGGTGTTGTTGAAATTCCAAATGTCAAACTCTTGAAGAAAAAGGCTAAGAATTTTCATGAGAATTTAAGCAAGTTTATTTGTGAAAAGGATGATTTGATTGTTAAGCTCAATGAATCCAACAAATTGATTGAAAGTATAAGAAACTTGCTGAACATTCTCTTGAAAAACTAAAAGAGTTTGAATGTTGGAATATGGACTTGAATGCTAAACTTGTTTTGTCTAACAAACTTGTTGATGATCTTAAATGTGAAAATGAATCTCTTAAGATACATGCCAAGTATTTGATTGCTAAACCTATTGCTAAAAATGAAGAAAAACTTTGTTGCAATCATGTTTTGTTGCCCGATTTTGTGCCTATTGTGAATTCTACCTCTAAACACAAATCAGTGTACATTCCTCCACCTAAAAGAAACCAAAAAGTGGAGAGAAAGGATCTTAAGCCTAAGCCTTCAGTTAGGTCTCATCCTAGGGAGTTGAATGGATCTAAGTTTGTTCCTACTTGCCACCATTGTCGTGTGATAGGTCACATACGACCTTAATGTTCCATGTTGAAGAGAGAACAAAATCATGTTGCTAAATCCCTCCCTAAAAGGCCTAGTTGAGCACCACCTTCTCTGGGGATAGTGAGGATACACCGATTGAGTTCCCAATTTGTGAAAATTCCAAGTTTCTTCTAAAAGTGTCCCGAAGTAACTCCTTGTCCAGATACAAATCATCATATACCGGTGTTGTAGTAAGCATTGGCCAGTTGATGCATAGGATTTCTGCCAGATAAACAGGAGACATTGTGAAGCTCTTTCCTCTAACCCAGCATTTAAGCACATCTCCTTCAACAATGGCATTAGCATAGAATTCTTTCACTATGTTCACGTACGCATCATCAAGGTCGGAGAGAAGGTAGTTCCAATCCTCGGTGGCAAACCTTATGGGAATGTTGGTGTCACGGAGAGACGACTGGTTAACAGCTCTTTCAACCAGTGGTATGGCTTCTTTGAAATAATTCTCATGGGTCTGAAAGGCAGCATAGGATCTAAACTTGTTTGGATCATACACTCCTAATGGTGAACAGGTCCTTTTTGACCTAGGGGAGAGGTCATCAACATCAATCACCGGCTCTTTTCCTTTACTGCCACCTCCTTTCATAGCTGCTCTCTTGAATGGAGACATTTCCACACTGCATCATGTTATACCAAAGAACAAGAAAAACTACACAAAGATAGGAAGCCTTATTAGAACTAGGTTAGTCCCAAATCATAAAACCTGAATAAACCCCTAAAATCATGAGATTTAGGTTACAATCATGATAATGAGAGTGAGTTACAAGAACACATTGTACACGCAAAGCATAGTGCATCATAACAAAGCCACCAAAGATCACACAACAATTTCACCAAAAGATCAAAAACCCATATTCACGCATCAGATACACAGATATCAACAAAAACACACAATCGAGGAGGTATATGGCAAGAAATGTAAAATATATTGAGAAAGAAACAAAACCCATACCTTTCCTTGAAGATTGGTGAAGAAATGATGAAGAATATGGTGGATTTGTGAGTGAAATATGGTGAGAGTGTGAGAGAGACAAACAAAAAAGACAATGAACAATTAGAAATGTTCGAGGGAAAACTGAAAAGTTTTAAAAACTGTCCCTAAAGGGTAAAACATGTGATTTTCACGATTGAACCAAGTCGTGTTCAAGTCGCCAGGACAAGCCGCGAGACACCTGAGATGAAATTTTTGAAAAATTTTTCTAAGTGTTTTTTGTGATTGAAAGTTCCACCTGGGAGGAAGTCGCGAAAGGAGCCACAAAAATTTCGGTGTAACCCTAGCGATTGGAGCTTTCCCCCGCGAACAAGTCACCAGTCTGAGTCGCGAGAAACCTAAAAACCCAGATTTTGAAAAATTTTCTAAGTATTTTTCGCGACTAGAACTCTAACCCACCAATGAGTCGCGAATATTCTCTGAGTGGTGCTCATGACAGGGGGCAAGCAACTAGACTGACTCGCGACCAAGTCGCCAGAACAGGGCAACACAGTTTTTGAAATTTTTGACAATTTTTGTGAAAACAAAATACTTTCCAAAAACAATTAAAACACTCAAAAATATTTTTGTGTTTGATCAACAAAAATTGAGCATGTGAAAACACATTTAATCAAGTACAATCACACAAATGAATATGGCATTCATTGAACATAGACATGTGTGATGTGTGTGGATATCAACAATGAGATAGTCCTTAGTCTAATGTGAAGCTTCAATGATCAATTCAACCAATCCATACACAATTAGCACTAGATAAAGTGACCCATCTCAATTATAGAAATATGCATATATGACCTCCCACATAACCTGATAACAAAATTTTGAAACTTTTCATTTGGCTCCATAAATATCATATCATTTGTTCTTTCTGAATCACAACATCTCATTGTGAGATCGATGCTTGAAATTTTTGATATTTCAATTGATGAGCAAGCCTTTGGCTTTTTGGACATCATACATTTTATATAAAGTCGCTTTCCCTTTTTCCTAGTCAAATACTAATGTGTGCGACAGGCTTTTGCAACTCATTATCTCTTTTCATTTGGAGATTTACATTTGTTGAGCTCTTTAAGCAAAAACAATAAAATAAAAGAGTGGGAAGATATATAGGCACAAGTCTATGCATGTCTCAAGATCAACAAAACCATTGACTAATCATTCATGACAAGTTTGAAGATCTATTTACAATAATCACATAGAAGTCAAGATTTCTCCCACAATGATATGAGTGCATAGGGAACAAGCTATGCTCATAAATGCACAAAACCATTAGTACAAGGGTACAAGGAAAAATATGCTTGAGACAAAACACAATAATATCGATCAAACTTTTTGGATTTTCTACTTTTTACGTGTTTTTGGATTTTTGACACAAAAGCAAGAGAAGATTGATCAAAACCAACAATGTAAAAACAATTTTTTTTTTTTAAATACAAACAAACAGAACATGCTATGCAAATAGCCTACAAAAGAGTGTGTGCCCTACAAAAGAGAGATCAAATCAAGGTAAAGAGGTAAAACACACAACACACATGAGATTCAAGGAATTATACCAACACCGATGGTCTTATGAAGTGATTCAAACCGTGGACCATCCAGAGGCTTGGTGAAGATGTTTGCCTTTTGATTGTTTGTATGTATAAATTCAAGACACATAACTTTTTCTTCCACCAAATCCCTGATGAAGTGGTAACGTATCTCCATGTGTTTTGACTTTGAATGCTAAATAGGATTCTTAGAGAGATTTATAGCACTGGTGTTATCACAGAAAACACACATTGTATCTTGAGAAATCCCATAGTCATGAAGTAGCTTTTTCATCCAAAGGAGTTATGTGCAGCAACTTCCAGCAGCTATGTACTTTGCTTCAGCCGTAGAGAGAGACACTGGATTTTTTTTCTTGCTCATCCAAGAGACAAGATTGTTACCAAGGTAGAAGTAGCCACCTGAAGTACTCTTTTGATCATCCACACTTTTAGCCTAGTCTGTATCTGAATAACTAGCAAGGCAAGCATTAGAGTCCTTTGAATACCACAACCTATAATCTGGAGTTCCATTGATATATCATATGATTCGCTTCACCGCAGTCAAGTGGGATTCCTTTGGAGCAGCTTGATATCTAGCATAAACACCCACGCTAAATGCAATATCTGGTCTACTAGCTATAAGACAGAGTAAACTCCCAATGATACTCCTATACAAGGTTGGACTCACTTCTACCCTAGAAGAGTCAACATTCAGCTTTGTAGATAAACTCATGGGAGTAGAGGCATGCTTTTTGGAGTCTAAACCAAATTTCTTGACAATATTTCTAGCATATTTTTCTTGTGAAATGAATATTCCTTCCTTATTTTGTTTGACTTGAAGGCCCAAGAAAAATGTAACCTCCCCCACCATACTCATCTCAAATTCTTTCTTCATCTCCTCAGAGAACTCTATAACCCGAGCATTAATGGTAGCTCAAAATACTATGTTATCAACATATAATTGAGCCACGAGAATACAATATTCATCTTTTTTGACAAATAAAGTTCAGTCGGCATATCCCCTTTTGAATCCTCTATCCAGGAGGTAATTGGTAAGCCGATCATACCAAGTTCTAGGAGCTTGTTTCAAGCCATAAAGGGCTTTCTTCAATCTTAGCACATGGTTCGGAAAGTCAGGGTCTTCAAAGCCTTTGGGTTGTTCAACAAATACTTCTTCATTCAGGTATTCGTTTAGAAATGCACATTTCACATCCATTTGGTAGAGTTTGAAGTTCATAGTGCATGCAATTGACATAAGAATTCGAATAGACTCAAGTCTTGCCACAGGAGTGAAGGATTCATCAAAATCTACTCCTTCCACTTAAGTATATCCTTGAGCCACTAGCCAAGATTTATTTCGAATAATCTCTCCATCTTCATCGGTCTTGTTTTGACAAATCCATTTTGTGCCAATGACATGAACATTTTCAGGCCTAGGAGCATGTTCCTATACATCATTTCTCACAAATTGATTTAGCTCTTCATGCATTGACTCTACCCAATTTTTATCTTGAAGAGCTTTTTCTACCCTTTTCGGCTCAAGTTGGGCAAGGTAGCAATGGTATGTTACATGATTGGCCAGGAGAATGTTTCCCTTTCTAAGGCAAAGACCTTCATCCAAAAATCCAATGATGTTGCTGTTCGAATGATTTTTAATCACTCTTGATGATGGCTTCTTTGAAGTGGATACTTCATCATTCTGGGAGATAGGAGGATTAACTTCCGGAGGAGTGAGAGGACTTGATGTTCTAGACATTGATCTTGTTTCCATTCTCGAGTTCACAGGAGTTGATTCCTTTTTTGGGGTAGGTGTTTCAACTTCAATATCAAGAGCTTCAACCTCAGCAGTAGATACTTTGGAACTTGGCCCTTCTCCAGCATCAACCATCTCTACCTTTGTTATAGCATCATCAATTTCTACATTGATGGATTTCATTACCGTCTTTGTTCTCTTGTTGAAAACTCTATATGCTCGGCTACTAGTAGAATACCCAAGGAAAATGTCTTCATCACTTTTTGCATCAAATTTTCCAAGTTTCTCCCAATCATTTATAGTATAACACTTGCTTCCAAACACTCGGAAGTACTTCACTCTTGACTTCTTTCCATTCCAAATTTCATAAGCGGTCTTTTTTGTTCCAGCTCAAAAGAATATTCTATTACCAATGTGATATGAGGTGTTCACGACTTCTCCCCAAAACTTTTGAGGAATTTGCTTGTTGAGTAGCATAACTCTTGCCATTTCTTGAATCACCCGATTCTTCCTCTCAACCACCCCATTTTGTTGTGGAGTTTTGGGGGCTAAAAATTCCTTTTTGATTCCATTCTTCTCACAAAAAGACACATATCTTGCATTCTCAAACTCCTTGCCATGATCACTCCTTATCTTGACAATAGGAACCCCTTTCTCATTTTGTAGTCTCTTGCAAAGAATTTCCAATTTCTCACATGCTTCTGATTTTTCTTTAAGAAATTCAACCCAAGTGTATCTTGAAAAATCATCAACAATGACCATAATGTACCTCTTTCCTCCTAGACTTTCAGTTCTTGTAGGCCCCATTAGATCAACGTGAAGAAGCTCTAAACAACGTGAGGTAGCAATCACATTCATCTTATGATGACTTGCCTTTGTTTGCTTTCCCATTTGGCATGCACCACAAATAGTCTTTTCTACCTTTCCAAACTTTGGAAGTCCTTCAACCGCTTCAAGTTTAGATACTTTAGCTACTTGTTTGAAATTTGCATGCCCAAATCTGTGATGCCAAAGTTCCAACATGTCAACATGAGCACTTTTACATGAAATAGGTGCCGTAGGAACTACCCCATAGCATTTGTCGGTAGTCCTATTTCCCTCTAAGACTTGAATCCCTTCTTCATCAATGATTATGCACCCTTTCTTTGAGAATTGAACAAGGAAATCCTCATCACATATTTAAGTGATGCTTAAGAGATTCGCCTTCAGCCTTTTGATGTATAAGACATCTTTCAATAGAGGTAATCCTAATATCTCAATAGTCCATTTGCCAAGAACTTGAGCATGACTTCCATCGCTAAATGTCACATAGTCACCAACTTTCTCTTTGAGAGACTTAAACAATGATTTATCTCCAGTCATGTGACAAGAACAGCCGCTATCAAAATACCATAAACATGAATTGAAAACCTTCAAGGAAGTGTACACAAACAGGCAAGCATGAGACAAGCACTCTTAACCTTCAAACAGAAACTTGTCTACATTTTCCATACTCTTGTTAGAATGAATTTTCTTTTCTAGATTATCAATCTTATCACACAATATTCTATTTCTTCTTCATAATTCTTAATCAAAGAATTAGACTCACATAGACTATTGTGTAAGATGTGATTCTCATTTTCAAAATATTTCAGCATGTAAACAAACATCCTAGCATGTTTCTTTGTCTTTAATAACTCTAGGAGTTCATTTTTAGGATACCCTTCAAACATACTCATAGAGTCATTATCACAAACATTTAAGTCACAATTCAACATAGTCTTTTCCATAGCTTCATCCATAGCAAAGGGGTCTAGGATCGCATTTAGGTAATTAAACCACAGCAAGTGCACCCGCTCTGACACCAATTGAAAGTTCAAATAGTTTGTAAAACACCTTGAATGTTTAGACCCCTAAATTACAAGTTACCAATTCAAGCTTATTATCAAACAATATATGTGCAGAACATGACCATAAGCTAATACAGAATTGATAAAACAATCTACACCATAAATAATCACAACCACAGCAGTAATTAAATGGCAAAGATAAAGGGAAGAGAGATGCAAATACAAAGACAACACAACGATGTGTTATCGAAGAGGAAACCGAAGTCCTTGGCGTAAAACCTCTCTGCTGCCCTCCAAGCGGTCAATAATCCACTAAAGAATGAAGTTGGGATACATGAACAGCAGAAGACCCTCCAAGCCTAATCTACCCAGTGTACCTAAGCCCTCTAAGCTTCTTGCTCCAACGAGGTTACGCCGAACCTTTGTCTTCTTTAGCTTACCGGATTCTGTTATAACCCATAGCATCAACCAATATCAATTGGTCCCTTCCTAACTACTTCCCAAGCACCAAATAACCTTCTCACAGATATGGGTATGGTGAGAAAAGGATTTGGCCAATGTACCTCTCAAGGATGTAATAATGGAAAGAGTGAGAGTAGAGGAATTTGGAGAATTAAAGGATGAAGATTGTGGATGAGTCAATCTTGTTTTTCTCTAGGGTTTCTTTCTCAAAATTCTTTCTGGAAGCTCTCAAAATTTCATGGGTATAAAGGGTATTTATACTGGTGTAAGAATGAAATGTGAAGAGTCAGTTTTTCCAAAACAGAGCTGGCTGGCAATTTGGCCTCGCGACTTGACTGAGTTGCGAGTTCAAGCTGCGAGCTAACTGAATGGCCAGTCTAGACTATTTGTCCTGTAGTGCTATAGCTGGCATGACGGTTTAGCTTCTTGGCATGCTTCACTCGTGTGCATCCTTTGGTGGCTTGCTAGTTGTGAGCCACCCGAGAGATTTAGTTGCGAGTCCCTACTTCAGTGCATAGTCTTAAGCATTTCTTTACACTCTCTCACATACTACCCTTACATGATTCCCACCTAAATACAGGGTTTCTAAATGCTAAATTACAAGCAAATTGGCACAAAATAAAGCCAACAAGATGGTTGATTAAATTCAACCTTACAGGGGTTATTCTGATATGCTTGATCCATTGGAGATTTTTTTCTTTTTTTGATAATTTGTGTTTAGTTGTGGGAACCTTGAGATGCCCCTTCCTTGAAAGAAATTTTATTTTATTACTGTTCATGACTAAACTACACTTAGTTTAGTGGTGAGGCCTAAGTTACACGTAGTTTAGCCATCAGGTGTGTTTATGATGGCCCAATTTGATTAATTGTATGATGTGTGTGGGTGTGTGATGAGTCTTACATTGGGTATTTACTAGGTAGATATGGGCTTTATTAACAACTACAAGGAGCCTTTATTGTGACTAATCCTTTTAAGGTATAGTGCAGATGTGACTAGTGCTTTTCCTTGGGTCGTTACATATGGTATCATAGCCAACTTGGTAACCCCATGTGAGCTCAGAGACATTACCCCATAAAGTGGGCCCTAACGTGGACGTTAGGGATTTAAGTGGGGGAGATTGTGATGCCCCAATTTTATTGATTGTCTAATATGTGTGGGTGTGTGATGAGTCCCACATCGGGTATTTACTGGGTAGATTTAGGGTTTATTGACAACTACAAGCAGCCTCTATTGTGACTAGTTCTTTTGAGGTATAACACAGATGTGGCTAGCGCTTTTCCTTGGGTCGTTACACTTTTCATTTTCTCCAACGGTTGCCAACCATTTCTTCTTTCTTCTTCTTCATTCTCTTCATCTGCCTCACCCCTTCACATTCTTTATAACTCCTCTCTCTTTTCTCTCTACAAAAACCTCTCTTTCCCCTTTCTTTTCCTTACACCTCCTGGCTTCCTCATTCTCTCAAACTCTTTCATTTCCTCATTTTCTCTTCCCTTCATCATCTCCTCCAATGGTAGTCAAGGCCAAGAAATCATCCCTCGTCCTTGATAATGATGCCTTTTGTCTCACCCGTTGGAGTGGAGCCACGAGGTTGGTAGGGCCTCCACCATTGATATATAGGCCAGAGAATCACATTCCCGCAAGTGAATTAGAAAGTTATTCTTTTTTTTCTCATTTTCAAGTTTACCTCTAATCTATGGTTTAGATTTAATTTTTTGCTATGTAAATGCTTGGGTTTTGATGTGGGATGGATTTAGATGAAAACCTGATGCCTTAGTAGGGGTAGGAACATGTCTAGGATTGATTTTGGATGAAACCTCCTTGAAAATGTCGAAGAACTGCTTCTGTATGTGTTCTTGCATGTGTAGGCTTGGGCCTGCGTACACAACTTGTATTCATGCATACACAACTCTGTTCTTACGTACGCAGGTGTGTTCTTGAGTTTCTGCGTGTGTGAGAATGGACCTGCATAAGCTGGGTCTTGCTTGCTGTGTGGGCTTTGACTCGTGTACATGTGACGCCTGACAGAGGCCCTGCTCTACCCAATCCTACTCAATTTTTTAACCATTTCACTTCCACACGCAATTCTAATGCATATTCTTGCCCTTTTTGCACCCGATTATCATTGTATCATTCTTTTAATCTTCATTCTCGCATTAAAACACCATATTTCTTGAATCTCTCTTAAATCATGAATCTAATGGAATCTTTCTTTTTTGCAGTCATCATCCCCTTATGCTAGTAGGGGAAGCACATAATAAGTTGGTGGAGTGGTTCAACCTACTTGCCCCCAAAATCAAGGGTTATATCTGGGAGGTTGGCTTTAAGCCCATCATTAGTCTTCTTTCGGAAAAGTCTGCAAATGCCACCTTAGTGCAATGCCTCATTGAGAGGTGGTGGGACACTTCCAAAACCTTTCACATTGCTGAGCGGGAGATAACATTGACTCCCTATGACTTCTACCACATGACCGGGCTTAGCTTCGAAGGGGCCATCATTAGTTTGGACGGCGTGTCCAACTAGGCATTAACATGTTCGGGAGGAAGTACTCCCCTGAGATCATTGGCTACTTCAACTTAGTATTGGATTACATGTTCCTTCCACAAAAGACCATGGAGGAATGTGTCTATATGGCTAGGGCTTTTGTTCTCCACTTGATGGTGGGCAAATGGTGCCTTTGAGGTGGCTAACCCTCTTCCTGGATTTTGGGGAGGAACGGAGGGCCAACTGGGAGCAAGCATGTCTTGCTTATCTTTACTCCACCCTCGACACTCTCAGTCAGGGCACTTTGTGGCAGCTTGTGGGGCCTTGGAAGCTCCTTGAGGTCAATTCTCTTTTTGCTCTTTGCACTTCCACTTGTAGCTTGTAGTCTTGTGAACTATATTGTCTTGAAAACTATCATCTTTTATATAGCATCTTGCATCTTGTCATCTTGCATCTAACCTGTGACTTGTGTTTCTTCTTTTGCAACAGTGGGTTGTTAGGTATTGACTCATAACTCTAGGCACTAACCTAATTTTGAGGGAGTTTCCCTAAGTGAGGGCCCATTTTGCTAGGTTAACTTTAGATGAGGTATGTTTAAAAGTTCTAGTTGTTCATGCCTCTTCATGCATTTCCTTTAGAATACTCTTCTTCTAACCTTGTGTCATCATAGGTTAACTAGACTTCATGCGCTGGCCAACCCCTTCTTGCTTTTTGAGACTTAGAGCCTGCCGCTCTTAACCTGACCCTTTGAAGAGGCGTATTTGAGGGCTTTATACATAGAGGAGAGAGTGCGATTCTAGTTGGTGGGTTGAGAAGAACCATAGATTCCAATGGACCCTCTTGAGTTCATGCTTGCCCTACTGGTGAGCCCATAGATCCTCTACATATCCCTTAGACAGTTTATGCCTATGAAGTGGATGGCTTTGATCGGGAGCATGTTGTGCCCCGTAATCCCAATGTCATGGGCTATCCTTTCCTTTCCAACACTCGAGCAGTGAGTTCTTTCTTCCTTTTGCTTTTCTTTCTTTGCCGTTTCTTTTCTTGTTCTAGTCACTAACCCTTCTTCTTTCCAATTGCAGCCCATTATTCAGGAGCATAAGGAGTTGGTGTGGTTGGTTGGAAATCTTAAGTTGGAGGTGACCAACTATTTGAGGGAGTTGTATGGTCTTGGAGGAGTGGCCTACCCAGGTGGGGGTGATAATGATGATAATGGTGGTGAGGAGGAGGACTCTGAGGCGACTCTTAGCTAACAACCAAGGAAGAGGCAGCACCATTGATTACCTGTAATCGTAGCATATATACATACACAACACACTGTTGGAAAATCTAGTTTTGCATCTCATAAAAAACACACAGCGGAAGCAACAAACACGGATCTACTTTATTCATAGAAGATGACATGTAACCTTGAATTCTAGAATAAAGAATAGAAAGCGTACCCTGATGTAGTGAAATTCAAAACAAGACTTGAGAATACCTTTAATCAATATCTCAA
This sequence comes from Quercus parvula, assembly GCA_030820535.1. NCBI lineage: Eukaryota > Viridiplantae > Streptophyta > Magnoliopsida > Fagales > Fagaceae > Quercus > Quercus parvula. The sequence continues at coordinate 34,653,185 of JAUAME010000005.1, forward strand.
TTCCACATGATGCCCAAGAAGTGTGGTCTCTCAATCAGTCCTTTTGTACGTTGATTCTCAAAGAAAGTTCTTCTTCTTCTCCTTGTAGAGAAAAACTCTTTTTATTTTCTTTTCATCATACGTACATTCTAATTATCTTGGTAGTTACCTTATTTAATGACTCTTATTAAATAAAAACTGATTATCTAATTGGGTTAGCCTTTTGGGCCTACCCAATTGGGCTTTAGTTTGTGGCTTGAGATGGGACTAAAGGGAACAAATAAGACTCTAGCTCCAATGGGCCTTGGGCTTTTCTATCAACTCTTGACAAGTCCAAAGTTACCATTAATTATATTTGTAAGGTTAAACTTAATCAACCATCTTGTTGGCTTTATTTCGTACCAAATTTGCTTGAATTTTAGCAATTAGTAACCCTATATTTAGGTGGGAATCATGTAAGGGTAGTGTGTGAGAGAGTGTGAAGAAATGCTCAAGTTTGTGCAATGTGTAGGGATTCGCGACTAGACCTTGCGGGTAGCTCGCGACTTGCAAGCCACCAGAAGTTGCACACGTGCCAAGCATGCTGAGAAGTTAAAGCGTCATGCCAGCTGGAGCATTACAGGACAAAAAGTCCAGACTACCATTCAGTTAGTTCGCGGCTTGAACTCGTAGCTCAGTCAAGTCATGAGGCCAAGCCGCCAGCCAACTTTGTTTTGAAAAATTGACTCTTCGTATTCCAAACACACACAAGTATAAATACCCCTTATACCCACGAAATATTGAGAGCTTCCAGAGAGAATATTAAGAGAAAAACCCAAGAGAAAAACAAGATTGACTCATCCACAATCTTTACATAGAGACTCTTCAAATTCCTCTACTTTCACCCTCTCCATTGTTATATCCTTGAGAGGTTCATTACCAAAACCTTTTCTCATCATACCCACATCTATAAGAAGGCTTTTTGGTGGTTTGGGAAGCAGTTAGGAAGGGACCAATTCACATTGGTTGATGTTATGGTTTATAGCAAAATCTAGTAAGCTAAAGAAGAAATAGGTTCGGCGCAACCTCGTTGGAGTAGGAACTTGGAGGGCTTACGTACACTGGGTAGATTAGGCTTGGAGGGTCTTCTGTTGTTCATGTATCCCAACTACATTCTTTAGTGGATTATTTACCGCTTGGAGGGCAGTGGGGAGGTTTTATGCCGAGGGCTTTAGTTTCCTCTTCGATAACACATCGTGTGTTGTCCTTGTGTTTGCATCTTTCTTCCCTTAATCTTTGCCATTTAATTTCTACTGTGGATGTGATTTTATTTGGTTTAGATTTTTTATCAATTCTATATTAAGTTTATGTTCATATTCTGCACATTAATTGTTTGATATTAAGCTTGAATTGATAATTTATTATTTAGGGGTCTAAACGTTCATAGTGTTTTATACACTAATTGAACTTTCAATTGGTATCAGAGCAGGTACACTTATATTGGTTTCATTACCTTAGTGTGATCCTTCACCCCATATTGAGATGGATCGGTCTCAATCTTTAAATGCTCCACCATATTTTGATGGTAGCAACTATGCCTTTTGAAAGGTGCAGATGAGAGCATTTTTATGTTCAATAGATGAGGCTGTTTGGGATGTAGTTGAAATAGGTTGGACAAGGTCAGGGGAAGCCAAATCCACATGGGATAAGGCAGCCCTTACGGCATCAAATGCTAATAGCAAAGCTCTTAATGCTATTTTTTGTGGTGTGTCTCTAGATGAGTTCCACCAGGTTTTTCACATTACCATTGCCAAGAAGGCATGGCAGATATTGGAGACCATGTACTAGGGAACAAAGAAAGTCAAAGACACCAAGTTGCAAATGCTGACCACTCGGTTTAAGGAGCTGAGAATGGGTGAGGATGAGTTTTTTGACTCTTTCTATAGAAAGCTGAATGAAGTGATCATCAGCAAGTTTAACTTGGGAGAGAAAATGGAAAACTCAAAAGTCGTACGAAAAATTCTTCGTACTTTGTCGGAGAGCTTTCGTGCAAAGGTGACTACAATTGAGGAGAGTAAAGACCTTGATGAAATCAAAGTCCAAGAACTGATTGGTTCTCTCCAAACATATGAACTTTCATTGCCAAATCAAAGAAAGAGCAAATCACTTGCTTTTAAGACGATAAATGAAAGGATAGAAGCTCACGTCTCGGCCATTTCAAAAGGGAATGTCCTAATTACTTGAGGTTGAAGGGCAAGGCGTATGCCACCACTCTTAGTGACTCAGATTCCTCCACTTCTGATTCAGAGGATAGCTATGATGAAGAAGGGAATTTGTTAGCATTTATGACTATTGCTCATGTTGAGTCTTCGGAGGACTTGAATTTGCTTGTACAAGAACTTGGGGAGCATAGTGATGAGGAATTAATGGGAATTGTGGAAGAATCGGATGCTGAAGAAGATGAAGATACAGCTGGTCTTCAAGAGAATTACAACTCACTCCTTGAGAAGTTGGGAAAGTATGCAAGGGTGGCCAAGGCAACCTTGAAAAAGGTGAAGAAGGCAGAAGAAGACTATAGAAGTCTCCTAGTGTGATATAAGGAGGCCAAGTGTGAGATAGAGACACTAAATGGTGAGCTAATTGAAGCTTACACCAAGATTAAATTCCTTGAACTTGAGGCAGTTCAAGCAAATGTCAAGGTAGAGCAAGTATCCACAAAGAAGCTTGATGATGTCCTCTCTCATTAAAAATCTTTCTTCGACAAAACCGGATTAGGATACACAGGAGAAAGTAGTTCAGTTGTGAATATCTCAAAAGAAGTGAAGTTTGTGAAGGCCAAAGAGCCGATTAGAGTTACCCCTACTGTGGAGATGACAAAGGTTGAGAAGAAGAAGAATGTGGCTAACCAACGGGTTTTGAACAAGCCCTGTAATCAATTTGTGGTTAGGTTTGAAGCCAAAGCAAAATCTCTTCCACGATTGCAAAGAGGTCTTAGAACAAACCATGTGTGTCATCACTGCGGACTTCAAGGGCACACACAACCCAATTGTCATAGGTTGAGAGCATTGAGGAATGCTAGTAATCAAAGGTCAAGAGGACTAAGAAATGACAAGAGCACTTGGGCTGTTGAGCCATTAAGAGGTCAAAATGGTGATCATGGAATGATGGACGTGATGAAAATGATTGGTGCATTCACCAATTTCTTGGAAAGCTTCACTAGAAGGTTTGAAAGTCCCAACTCTCGTACCCAAACCTATAAGGATATCACCCCAAATGCACATGACATGTGGGTGAAGAAGGGTACCCATGCATAAACATAACAACATGTCCATCCATTAATACTTCCTATGTTGTGTGACTATGCTTGGTTGTTTGCTTTTAGTTAGTTTGAGTTGAAAATCGGTTGTTTGTTTGTTTTTGTTTTTAAATGTTTTTACATTGTTGTTTTTTATCAATCTTTTCTTGATTTTATGTCAAAAATCCAAAAAATACATTAAAAATTTGAAAATCAAAAAAGTTTGATCGACTTTGTTGAGTTTTGTCTCAAAGCATGTTTTGCCTTGTACCTTTGTACTAATGGTCTTGTGCTTTTACGAGCGTTACTTGTTCCATATGCACTTATATTATTGTGGGAGAACTCTTGACATCTACGTGACTATTGTAAATAGATCTTTAAACTTGTCATGAATGATTAGTGAATGGTTTTGTTGATTTTGAGACATGCATAGAATTTTGCCTATATATCTTCCCACTTATTTAATTTTATTGTTTTTTTGCTTAAAAAGCTCACCAAATGTAAATCTCCAAATGAAAAGAGATATTGAGCTGCAAAAGCCTGTCGTAGATACTAATATTTGATTAGGAAGACGGGAAAGCAACCTAAAATAAAATATATGATGCCTAAAAAGCCAAAGGCTTGCCAATCAAATGAAATATCAAAATTTTGGGCATCAATCTCACAATGAGATGTTTTGATTCAAAAAGATCAAATGTTATGATGAATATGAAGCCAAATGAAAAGTTTCAAAGTTATGTTATCAGGTCTTGTGGAAGGTCATATATGCATATTTCTATAATTGAGATGGGTCACATTATCTAGTGCTAATTGTGTATGTCTTGGTTGAATTGATCATTGAAGCTTCACATTAGACTAAGGACTATCTCATTTTTGATATCCACACACTTCACACAAGTCTATGTTCAATGAATGTCATATTCATTTGTGTGATTGTACTTGATTAAATGTGTTTTCACATGCTCCATCTTTGTTTATCAAACACAAAAAGATTTTTAAGTGTTTTAGTTGTTTTTGGAAAGTCTTTTGTTTTTGCAAAAATGTTAAAAAAATTTCAAAAAATCTGTTTTGCCCTGTTCTAGCGACATAGTCGCGGGTTGATCCAATCGCATGCCCCAGTCGCGAGCCCACACAGAAATTTTTCGCGTCTCACTGGCAAGTCAATGTCCCAATCGCAAAATTTGAGGTTTTATCATTTCTCACAGCTCAGTCTGGCGACTTGTTTGCGGGTGGAGGTTCCAGTCGTGAGGGTACTCAGAGATTTTCATGGCTTACCTCGCAACTCTTTCGTGGGTAGAACTTCCAGTCGCGAAAAACACTTAGAAAAAATTTTTCAAATTTTTTCTCTAAAGTATTTGGCAGTTTACCCTAGTGACTCGCTTGCAACTTAACTCAGTTACGAAAAATACGTGTTTTGCGTTTCAAGGTCAGTTTTTAAAACTTTTAGTTTTCCCTCAAACATTTTATGACTATTCATTATCTTCCTCACTTAAACCTCTCTCAAACTCACCGTGTCACTCTCAAAAACCTCCATTTTTGCTTTATTTCAACTTCAATTCTTCAAGAAAAAGGTATGGGTTTTCTCTTTCTCACTACATATTTCATGTTTTGAACTTTATTTTCTTGAGTTTGTGAGTTGTTTTCAGTATTGGGTTTCTTGGGGTTTCGATCATGGGTTGGGTAATTTTTGTTGAGTTTGAATGTATGGATCTTGCTGTTTATGCTTTTAAGATGCTACATTTTAGTGTTATCATAATTTTATTTCTATTTTGAATTTGTTAACTGATCTGTCTTGGTTAGCTATTCTCATACCTGTTGGGAAATTTAGACTCTGATTGATAGAATTAACAAGTTTTAAACCCAAGTTGTTAATTAGATTTATTATGAATAAAACTTGTTAAAACAAACAAACGTCAATATCATGTCAAAATCATGTAGCAGAAAAATAAATAAGACAAGATATGATGACCCAGGAAAACCAATGAAACCAACCAGTTTCACAGTAAAAAACCTGGGGGGAAACCTTCCCGAAAAGAAATTCACTATAATAAAGAGAAGTTTCAGATCTAGTACAAACCCTTTGTCCCTAGACTCTACAATTCCCGTAGATGAACTTATAGCAGAAACCTTCTACTGCTTTAGAACCTCTGAACTCTTCAATATATGAACGCCACCCTTTTTGTTGCATGGATCCCAGTACGTGACTAACTCACCAACTTGAAGAAGATTGTTGGCGGCAAAGTTTTTCACTTCATCAACAATGAAAATTAAGAAGCACTTAGTTACAAAACCCTAAGGTGCAAAGACGCAGTAGCTTCTTTCAAAGAGAATAAGGCCTCGGTCACCTTTTGCATATGTTCTCCTTATATTCTCTTATGTGACGGCCTCTAAAATAAGTCTTATATAGGTCTAGGGTTGTGAGAAAAGAAACCCTACACAAATACATAAGCTTGGCCCAAAAATCAGATCTGGAAATCTGAATTCCCGTAACCTCGATCGATCGAGAGGTGTCGAGCTTTAAACCTTAATAGATACAGCTATCGAGAAGCTATCGAGGAGCTGTCGAGGAGACATGAGCTTTCTCGATCAATCCACCAACTATCGAGCAGGTGTCGAGCTATCTGTTCGCAGGTGTCAAGCTATCTGTCCAGCTTTAATGAACAGCTTTTTTCACTTGTTTCTTGGTCAAATCTTCATGGCTTTAATACTAGACTTGAACAACATGTTTCTTGAAGTATTAAACACATCCTAGATCTACCCAATTACAAGTAAAGTGCGTTTTATCAAAGGATTAGCCAATTACATAAAAGAATGACATATGTTCTTAACAAGTGAAACACATATGTCCTAACAATCTCCCTCTTTGGCAATCCGTGACAAAACCACAACAAACAAATGAACATATGAAAGAAGTCATAAATCACTCAACTCATATTCACTTGTTGAATACAATAAAATCTATCCTAATACAAACTCTTGAAAAATCTTACAAGAAGAGAGTTTATGGCAAGTATACTTTGACAACTTGTATTTTTGAAATACTTTAAACAAAACTCATCAAGGCATCTTTGTGTGAAACAGAAATAATAGATTGCATACAAATAATAAGAAGCATGTGTATAAAGAGAGAAAAGAAACAACACATGAAAGGGTAGGTGAAAGAAAAACATACATCAACAATATAGAAGAGAAAATAAGTACAATGTATGTCTATAAATGGTCACAAGACCGGTGTACAAGAACAAGGACGTAAGCACTCCCCCTAACAAGATGAAACACATCTCCCCCTTACAAAGGAATGTATTTCTCCCCCTAACGTGTAGAATCTTAAAAAAGAAACCACATATTCTCCACAATTTCTCCCCCTTTTTGTCATGATTGATAAAGGGTACAAGAAGCTAGAAAGCTTCACCCGAAAGACATAAAGATGATCAAGGATGATCAAGGGGGCACAAGAAATCCATATAAATGCATGAATATAATGAAACAAGATGCTATAGATGACAAGATAATAGAAAGATGCAAAACATGTGAAAACAAATCTTTCAACAAAAAAAATGTTAAGCACATAGATCTCAAAACACACACACACACACACACAAAACAAGTCTAACCAATTTTATATTTCAAAAACATGTCAAGACAGTTTAGTGAGCATACATTAACACATGTAAAACTTGTGATGGTCAAATCACATTGTATCTGCACATGTATTAAGAATAGCAAAGAATATTGCGTGTTGTGTGTGAAAAACATCACAAGATTGCATAACTGTATACATGTTATGATGATTTGAGATATGAGAAAATCGCTTTAACTCACACACAATCATAATTGCTTGATGGGGACTATCACCTTCAAGGTACATCCTATAACTCCCACATCTCCTAGAATACATGTTTGCAATCATATTTAAAGCATTTTTGATCTTTTTGCTTTTGATTTTTCTTTGCATATTTTTCTTTTAAGTATATCATACATGGGCTTAATAGAGAGAGAAAAGAAATACTCAATGATATTTGACATTCCAATTTTTCTATGCCTAAGCACACGAATGTCATTGACATCACACTTTTGCTATGCCGAAACATACAGATGTCATACATGATTGGCAGGCAACAGTGGTGAGATGGTTATTAATGTCTTTCTCTCAGGATTTTTTAGTCCTTTCCGTAACAAAGAGTGATATGAGTGTTAAGTACAAGAGACAACCTAATCTTACTCATCACAAACAAGCGCCACAAAGCTCACTTGCTTAGTTGTGCATAGAGATGCTCATCTAAGCTACAAGAGATACAAAGTTTAGAAAACTTTGTTTCAATGGCCATCCAAGGTACACAAGTACCAATGTACACAAACCACACACTATTTTTGTATTTTTCTTATTTTTCAAAATTTTTTTTTTTATATGAAAAACAAAACAAAGCAAAATTGAAAAATAACTAAACAAAAACAGACAACCACATGAAAGCCGAAAGAAAGATGCATATGCATGAAGGCATGAAAGAAAAATGTAGATGCATGAAAGCATGATTTCAAAAGTAGATAAGAAACCAAGCAAAAAGTCCTACTTTAGATAGAAAGAATTAAAGCAGAGGACAAATAGAAAGACAATTAAGTCTTAGGCTCCTTTCTCACCCACACAGCACGAGTCTTTAGTCGTGAAGATGAAAAGGCAAGTGTCCTAGTATGTCTACTAAAGGACATAGAAGAATTAGAATTCTCCTGAAATTGAGTTAAAAAGCTCAAAGCTTTTAATAAATCTCCAAACAAAGATATAGGTCCTTGAGAGGAAACCTGTGATCGTTTGGACAATTGCTTATGAGGATACAACTTAAAGCAATTAGGATGAATGTGTTCAGAAACACCACAATGGTGACAAACATGTGGTCTAACAAAGGATTTAGAATTAACTAGATCAGTTTTGAATTTCATACCTTTATTACCTTTCTCAAATTGTGGCACAAAGACAGTCCTTGATCCAAAAGCCGTGAAAGAGAAGGGGTCGAAGAAAATAGCATATCCTAAGCCAATCTTATCAGAATTAGGCTTTTGGGCACTCAAGACCTCATCAAGTTTTGCACCAGACATCCTCTCTATTTGAGTTCTAGCTTGACTAAGCTCAACCTCAAGATTCTTGACTTTCTCTTCTAATAATGTGTTCTCCATAACAAGAGTCTCAACCAACCTTGTAGTCTCATCTAGTCTAACTAACAGATCAGCTTTTTCAGTTTTTACCTCATTAAGCTCTTTTCTACAAAGATGAGAAGTCTTTTCAGATTTTATAAATTCTATGCATAGCTTATCATAGGCTTCTTGAAGGGTCAACTTCTTGGGTACTTCATCATCAGAAGAATCCTCATTGTCACTAGCACTCTCCACAATCACTTTGTTGGTTAAGGCAGCAAAGGCCATAACGTGACTACATTCACCCACATACTCATAAAAAGAGTCATTCTTAGTATCACTCCAGGTAGCAACCAACCCTTTATCTTTGGACTCCTTTGTCTTTTCCTTCATGAGGTAGTTTGGAAACTCTATCCTCATATGACCAAAACCTTTGCACTCATGGCATTGGATGAAGGGTTTCTCATTCTTGCCACTCCTTAAGGATTTAGGTTTCCTGGGAGGTTTGCCCTTATCCTTTTTCCTAAATTGAAGAAGCTTGATAATCTCATCAGTTATGAAGGTAAGATCCTCATCCTCATCATCATCTTCATTTTCATCTTCACTTTCTTCTTTATCTTCAGAGTCCTCAATCTCTTCCTCTATTCCCTTAAGAGCCAAGTTTTTACTCTTTCCACATTTTTCCATTAAGCCTAATCCCATCTCATAGGTTTGAAGGTTCCTTACATGCTTAGTTAAAAGAATTTAATCAATGTCCTTGACTTCTTCAATGGCAGTGATCTTGGCATGGAATCTTTCAGGTAAGGACATAAGGATTTTCCTAACAATTTTGGATTCTACAATACATTCTCCAAGGTTAAAGGCAGAATTCATAATATCCTTGAGTTTGGCATAGAACTCATCAAAGGTCTCATCCTTCTCCATCCTTATTTCTTCAAAACTACTAGTGAGTCTTTGAAGCTTCACAGTCTTTACTACCTTGGTACCTTCATAGGTGGTCTCAAGAATGGTCCATGCTTCCTTGGTAACTTCTGTGGATGATAGTTTCTTGAATTCCTCATTGGTCACCCCACAAAACAAAGCATTCAAGGCCCTACTGTGGAACTTTGCTGTTATGATTATTGCTTCATCCTAATCTACTGGCGCTTCCTTTGGCCTAATCCAGCCAACTTCAACAGCTTGCCATACCTATTCACCCAAAGCCTGCAAAAAAACTTTCATACAAACTTTCCAGTACGCATAATTAGTTCCATCAAATAAAAGAGGAATAAAAAGAGATTGTCCACGATCCATGACAACGGGGGTCAAGGATCACACTCAGGAAATTAATCCAATCAGAATGTACCCGCTTTGATACCACTTGTTGGGAAATTTAGACCCCGGTTGATAGAATTAACAAGTTTTAAACTCAAGTTGTTAATTAGATTTATTATGAACAAAACTTGTTAAAACAAACAAACATCAATATCTTGTCAAAATCATGCAGTGGAGAAATAAATAAGACAAGATATGATGACCCAGAAAGACCAATGAAACCAACCAGTTTCACAGTAAAAAACTTGGGGGGAAACCTTCTCGAAAAGCAATTCACTATAGTAAAGAGAAGTTTTAGATCTAGTACAAAACCTTTGTCCCTAGACTCTACAATCCCTGTAGATGAACTTATAGTAGAAACCTTCTATCGCTTCAGAACCTCTGAACTCTTCAATATATGAACGCCACCCTTTTTGTTGCACAGATCCCAATACATGACTAACTCACCAATTTGAAGAAGATTGCTGGCTGCAAAGTTCTTCACTTCATCAATAATAAAGATCAAGAAGCACTTGGTTACAAAACCCTAAAGTGCAAAGACGCAATAGCTTATTTCAGAGAGAATAAGGCTTCAATCACTTTTTGCATATGTTCTCCTTATATTCTCTTATGTGATGGCCTCTAAAATAAGTCTTATATAGGTCTAGGATTGTGAGAAAAGAAACCCTACACAAATACATAAGCCTGGCCCAAAAATCAGATCTGGAAATTTGAATTCCCGTAACCTCGATCAATCGGGAGGTGTTGAGGAGGTGTTGAGCTTTAAACCTCAATAGATACAACTATCGAAAAGCTATCGAGGAGCTATAGAGGAGACAGGAGCTTTCTTGATCGATCCACCAGCTATCGAGCAGCTGTCGAGCTATCTGTCCGCAGCTGTCGAGCTATTTGTCCAGCTTTAATGAACAGCTTTTCTTCACTTGTTTCTTGGTCCAATCTTCATGGCTTTAATACTAGATTTAAACAACATGTTTCTTGAAGTATTAAACACATCCTAGATCTTTCCATTTATAAGTAAAGTGTGTTTTGTCAAAGGATTAGAAAAGAAGAATGTGTGGAGAGAAGGGCACCAACGGTGCACCAAGTGTCTAAGGCCTTTAGCATCCCTAAAACCTTTAAGATTCCTAGAAATCGCTACTAATTTTAGGATCCCGACATGCTCCAAACAACTGATAAATTCACCATTAGAAAGCTCCTTGTCCACCCAACTAGACTAACTAGTAATCTTCCCCAGGACAAAGTTAAGAAGATGGGAATTGCTTCGCGAGATCCTCACCTAATCTGTAGATCTAAAATTTCCCTTGGATTTGGAACCTGGGCGGAACTAGAAAACCAAGATTGGCCAAAAAACACCCAAGTATGCCAGAAAACACCTAGGTATGAGGGGAGGGGGGGGCCTTGCCGTGGGACATCTAAGGGAAGAACAGGCTGGGGGTGTACCAAGGATCTTGTAAAGGGAAGGTTGGGCACTCCACAACCTCCTGCACCTTACCCTGTGTAGACTCAGAAGAGCTTTCACCTTCAGAAGGACTGGGAGTACGCTCCTTCCTTTAAGGGTGTGAAGAAGCCATGGAACAACAATGCAATAGGAAACAGAGAAGTTAAAGGTGTGAAGGACAGAGAAGAAGGGACGGAGAAAGAAAAACTGGAAGGAAGAAGATAAGCTTAAAAATAAAAATCTCTAGAAGTAAAAAGATGGTTTGAAAGTAAGGGCAATAATGGCACAGGAGAGTTATTGGTAGTTATTAATGAGAGTTATGGGGAATGTAAAAAGTGGATGGGAAGTTTTACTTAGACACTTAACTGCCACATTCCATGCAAAGAGGGGAAGTTGCAAAAGAAGTGTAACACGTGAAAACCAAGATACTAGAGGATAGCGTGGGCAAGCAAGATCCCAAGGAAAGGAGAAAAGGGACACTGAAACCAATTGAAACAGCAAAGAAAGATTCCTTACAGAAATTGAGAGTCTTGTCTACTCACGCGTGGGCAAACAACCTACGAGCTCGGGGGGCTAAATGTTGTGGTAAAAAAAATCACATTGTTGAACCAAGGCCCAAAACAATGCAAAGGATTGAAGTCCAGGAAAGTAAAACATTTGGGCTTCCAATAATGAAATAAGAAAGAGAGGTCCAAGCCCGTTAAGGGTCCATAAGGAGGGTCCCAAATCCATTAATGGGCAAGTTTTGGACCTCATGAAACAGAGGAAAGAAAAAGCCCATCCCAGCCCTCAAAGGTTAGAAAAATCACTGGGGAACCCAAGAAAAGAACTGGGCCAGGATACTTGGGGATTCCTGGGAGCTTGGGATCCTTAGGACATGCAGCAAAGCCAGGTTAGGATTAAGACAATTCAAGGGGGCATGCCAAGAAACACAAGGAACCAAAATAGATATGTCTCTATTAGCCACCCAATGATGCAGAAAAGGGATCAGAAGGCTTGGGAACCAACAACTCATGAGTAAGGGTCCGGTACCTTGGGGAACCTAAGAAGAAGAACCATGAAGGAAGGTGGCTAGGGATCTTTTAGCCTGGCAAAAAAGAATCAGCTCACTTGGGAAAAATGACAAAAGAGAAAGCAACCGAAATTTGGGTTTGAAAAGTGGAATCTAGAAGCCTTAGAAAAGGAAAGAACAAAGGTCAGCCTTCTAGGACCCCAGAACGGGAAAGTCAGCTAGAGGCTTTTGAAGAAGGAACCTTAAAAGAAAAAATTAATGAATAATGAGGAAGTGACTAGCCACCAATATTGCTAACACAACAATGGTTTTGGTATCCAAAGGAGCAAATGGAGGGAATCAATGGTACCTAGAAACCCTAGAATGGCACTATAAAAGGGTAAGCAGCCAACAGTGAAAGACATTCATCCACAATTAATTGAAATAAAAATACTTGAGAAAACTCTACCATAATTCAAAAAGGGAGAAAAGAGAGGGAAAACAGGGTCTGGGATCCTTAAACAGCCACTAGAGAACACACTAGGATCTAAAGGGATTCAAACTTCACAAGTCTTAGAGACCTAAAGAGCAATCTAAGTCTATGATTTTTGAACTTATTTGGACCTCGTAACATGTCCTAGTGAGCATGATTTATCACAAAACTTAAGAAAATAATGAGACATTCCATATTATCCTAAGGATCCCTAACGTTTTATTTTAAACAGCCACTAGAGAACACACTAGGATCTAAAGGGATTCAAACTTCACAACTCTTAGAGACCTAAAGAGCAATCTAAGTCTATGATTTTTGAACTTATTTGGACCTCGTAACATGTCCTAGTGAGCATGAGTTATCACAAAACTTAAGAAAATAATGAGACATTCCATATTATCCTAAGGATCCCTAACATTTTATTTTACTTTTCTTGCTCATATATCATTCTTTACTATTCCTTGCTATTCAATACGTATATGCTTGTTGTATGTTAGTATGTATGTGTTGTAGGATCCGTGCTTTGTACACCACTTGGTTTGAAATCAGCCCAATTTAGCTGCAGTGAACCAAGCCCAGTCCTTTAAAGCATAAAGCATCAGACCCAGGATCCTTGTTCTTTAACTTGGGCTTATGTGTTATTCTACCAAAAAAAAGAACCCACATAGGGTTTCTTTACTTACAACCTTAGACATATAGAAGGCTTATTTTAAAAGTCGTCTTACACATATGCAGAGACCAAGAGATTTATTTTCTCTGTGAGAAGCTATTATGTTTGTATGCCATAGGGTTTTGTAACCATGTGCTTCCTGATCTTCATTGTTGATGAAGTGAAGAACTTTGCAGCCAACAACATCATTCAAGTTGCTGGAGTTAGTCACATATTGGGATCTATGCAAAGGGTTAATCACAGATTGGAGATTTATGCATCAAGAGAAAGAAAACTACTATAAGATTAAGTTAAATTGGGTATTGAAAAGAAGGTTCAACTCTAAGTTGGTATTTTGGGATAGGCTAAGGTAGTGGTAAGATTTCTTATACTTGTAACCACTTGATTGTTGATTAGTGGATTCTTGGGAGTGGCCTTATTCTTGTAATTTCTTGGTTGTAGATTAGTGGATTCTTGGGAGTGGTGACCTTAAAATCACCCTGTGGGGTTTTTGCCTTACAAGAGGTTTTCCCTATTTATCAACAAATCACTGTGTCAATTTAATTTCTGCTACATTTAGTTTATTTGGTGATTTGTTGGTGCCTTCACGATTTGCATGCAATTGAACCTAATTAATCAACTTGGGTAATTGAATTAAATAACCGAGGTCAAGCTATCTTAACCCAACATATTGAAACAAATATATATATATATATATATATATAAATTTTTGTGTGTGTCTGTGTGTGTGACTACATAACAAAGAAGTATAAGAGAAAGATGTGTTACCATCAAAAGAATAATTCAAATGTTAAAATTTTTGAAATGCCAAAATATATTAAAGAATCTTAAGATTTACTTCCCATAAATTTTTAAGACAAAACAAAATGTATATGATTACAAAATAGAGAAATATAAAAGAAAAATTGATTACCATCAAAAGAATAATACATGGTATAGTCATTGAAATCTACTAAAAGTGTTCAAATATTGCAAAGACTAACACAAATTCAGATGTTAAAACTTCCAAAATGCCAAAAAAGATATATAATTGAAGACTAAATTATTGAAACTGAAAGCTCAAATTTGTGCTAAAACACAAGAGCTTGTTTAAACCCCCAATTAAAATTACGCTAGATTGCTTTCACTCTAACTTCAACAAAGTGTGGAACAAGAGTAAATAGGCGAAATGAACCGATAACACTACCCTAAGCCATATTCATCCATCATCAACAATAAAATGAAAGCTTAAAGAGTAGGGAAGAGAGATGCAAACACAAAGGGGGAGACTGTAAGGTTGAATTTAATCAACCATCTTGTTGGCTTTATTCTGTGCCGAATTTACTTGTAATTTAGCAATTAGTAACCCTGTATTTAGGTAGGAATCATGTAAGGGTAGTGTGTGAGAGAGTGTGAAAAAATGCTCAAAACTGTGCAATGAAGCAGGGACTCGCAACTGGATCTCGCGGCTTGCAAGCCACCAAAAGATGCACACGAGTGAAGTATGCAGAGAAGCTGAACCATCATGCCAGCTGTAGCACTATAGGACAAAAAGTCCAGTCTGGCCATTCAGTTTGTTCGCAGCTTGGACTCGCGACTCAGTCAAGTTGCAAGGCCAAGTCGCCAGTCCATTCTGTTATGAAAAAATGACTCTTCGCATTCCTTTCTCACTCCAGTATAAATAACCCTTATACCCACGAAATGTAGAGAGCTTCCAGAGAGAATTTTGAGAGAAAAACCTTAAAGAAAAACAAGATTGACTCATCCACAATCTTTACATAGTGACTCTTCAAATTCCTCAACTCTCACCCTCTCCATTATTACGTCCTTGAGAGGTTCATTAGCCAAAACTTTTCTCACCATACCAATATCTGTGAGAAGGCTTTTTGGTGCTTTGGGAAGCAGTTAGGAAGGGACCAATTCACATTGGTTGATGTTATGGTTTATAGCAGAATCCGGTAAGCTAAAGAAGACAAAGGTTCGGCACAACCTCGTTGGAGTAGGAGCTTGGAGGGCTTAGGTACACTGGGTAGATTAACCTTGGAGGGTCTTCTGCTGTTCATGTATCCCAACTACATTCTTTAGTGGATAATTTACTGCTTAGAGGGCAGCGGAGAGGTTTTACGCCGAGGGCTTCAATTTCCTCTTCGATAACACATCGTTATGTTGTCCTTGTGTTTGCATCTCTCTTCCCTTAATCTTTTCCATTTAATTTCTGCTATGGATGTGATTTTATTTGGTTTAGATTGTTTATCAATTATGTATTAAGCTTATGTTCATATTTCGCACAATAATTGTTTGAATTTGTTAATTGGGGGTCTAAACGTTCATAGTGTTTTATACACTATTTGAACATTCAAGAAGTATAATAAGGATGGTTACATAAGTAGTCATCTTTGGCCATGGTCCTTCATCAATTGTCTTGGAAGCTATGGTAACTTCTCAATTTATGTCTTTAGCATCTGTTCAATAACATTTTTTTTTTTTTTTGGGGCTATGTACCTTCAACAACATTGGCATCACATCCCTGCCCTGGGATCCAATGTCGAAAAAGTTTTGCCTAATGTCAAATGTAGTCATAGCATAACTTGCAATAGTCAATTAGTTTTGAATGCTAGGTGTACCTTCCATTCATCCATACGGAAGGAGGAATTTCCATTTGAGTAAGAAATTTTTTTCTATTGAGAAAATGATATCTAACAAAATCGAAAATCCAACAAAAAATAAAAAACTAAATTGCTGGTCTTCCAATGAGAGTAAGAATGAGAAAAGAAGGTACCCATATATATTGGTGGTGAATGTTGGGTAGGCCTTGAAATTGCTTCATTTCATGGTGTCAGCATTAAGTTCAGGGATCCAAAATCACAAACACAATCAAAATTGACAGTAAAATTGGTCTTTCAAATTAGAACCCAACAAATAAAAATAAAGTTATGAATTGCAAAATTATAAAACAAAGAGGTATGAGTTACAGACAATTATGGAGTGAAAAAAAGCATAATTAGAATAAACATTATATATTAGAACAAAAGGCATAATTAGAATAAATATAACAGCCCATCCTTATGTGCTTTTGTTTCTTAAGCATAATTAGAATATACAAAACAACCCATTGTATGATTTCATTCCTTTTGGTTAGCACAAGTTGGCTGCTCCCTTAAACAAATACAAATCCATCTTAAAATTATTTGTGCATAAAACAAAATTCTATACATAAAAATCAAAAAGTGATGCTCTTCTTCGCTATATCATAAAATTGTTCATCACAAGTTCCAAGGATGCAATTTTTTGGATTTAATGGAACACACTACAACATAATATAGGCTAAATCTTGTTTCTTCGTTGCCACAATACCCATGATACATAGTAGTGAGTTCGCATGTTTTTTGGTCCCTATCCCAAGCCCAATCCTTGAGTTCAACGAAAAAAGCCTAGCTGTTGAACACACATTCCATCATGTCATGCTACCAGATCGACTGAATTTTGGAATAGCCCCATATGGCAAGAAGAGCATCTTCCACCTCAGCCCCACAGAACCAGCTACACCTACAACCTTCAGCTTGAAAAAAGTTGTGCAAGTTGGCTACAGTCCATTTATAGCCCTCAAAATAATTTGGGTGCAAGTTACTGCTACATTGGTTGGGATTTCAAACAGTGTTATTTGGTAAGTTTCAATTTCGAGTGAGACTTTTTGTGAAACATGTGGTGTACATGTTCTAAATAGGAATGAAAATAATATTTTATAGCATGAATACACCCAAAAAAAAATTCCACACTACAATTGAACATTGACAAAAGTGAAGAAAAAACTTCAAAATGATCCATAACGAAAATTGAACTGATTTCAAATTTGACTATACAATTTTAGTTTGGGTTGACCATGCAATATCTCGCTAAAAAGCAAAATCCATTTGCTTTCCAAAAGCAATTAAACGTCCTCAAAAGACAATGGTGGAAATAAAAGGGGCCAGCTTTTTCAAATTACACTATATCATATACAGCAAATTTAATCAAACAATTAACAGGAACATAAATCTATAATATGAAGAGGAAAGAAAATCTTGAATTTGTTGTGCAACCGCTGGTCATTGGAGGACTCGTACTTAGCCTTGTAGGAAATTAGATGAATCTCTTCTTGTAGTTTCTAAATTTTTCAAAATGGTTATTCAAATATCTATTTCTATCACCAATAAAGCCCATCATCAGAATTCCTCTACCTACCCAAATAAATAAATAAATCAATAGAAATTTTGTTTGTTTCAAAGTTTTTTACTTTGCCTCTATCGTTTTGATCAAAATTAAATATTTTTTTTATCACGGCAAAAAAATTAGAAAATACCCAAAAAAAAATAAAAGAAAAACTGACATCCTTATATAGATAAGTAGTGTTCATGCCATTGTCTCTGTAATTGGGTCATAGCAAAACAAATACTTGAGATTATATTATAATGTCACAGATTAGAGAGGGTTTTGACTACATAGTTAAAGTATTGGAGAGGTGGTAATCTTTACGAGTCATAAGGAATATAAGGAAGATATGGTTTGCAGTCTTGCAGTTTAAGGTCTGATGTGATGGTCATGATAGTGATGTTGGGAAGAAAGGGATTGCAAATTTAGGAATAGAAGGGAGAGATCGAAGGTTTAACGTAAAAGAATAGAACTTGACATTTGAAGTTGTTGTGGACTTTTCTTGTCGTAATAAGAGAAGGAATTGCTTGCCTCCTGAGTAATTCATATTGCAAATCCGTAAAGAGAAGGAATTAGCTCCTAAATAATTCTTATTGCAGTTATGACTAAATAGTCTAAACTTGTAGTAGGATTTGTTTCAACATTGTCGTAGGAAATAGGAAATAAGGCATATAGAAAGGGAGAGAAGGTACAAGAAAAAGAGGATGAAGAATGAATAAATAACTTATACGGAACAGAACAAAATTGGTAACTACGAAGTGGAATGGTGCAATAGAACACCAACAGTACTATAAACAGTACTTAAATGGTTTGCTTAGATAGCCAAATGAACAGACACATTTTTCTGTGTTTTTAAATATAGAGGTGACACAAATTCATGTTGCCATATGGCACAATAAGGAGAGGTCAATAAAAAGTTAAATGTTTCGACTATTAGTTATACTAGTCGCTAACCCATACAATACATAAGAATAGTACAGGATGAGTTACAGAGGAAAAATAGCAATGTTGTTTTATTTATTAGTTTTTTGTGGGAATGAATAAAAGATATAATGTTGTGCCTCTGTTTAGTTTGTGTTGTATATATAGATATATACAAGATAAATTGTAAAATATATACCAAAAGGTGCCTATTGAAAAGTTATAACTATTCAAATTGGATATACCAAAAGGTGCCTATTAAACAAAAATGTGTCTATTAACTGAAGAAGTGTCTATTGACTGAAAAGGTTCCTATTTAATGAAAATGTGTCATTTGACCGAAAAGACGCATGTTGAAAGGTCATAATTCTTTGGGTATAAATAGTGGTTCATATTCATTTGGTAATTTTTTCTCAACTTCTTTTCTTTCATTTTTTGTAAAAACACAAGAGATCTATGGGTATTCTCCAAACTACTATTTTTAAGTCAAGTTTTTTTTTTAGGTTAAAAAAGTGGAAACGTCTAGGAATCAAACCACACCACCTGAAAAAAGTAGCAACAATAATACTAAACAATTTTTTGCATTTGGTAACTTCTTTTCAACTTTCTCTCTTTCACTTTTTTTACTTCTTCATTTGGCAATTGCCCCTTGACCCCCCCCCCCCCCCCTCCCCAAGTAGTGATAAATAATTTTGTAAGTACAAATAAAGACTGAATGTTCAAATACTCTATAAAACACCTTGAACATTTAGACCCCCAATTTACAAATTACCAATTCAAGCTTATTATCAAACAATATATGTGTGGAACATGAACATAATCTAAAACAGAATTGATAAAAAATTATAAACCAAATAAAATAACATCCACAGCAGAAATTAAATGGTAAAGATTAAGGGAAGAGAGATGCAAACACAAGGACAACACAACGATATGTTATCGAAGAGGAAACCGAAGCCCTCGGCGTAATGATATGCGCCGAACCTTTCTCTTCTTTAGCTTACCGGATTCCGCTATAACCCATAGCATCAACCAATATCAATTGGTCCCTTCCTAACTGCTTCCCAAGCACCAAATAGCCTTCTAACAGATATGGGTATGGTGAGAAAAGGTTTTGGCTAATGTACCTCTCAAGGATGTAACAATGAAGAGGGTGAGAGTTGAGGAATTTGAAGAGTCACTATGTAAAGATTGTGGATGAGTCAATCTTGTTTTTCTCTAGGGTTTCTCTCTCAAAATTCTCTCTGGAAGCTCTCTACATTCTGTGTGTATAAGGGGTATTTATACTAGTGTGAGAATGGAATGCGAACAGTCAGTTTTTCAAAACATAGCTGGCTGTCAACTTGGCCTCACGACTTGACTGAGTCACGAGTTCAAGCCACGAGCTAACTAAATGGCCAGTCTAGACTTTTTGTCTTGTAGTGCTACTACAGCTGGCATGACAGTTCAGCTTCTTTGCATGCTTCACTTGTGTGCATCCTCTGGCGGCTTGCCAGTCACGAGCCACCCGTGAGATCTAGTCACGAGTCCCTGCTTCAATGCAAAGTCTTGAGCATTTCTTCACACTCTTTCACACACTACCCTTACATGATTCCCATCTAAATACAAGGTTTCTAAGTGCTGAATTACAAGCAAATTGACACAGAATAAAGCCAACAAAATGGTTGATTAAATTCAACCTTACAAAGACTAACAGATAGCATCAAAGATATTAAATTGTATTAAACGTAATCAGTACCTATTGAAAAATAATTATAAAAATTGATTTTTTGTATTCCATAATCGACAGAAAAGCATTTTTTTTTAATTAAAAAAAAAATCAAGGCACATGCCCATATACCATTCACTTAACCCCTAAAGCCTGCCACTATAACCACAATTTCCTATTCAAGCGTGATATTGATATATCATTCACTTCTTTCTTTTTACTTCAGTTTTCTTTTATAGCTTTTACGTATTCTTCTTCTTCTTCTCAATGACAGTTTTTTATTTTAATATATGATAGTTTTTTATTTTAATATATGCATCTTATGTGAAACAATGAGTAGATACTGAAACTTAACGGAAAAAAGAAAAATCACAACTGCTCGGAGTTTTAAAGCATATATGTGGCATTAATTTATGTAGCCAATAAACAATATATGTACAAATTTGTGTGTAGATGTATAAGAGAAATAAAGTAAAACTTACAAACCAAATGAATACACGTAGAAGAAACACTACAATCTCTGTGCATAACGAATAGAACTATGTCTCTCTTTCTCTAAAGACTCTTATGAATGAAATTAGGGATGCCTATTTATAGGCACACAGGCACCAGTTCGGAATAGGTGTAACTGTGAATAGACATATTGAAAAGGCACAACTATTTGGTGTTTTAAAATGTAAATGTGGCTGCAATTTATGTAACCACATGGTGCAATGAGGAATGGTCAACAAAAATTCAAACGTTTCGACTATTAGTTATTACTAGCTTATAACCCGCACAATGTGTGGGATACTTTTATTTATTACAAAAGACAAACCATAGGTGAAAATTTAAAATTTTCATAATTAGATAATACAAAAAAAATAATTTTAAAAAAATTGTGAGAAAGAAACCTAAATTCAAGGAGTCTTTCATAGAGACTATGAAATCTAATCTTGAAATTTCTTGCTCATTCAACAAAATTTGAAATAAAGTGATTTTTTTTTTCTTTCTTTTGACCCAAGAGTTAATTATTTTGCTTCTAAAAAAAGAAAGAGTTAATTATTTAAAGCATGTTCCACAGTTCCAAAAAGATAAACAAAATAAATTCAGGGTGTCCAAGAGAGATAATAGTTGTCTTTGTTTTTGTTAGAAGCAAGTACCAGGGTCTTCAATTAACAATAATTAATAATTAAAATATCATGAAATTCAAACCCTGCAGTAATAATCTATGAATTACATCAACTACAGTAGTAAATAGTCTCACAGAATTCACTCAGCCCCCCCCCCCCAAAAAAAAAAAACATTCTCACTATAAGAGTTATTCCAAAAATGTAGTGCCGCTAATTTATACCAAATTATCAATTTCACTTTTTTTTTTTTAATGACAATAACTACTACAACATAGGAAAATGCAAACAATGTTTATAATGTAAAAATATGAAAATGTAACTGTGATGCCCTAATTTGATTGATTGTGTGATGTGTGTGGGTGTGTGGGTGTGTGATGAGTCCCACATCGGGTATTTACTGGGTTGAACTGGGCTTTATTAACAACTACAAGGAGCCTCAATTGTGACTAGTCCTTTTGAGGTATAGCGCAGATGTGGCTAGCGCTTTTTCTTGGGTCGTTACATATGGTATCAGAGCCGGCCCGGTAATCCCGTGTGAGCTTAGAGACACTACCCCACAAAGTGGGCCCTAACGAGGACGTTAGGGATTTAAGTAGGGAAGATTGTGATGCCCCAATTTGATTGATTGTGTGATGTGTATGGGTGTGTGGATGTGTGATGAGTCCCACATCGGGTATTTACTGGGTTGAACTGGGCTTTATTAACAACTACAAGGAGCCTCAATTGTGACTAGTCCTTTTGAGGTATAGCGCAGATGTGGCTAGCGCTTTTTCTTGGGTCGTTACAGTAACAAACCATGGGTGAAGCCTATTGATTGTATTAAAGCAACAAACTATTGAATAGAACCCAAATGAAGGCTAATTAACCATGAGAAATCCCAACCATGTATAAATACAAACCATGGGTGAAGCCTATTGATTGTATTAAAGCAACAAACTATTGAATAGAACCCAAATGAAGGCTAATTAACCATGAGAAATCCCAACCATGTATAAATACAAACCATGGGTGAAGCCTATTGATTGTATTAAAGCAACAAACTATTGAATAGAACCCAAATGAAGGCTAATTAACCATGAGAAATCCCAACCATGTATAAAAATCAAACTGAATATTACAATTTTTTGTATATAATTGTGAGAAATCTCAACCTTGTATAAAACTAAATATGTTATTCATTTAACTACTGATATAGATTGTCTATTTAAGGTAGCAAGATCATAAGTTCTACTAGTAACCTCCTCATCATAATATTCCCCTGTATACAAAACATAAATAGATGAATATACAATTTATATGAGCTAACACATCTATTACCAAATTTATCCCCCATAAGTCTATGGAGATCCATTTGGGTTCTAAAGTCATCTTACTTTCTAAACATTCACAAATAAGGATGAACTCTTAAAATTTCATCAATAGTGTCCAAAAAATATTAGATATCAAGGTCTCATTTTGGCCACAACCAATATAATATTCATATAGTGATACCAAGTGAAAAGAGTAGGTATTTTCTTCGTAGACACCCTTAGTACAATCCAACTAATTTAAGAGGTCAGCTTGTATTTTCTAGGGTTTTTGCTTTATGTTTTGTTTATTGAATTTCTGCCATGTGATATAATCAAAGCTTAAATGCAATAGTTGTATTTTTCTTTCGGTTGTGATGTATATTAATAGTTTTTTTTCTTTTTTAAATCAATCAATTTTATTAGGAAGAATAGAAGTCTTTTAGAGGCAGAGCTATAGATTTGAGTAAAAAATTATACCAGTAAGTGCATAAGTTAAGAATGATTTTCGTAATATTTTAGAATGTCACTCCTCCCCACATCTCTAATTGGTGAAATTCAATTGCTGCATCATTGCAGTATGTTTACTTTATTCCTTTAATTGCAAATATACCCAATTATCTCCTTTTTAAAAAACATGAAAATAGAATTTGTATCACTTCTAAAATATAATTTTAGAGAATCAACATGGGGACATGAATATACATGTTTGTATGATCTAGAGGACAAATGATAGGAGACTCATTACAAAATCATTCCCTACTGCCATTTATGCAAGAAAAGGCACTCATAAAAATAAAATAAAATAAAAGCCTAGTGGAGCTCAAAATCAAGGAAAAAAAAAATACCCATATTATTTTGTAATTGGATACATATGCTTTAAAGTAAATATTTGATAAAAGGGAAATACATGTACAAACACATAACAACCTTGTAAGCATAAATACAAGGGAACAAAAACTTGTTATGCAGAAAACAAAATATGCAACAAAATAAATACAGTCCATGGACATACAATACAGAAACAAAAACAGCAACAGATATTACGATTACCCCCTGTAAGCACAAATTATGAAGAAAATCCTGAACCTGCTCTGCAAAAAACAAAACATGTAGCAACAGAAATACAGCCCATGGACATACATCAAAGAAACAACAACAGATATTACACTTAGCCCCCCTGTAAGCAAAGATTATGCAGAAAATCCCGAACTTGTTTTACAGAAAACAGAATATGCAACAAAAGAAATACAACCCATGGACATACATCACAGAAATAGCAACAGATATTACACTCAATCCCCCTGTAAGCACAAATTATGCAGAAAATCCTGAATTTGTTCGGCGGAAAACAGAATACGTAGCAGCAAAAATACAACCCATGGACATACATCATAGAAACAGCAATAGATACATCGTTTTTCTTTGGGTTTGAAGCAAGATGGGTACGTATTTAATTGTGATAGTCAAAGTACTATAGACTTGAGCAAGAATTCTATGTACCATGCACGCTCGAAGCACATTGAGGTGAGATACCATTGGTTGAGACTAGTTGCTGAGCAAAGGTCATTTGAATTAGAGAAGATTCACACAAATGAAAATCCAGCTGACCTGTTAACCAAGGTTGTGTCTAGAGAAAAGCTAAAGCTTTGTGTCGAGTTTGCTGACATGAATTCTGATTGAAGACTTGGGTTGAAGATATCCTTCCTTGGTGTGCTAGAGGGAGAGATTGTTGGGTGCATATGACACCCTTGGATTCTAGTACACACATTTGTCAAAGCTCATTTATGGGATTGTTCCAAAAGTCTTCAAAGCTAGCTCTTTCATTTATTGAGAAATAACCAAAACTTTGGAAAGGTTTGACTTCTCTTAATGAGAAGTGATGCAAGGCATGTGGGACATACTGAAGAAAAAAAAAAAAAAAAAAAAAAAAAAAACTAAGAGCATTCGGCCTTGTGGGAAGCTGAAGCAAAACAGAGAGCCATTTTGGCCATTTTGAGTGAGTTCCAGAGTAAGCAAGAAACACAGAGAGCTTTAGCTTGAGAGGTGTAGTCCGAAAAGATAGAGAGGAACACAGTGAGTGTGTGAGAGGGTGAAAAAGAAAAAGGAGACATTTTTCTTTGCTCAAGCTACATACAAGGAAGATAAATTGGTGGAGTTTTCTTGGAGTTTTTGAGTGCTACAACCATGGAGAGTTGGAGTATTCAAAGGAAGATTTTGCTACTAGCTTTGTGGCGAGATTGTATTTACTCCTTGAGATTCATTTGTTGTATATCCAATTTATTGTAGACTTAAGTCTAGCACAAACTTGAGAATTGTAATCTCTATTTCTTAATGGATATTTTTCGGAGCTGCCCCATGGTTTTTCCCTTTACATCGGAGGGTTTTCCACATAAGATTCAGTGTTCTTGTGTGGTTTGTGTTTATGCAGTGCTTGCTGGAAATATTTTTTGTTTCCATAATATTGCTATTGCTTGGTAGTTATATATTTTAATTCACACATAGACATTGAGGGGATTAGGATTTTTCCCCAACAATGACTAAATCTAAATCTAAACCAATCTAGCCAAGAAATTCAAACCTAAATCATATTCAATCCCCAAATTTGGAAAAAAAATAAAAATAAAAAATAAAAATGCAATAACTTTACCGATTATGGGTAATGGGTATGCAGCCTCTCTCTCTATGCCTTCCAAACTATATCTCTGCGTGCATGTGGTTCCGAAAAATAAAATAAAATAAGATTGAAAAACAAAAAAGAAATATCAGCGTAACATTCAATTCTATACTTATTTAATCCCAATGAAAATTTCATGGAGAACACAAAAATCTGAAACAAAAACAAATCAAAGCAAAAATCAAATCTAAACCTATACATAAGAAGAAATCAATAAAAGTAACATTGCATACCCAAATCTGAAAAAAAAAAAAAAAAAAATGTATCGGTGCTAGTTCCGACAATTTGATAGTGGCAGATTTTCTTTCTCTATGTGCTTGTGGTTCCAGTTGTCTAAGTCTGACGAGGGAATGAATGGTGGTCTATATCTATGTTGTAAGTTTTATTTTCCTCCTCTATCTCTGTATCGTAGGTTTTTTTTTTTTTTTTTCTTCTTTTTCTCTATCTCTGTATTGCAAGTTTTTTTTTTTTTTTTGGGAGTATTGCAAGCCTTTGCCGTGTATTTCAAGCGGTTAGTTTTCTTTTTATTGAAAAAACTATAAAACAATGTTTTAAGTGCTGTGAAACAATATAATTGCAGGAAAATGCTTCTGCTATTATATATTGTACTAGCGTATAACCCGCACAATGTTTGGGATACTTTTATTTATTACAAAAGACATATGGTAACTGAAAATTTAAGGGTATGTTTGGTAACAATTTTTTTCCTTATTTTTTTTTTTCAAAAATAAGTTTCTATTTTTGAAACTAAAAAACTTGTTTGGCAACTCAAAATGGACAGAAAACAAAAATTGTTTTCAAAACTCAATTTGTGAAGAAAACTGAAAACATAAAAAAGGCTGTTTTCAGTTTTTAGTTTTCAAAAGACAAAGAAAACTCACATTTGATTCAATGAATTTGTCTCATTTAATGAGTTAGCATTAGAGTTCAAAACCTAATAACAACATATTTTAGTATTTTCTTTTTTTTTTCTTCAAAAAACTATCTTTTTTAATTTCAACTAACCTAACATGTTTTTGGTTTCAAAAATACAAGAAAATTGTTTTTTTTTTTTTATATTCCCAAAAACAAGTTTTTAAAAATAGAAAACAAAAATTGTTACCAAACATAACCTAAACATTTTATATTAAGATAATACAAAAAAAGAAAATAATTACTTGCAAGAAAAAAACCTAAATTTAGGAAGTCTTTTATTGAGATTTCAAAATCAAATCTTGAAATTTAATCACCTCTTGCCTGGATTGACATAGGACCACATACATCTGAATGTATTAGTTCTATCAAATCTTGGGCTCTTCTACCTTTTGCATTAAAAGGTCGTTTGGTCATTTTACCTTCCAAACAAAATTCACAAACTGGAAATTCATCAAAGTCCATGGGCTCTAAGAGACCATCTTTGATCAATCTTTGAATCCTATTTGAGTTAATATGACCTAAACACAAGTGCCAAAGATATGCATCACTAGTGGAAATAAACTTTCTCTTTAATGATTTTACATGAGAGTCATTATCTAATTCAGAATTATATAATTCATGCTTATCAGGAGTTAAAATATAAAGACCATCCACAATATTGCCAAAACAGATAAACATTTTACCCTTCTTTATTGCAACATTGTCTTTAAGGATAACACAATATCCATGTTTACCTAAGTAAATAGCAGAAATTAAATTCCTATGAACATTAGGTACATATAGACAGTCTTCCAATATTAAAACTCTAGACTCAAAACATAAATTATAAACACCAACAGCTACAACCGGAATCCTGCTCCCATCAGCCAAAGTAAGAAACAACTCCCTTTCTTTAAGCTTTTTGGTCTCTTGGAACCCCTGCAAGGAATTGTAGATATGATTAGTACAACCTGAATCCACACACCAGGAATCCATGGGTTTCTGTACCAAACATATTTCTAGAAGGAATGTATTATTCATACCCTTATTCTTGGCAGCCTTGAATATTGGACAATTTCTCTTCCAATGTCCTTTCTCACCACAATGGAAACATTTTCCTTTGAGCTTCTTTCCTTTGTTAGCAACCCCTAAGGCAATTTGTTTACCCTCTTGCTTGGTGAAGTCCTTCTTCTTCTTTTTCTTACCCTTGCCTTTCAACTTAGGTTGAGAAGTAGAAGCTTCAGCCTTATTGGCATCAACACTAGAAGTACCAAGAATGCCTTCTGCCGCTACCAATTCATTCATTAATTCAGACAAAGAGTAAATCTTTTTGTTCATATTGTAATTAAGTCTGAATTCCTTGAATGATTCCGGTAGTGACTGGAGTATCATATCCATTTGGGATACACCATCAATATCGGCACCTAAAACTTCCAATGTATTCAGATTAGAGATCATTGTAAGACAATGCTCCCTTACTGAACTACCTTCAGCCATTTTGGTATTATAAATTTGCCTCATGGTCTCTTGCCTTGCAGAATGGCCTTGCTCACCAAACATCTCCTTCAGACTTAGCATGATGTCTGAAGCTAGTTCTACATCCTGCATTTGATGTTGTAGAACATTTGAGATAGATGCTAGGATGTAGCACTTGGCCATCTCATTAGATTTCTGTCAACGATCATATCGTTGTTTTTCCTCAAGAGGATCATCTAATGAAGGAAAGCTAGGACATGGTTTAGTAAGCACATATTTCTGCTCTTCAGCTGTGAGAACTATGTCCAAATTTCTTTTCCAATCAACATAGTTGGATCCGGTCAGTTTGTTTTGATTAAGAATAGTTACAAGTGGGCTAAATGATACCATGTTCAAATCTGAAAACAATAAACATGAATATAATAAGTAAAGTGGACATTATCAATTTAGCATATAAACATATAGTATGGAACCTTAACAAAACCATAATATAATATATGCAACGACAACGCAATCCCATATTCAATATCCCTCAGCATAGAGTGCACGTTAAATACTATGATTGAATGAGAACTATTCTCATTATTAGTGCTATCATGATAACTCTTATCAAACACTAATAATATGTCATTATATATTTGGCCTCTAAATAATGATAGTAAGAACTCAGCATAGAGGATACTATAATATTTAGTCTAGTGTATACCATTGTCTAGAATCATGTGTAGCCACATTTCATCCCCTTAACAAGTTTATTTTGTAGTACCATGATACAAAACACCCTTCGCATGGAATGCAAAGCTCGAGGCTAAGACAAGGTGTTTGATCAAACCACTATAAACCAAGTAATTCATTCTTGTAGGACCATGAAACAAATACTCTCTGCATGGAATGCTAAGCTTAAGGCAAAGACAAAGTATATATTTCACACTACTATGAACTGACAATGGAGGCCGTGAGATTCAACCCTTGTATCTCTCTCCCACTAGATGTTTTAAAAGAAAGGTTTTTCAATATAAAACATGCATAATCTAATTACACATAGTCTTACTCTTTTTACATGTGAAAACACTTTGAAAAAATTTTGATTTTCCTTCTTTTGATCGATCAAATGTGCCCCTCGATTGATCGAAAAAATTAGAAAATTCGAACTCAACCATCTGACTTGTTCGATCGATCGAAAATTGTGAAACTTGAATTTCCAGAATTTTTCTAAGGTAGTTTTCTACGGTTTTTCTTGAACAAACAACCAACATACGAACATGAAAGTCGGAGAACGATATCAAAACTGAAATTCATTGATGTTATAGCCTTAAAGATCAATTTAAC
Organism: Quercus parvula; assembly: GCA_030820535.1. Taxonomy (NCBI): domain Eukaryota; kingdom Viridiplantae; phylum Streptophyta; class Magnoliopsida; order Fagales; family Fagaceae; genus Quercus; species Quercus parvula. The sequence continues at coordinate 34,682,041 of JAUAME010000005.1, forward strand.
CTACTTAAATTCAAATTTAAACAACATCATAACATCAATATCAGTTTTTATCAAATCATAGTTTCAACAACCATGTAGAAAATTAAATGCATAATCTTCTAACAACATGAAACTATAATCTCTAATTCCAAAACTCATAAAACATGTTATACAGATTTGAAATGAAGACCGCTCTGTTACCATTTGATGGAAATATGCATATACGCAGCGGAAAATTAAACGGATCTACTTCATTCGTAATAGATAACATGTGCTTGTAAATTTCAGAATATGAGAACAAGAGAGTGTACCTTGGTGTGATGAATTTCAAAACAAAGATTGTAAGCACTTGGGAATACTTTTAATCTTCACTCCAATTCCACTAACGCCCAAGATGTGTGGTCTCTCAATCAGTTATGTGTGTATGTTCTAGAGAGAATGAAGAAGTCTCTTCCCAACATACAAACCATTTCATGTTCTTAAAATTCTGTATGTTTCTCTTCACATAACTCATTATCTAATTGGGCTAGCCTTTTGGGCCTTCTTAATTGGGCTTTAGAGTGTGGCTTGGACTGGGACCAAAAGGGACCAATAAGACACTAGCTCCAATGGGCCTTGGGCTTATCTGTCAACTCTTGACAAGTCCAAAGTTGCCATTAACTATATTTAATACCACTATATAAATATAGCTGCACTCTAGGTCTTATCTATAAATTATATCCCAAGACTTTATTGTACATGCAACCCCTTCATAAAATATTCGTAGTAATACAAAGTCATAAATGTAGACTGTCACTTTGTAAATTACTACATCTTAATCCTTGAGTACCCGATTTAATCCTTTTAAGTTATTCGCCATATATTTATGAAATTCAATTTAATAAATATACACTTTAGTAATTTCTTACTAAAGTGGTTAGGCCTAACTCTCTGAATAACTGAACCCATTAAACTTACCTCAAGAGAATATTTTATATCTTCGTTAAGAGACTATGAATTCTATCTTGAGAATATATGTTCCATCAACACTAAATGTGGCTGCCCAACATAATGAGGTTTTGACCGTTACTATTGATCTCACTCCTGATATATCAAAGCAACCTACACTTTATGATCAAGTCCATTATTCTCCCAGGATTAAGAATTCATGCAAATATAATTCGTGAGATTTATAATTCAATTGACAGTCGCTACGAGAATAATAAATCTCATAGCGGTCCAGTTCAATATGTCTTAACTCTTAAAACATATCAACATATCAACTAGAAGACACCACTTCCATGATTAAGACAAATCATCTTAGTTGATATGTTATAGTCTTCGCAGATGAAACGCCCAATTTCATCACTAACTACGAACTAAATTCTGAGTTTACAAAGAACATGTGATTTATATCTTCTGTGACTTTTCACATAAATCACATATTATGCATCTCATGGACTATATGATAATGTCCAAATATTCATGTTACCATTATTTAGATAATAATAAAACAACTTTATTAATTACAATATTAAGTCATACATCATGTCATACATAATGTCATACATAATATCATACATAGCATTATACAATAGGATTTAAGGGCACTAATCCTAACACTCTTGACATCTATGTGACTATTGTAAATAGATCTTCAAATTTTTCAAGAATGATTAGTGAATGGTTTTGTTGATCTTGAGACATGTATAGACTTGTGCCTATATATTTTCCCACTTATTTATTTTATTGTTTTTGCTTAAAGAGCTCACCAAATGTAAATCTCCAAACGAAAAGAGATATTGAGTTGCAAAAGCCTGTCACACATACTAGTATTTGACTAGGAAAAAGGGAGAGCGGCCTAAAATGAAATGTATGATGCCCAAAAAGCCAAAAGCTTGCTAATCAAATGAAATATCAAAATTTCGGGCATTGATCTCACAATGAGATGTTTTAATTCAAAAAGATCAAATGTTATAATGAATATGAAGCCAAATGAAAAGCTTCAAAGTTGTGTTATCAAGTCTTGTGGGAGGTCATATATGCATATTTATATAATTGAGATGGGTCACAATATCTAGGGCTAATTATGTATGTCTTGGTTGAATTGATCATTGAAGCTTCACATTAGACTAAGGACTATCTCATTTTTTATATCCATACACTTCACACAAGTTTATGTTCAATGAATGCCATATTCATTTGTGTGATTGTACTTGATTAAATGTGTTTTCACATGCTCAATCTTTGCAAAAATGTCAAAAATTTCAAAAAACTGTTTTGTCCTGTTCTAGCGACTCAGTCACAAGTTGATCCAGTCGCATGCCCTAGTCGCAAACCCACACAGAAATTTTTTGGGACTCACTGAGGACTCAATGTCCCAGTCGCAAATTTTTTTTCAAGATTTGAGTTTTTTTAATGTTTCTCGCGGCTCAGTCTGGCGACTTGTTCGCGGGTGGAGGTTCCAGTCGCGAGGGTACTCAGAGATTTTTGTGGCTTACCTCGCGAGTCTTTTGCGGATAGAATTTCCAATCGCAAAAAACACTTAGAAATTTTTTTTCTTTAAAGTGTTTGGCGGCTTACCCTGGCAACTTGCTTGTGACTTAACTCAATCGTGAAAAATGCGTGTTTTGCGTTTCAAGCTCAGTTTTTAAAACTTTTCAATTTTCCCTCGAACATTTTGTGACTATTCATTATCTTCCTCACTTGAACCTCTCTTAAACTCACCCTGTCACTTTGGAAAAATCCTCATTATTACTCATCATTTCTACTTTAATCTTCAAGAAAAAGGTATGGGTCTTCTTATTTTTCATAAGTATTTCATGCTCTTTGCCTTGAACTTCTTGATTTGTGAGTTATTATTGTGATCTGAAATTTATTGATGAATATGGTAGATTTTGGGTATTTGCGGTGTTGCGAAAATTGTTGTGTGGATTGTGTTGGATACATGTCATTTCACTCTGTTTTTGGCTGCACTAATGTATTTTTTCTAGCACACACACATTCTATAACATAATTGTGATTATACTCTAATGTTTTTAGGGTTTTTCCAATTTTTTTTGGAGCTAACTCTGTGCTAATAGAGTTTGTTGTCTTGTGTGGTTTCTGTTGCTCCCTGATGTTACGTGATATAGCTTACAAATGTCTCCTTTCAATAGTGCAGCTGTGAAAGGAGGTAACAACAAGGGAAAAGAGCCGGTGATTGATGTTGATGACCCCTCTTCTAGGCCAAAGAGGACTTGATCTCCATCTGGAGTGTATGAACCCCACAAATTCCTATCCTATGCTGCATTTCTTATCCATGAAAATTATTTCAAAGACGCCACACCAATAGTTGAATGGGTTGTTGACCAACCATCTTTTTGTCACACCAACATTCCCATATGGTTTGCCACCAAGGATTGGAACTTTCTTCTCTCTGACATTGATGTTACGTACGTGAACATGATGAGAGAATTTTATGCTAATGCCATTGTTGGCGGAGATGAGCTTAAATGCTGGGTTAAAGCAAAGAGTTTCTCCGTGTCTCCTATTTATCTGGCAGATATCCTACACATCAACTGGCCAATGCTTGCTACAACACCGGTATATGATGATTTAAATCCAGACGAGGATTTACTTCGGGAAACCCTTGGTCAAAACATGGAATTCTCACAAACTGGGAATTCAATCAGTGTTTCTTCCCTATCTCCTGAACTGAGGGTTCTTAACATAATCATGTTCCACAATCTATATCCTCTATCTAGCATTGGATATATGAATCTAGGGAGAGCCTTGTTCCTTCATAATCTGATTTCGGATGAAGAGATCGACATCTGTGCTCATATATTTCATCTTTTGTGTAAAATGGTTCTACGAACTGATTCAAGGGCATGCATTCCTTTTTGCTGCCTCATTTCAAGGATTTTGTTGCTCAAAGGAGTTTATCCATCTGACAATGAGTCTCCTTACCTGAAGCAAAGTCCAATCAACATTCGTACACTCAATGCTAGCATTGGTCATAGTCGGAAGGGAATCAAGACAGAAAGTTCAGCACATCCTACTAGTTCACACTCTGCCTCATCCACCTTTGATAAGAAATTGAATAACATTATGGTATCCATTCAAGACATTAGCACCAAGATGTCCAGGCTTGCTACTCTCCTGCACCATCACCACATCCTTTGTGATACAAAGTTGACTTCTCTCCAAACCCAATTAAACCAAATCTAGAGGAAGCTAGAAGAAATTGGGGACTAGCTATTCCATGACAAAAAGGGGGAGATAAGGACCAAAGGGGGAGTATAATGATAGGGGGAGTACTGATGTTGAGAAAAAGCTGCTTTTGTCTAATGTTGTGTTTATCTGTTATCACATGTCATAGTTTATATTCAGTCTTTTATGTTGTTTTGTGTTTTGTGCCCTTGCCTATGTAGCTTTTGTGATTTGTACCCATGTTGCTTTTGTAAGCTTTTAGGGTTGTTTTCATGCACTTGTAGGCTTTTATGGTTTGTACCATGCATATGCAGCCTTGAAGCTTTGCTATATTTGCTTTGTAGCCTAGTACTTCTAGCTAAATGTGTTGCATTTTCTTTAAGTACTCTCACTCTTGTGCCCTAGTAGGATCTTATTCCTAGATGCATACATGTTGTGTGCATTGGTTGAGTGTTGGACATGCAAATGATACTTTGCATTTAAGCTTATTAACTTGCATGTCCGGATGTTCATTCCTTACGAAAATGAGCATTGTGATCACTATTCTATAGTGATTGCTTGTACGGTCAAGCCATAGTTTATTGCTTTACTCCATTTTACTTGATCGCATTGTGCTTGCTTCATTTGCATTACAAGTTTTCTGCATACAATGATCAATTCGTGTTGTTGTGTTTCAGGAGATACTTGTTCATATGATTCAAGAGCTACACAGATTCTAGAGTTAGGTGTGAGTGAGTTTTGTTTAACTATTCTCAACTCACATGTTAAGTCTAGAGTTTGTTTTAAGGTTTTGTCACGGAATAGCCAAAGGGGGAGATTGTAAGGTTGAATTTAATCAACCATCTTGTTGGCTTTATTCCGTACCAAATTTGCTTGTATTTTAGCAATTAGTAACTCTGTATTTAGGTGGGAATCATATAAGGGTAATGTGTGAGACAGTGTGAATAAATGCTCAAGTTTGTGCAAAGTAACAGGGACTCGTGACTGGACCTCGCGGGTAGCTCGCAACTCGCAAGCTGCTAGAAGTTGCACACGTGCCAAGCATGCGGAGAAATTGAAGTGTCATGCCAGCTAGAGCACTAAAGGACAAAAAGTCCAGACTGGCCATTCTGTTAGTTCGCGGCTTGAACTCGCAACTCAGTCAAGTCTCGAGGCCAAGCCACCAGCCAACTCTGTTTTGGAAAAACTGACTCTTCGCGTTCCAAACACACATAAGTATAAATACCCTTCATACCCATGAAATATTAAGAGCTTCTAGAGAGAATTTTGAGAGAGAAACCCTAGAGAAAAACAAAATTGACTCATCCACAATCTTTACATAGTGACTCTTCAAATTCCTTAACTCTCACCCTCTTCATTTTTATATCCTTGAGAGGTTCGTTACCAAAACCTTTTCCACCATACCCACATCTATGAGAAGGCTTTTTGGTGGTTTAGGAAGCAGTTATGAAGGGGCTTTTTGGTGGTGAAATTCGGTAAGCTAAAGAAGAAATAAGTTTGGCGCAACCTCGTTGGAGTAGGAGCTTGGAGGGCTTAGGTACATTGGGTAGATTAGGCTTGGAGGGTCTTCTGCTGTTCATGTATCCCAACTACATTCTTTAGTGGATTATTTACTGCTTGGAGGGCGGCGAAGAGGTTTTACGCCGAGGGCTTCGATTTCCTCTTCGATAACACATCGTGTGTTGTCCTTGTGTTTGCATCTCTCTTCCCTTAATCTTTGCCATTTAATTTCTGCTGTGGATGTGATTTTATTTGGTCTAGATTGTTTATCAATTCTGTATTAAGCTTATGTTCATATTCCGCACATTAATTGTTTGATATTAAGCTTGAATTGGTAATTTATTATTTGGGGGTCTAAACATTCATAGTGTTTTATACACTATTTGAACATTCATAGGTAACTTCGACAAAAAATAATTCATAATTAAAATATTATGATATTCAAATCTTGTAGTATTAATCCATGAAATGCATCAAACTATTGTAGTAAATAGTCTCACAAAATTCTACACTAAATGAAAATGTAAAGTAACAAACAAAGAAATACAAGATAAAGAAATCATTGAGTTTCACCTAAATGCAAAGCATTGATCTAGGAAATTTAAGAATGTTGTCAAATTGTCTATGAAAAGCTTTTCCTGTAATGTAATATAGAAAAACATGAGAGCACAATTAGTTGTAATCAGGGATCAAAATTAAAACTAATATTCAGGATATATATATTCTAAATATAATAAATTCTAGTAATAGCATAATACAATTTGATTGAGTGTTGAAATCAACCTACTTTAGTCTTTAATTGTGTAAACATTATATCATAAAAATTCTAAAATAGTTGTATAAATCAACTTAAGACAAAAAATTTCATAAAAAACTTCCAAAGGTTTGTGTCATTTGTAATTTCTAAATGTTGATGGACTTTTTTGTTTCTTGCCATGATTGACACTTTAATTAAACATAAGTATAAATGAAACTCTGGTAGAAGATGGATCCAATTGTTCCCATAACCATTCTCCTGTTTTTCCAAGCTTGTGTAGGACCATTTCTAATACAAATAGTTTGGAAAGTATTTCATCTTCCATGCCAATTTCTTTTGGTCCACTTCTTAAACATTATCATCCATCTTCTTTTTCGTACTACTCTTGCACTACACACACACACACACACATATTCTTTTTCCTATAATAACATTGTAAACGATCAAAAGTAATTTTAATAGTTTTATTTTTTTGTTACAAAGAGTACATATGTGAAAATCTACATATATTGTTTTTGGTCTATTTTTTAAAAAATTATCAAGCATTAACAAATGAGAAAGACATTCATTTAAAAATAAAAGCAACAAGGAGAAAATTATGCTATCTTGACCTTTCAATTTAATTTAGTAACACTTCTTGAACAATAACCAATGATCTTATCTGTCTTTGTGTTTCTACAAAAACATGTGAAAAAAGAATTAAAAAAAAAGAAAAAAGAAAAAAAGAAGAAAGATATTGAAAATACTTAAATCTTGATAAACATCAATGTAAAACAGGTTCTAAAAAATACAAATTGGCTTGTCCCAGATTAGATATTAATTAGGAAGCTCATTGAACAATGTGGCAGAAGTTTAAGTGGGTTTTTTTTTTCCCTCTACATGTCAATTATAGAATCATCACTAATAGAAACTCAAATTCTTTAAAACCAACCCAATGTAATCATTGAGCTAGACTAAACAATAAAATTGCATAAACACAAATAAGCCAAATTAATTGAAAAACACAACAAACAAAATATAAGAAGAGAACTCTAACCATCTATGACAACTGGAAAAAATGAATAAATCAATGTGAACACAACAATTTTACAGGTCAATTTAGTGCAGGAAAAAAAATAATTCAAACCCAAAGGCATTGAACAAAAAAATGTAACCTGAAAAAAAGAGATAAACAGAAGGAAAATCAGGCTATCCTAATCTTTCAGTTTGATTCAATATCTCTTCTTTATAAATTCATTTTCAAATAATTTCTAACTAATTTTGATGACCTGTGGTTAAATATATACTTAATTAGGTTCATTTATCTTTTATATATATATATATATATATATATTTTAAAAGAGGAAAATAAAAAAGAAACAAAAATTACTAAGACTAATATAATTAATGATATGGATGTGTTGCGTAGGTGAATTCACGATTATTTAATTATTCTTCTTCAAATAATTTCTAACTAATTTTTATGACTTGTGGTAAAATATTTACTTAATTAGGTTCATTTATCTTTTATATATATATATATATATATATATATATATATATATATATATATATATATTTTTAAATGGAAACTAAAAAAGAAACAGAAATTACTAAGAATAATATAATTAATGATATGGATGTGTTGTGTAAGTGAATTCACGATTATTTAATTTTTCTTCTTCTTCTTCTTTTATTTTCTAGAAGAAACCTAACTCCTATCTAGCAATAAATGGTTTGAGAAATAGATACTAAAACTAAATATTTCATCAACATAAGGCAAAAAAATAACCCTTATATTTCCAAATCATTATGAAGTACATTCCTCAAAGGAATTCTTGAATCTTATCAGCTGGCTACAACAAAGATACTAATTGTCAAGGAGCTACATGGTATTGATGTTTTAACAAATATACCCGATAGTGCTCTTAAGAGTAGTAAAGTCTTGTATGTAAACCACCAAATTATGCCCAACGCATAATTTCCCAATCATTGTATCACTATGGAATATAGTATAGAAGGAAGATATTTTTGCTTAACCACAACCATCTTTATAAAAAGAATGAAATGGTGATATCTCACCATTGTTCAACTTTTTAATAGAAGTGTAATAATTCATTTATAATGAGTTTTCATCATCCTTGAAGATTCTAATGTACATTATCTATGGCCAAACGCACTAAGAAATATATTCTTTGGCACCAAGACCAAGTCTTCTACTTGGAACTCTCAATATGTATTTCTCTAGAATTTATTGAATACCTGTCAAGAACTAATACCCTAAAAATGTCCCACACATAAGGCACATTTTTGCCACCATGAATTTTCAATCCAAGTGTATTGAAGCATTGCCTTTGTAGTAATCAAACACCATAGTTAAGGCCTGAAAGAAAATTTTAAAAAGGAGACTATGAATTTTCATTCATAAATCAACTTTATTGCAATCATGATTCATGTTGGAGGACTAATAAATTCATTAAAAATTTCATATAGTCAAGAAAAGTAATGGTAGTGACAAAATTTGGTAATAATTTTTTCAAATATATTCAAAGAATTTTATATGCTAAGTTGCAACTTCTATACAAAACTGATTCCTAGTCTAGAACTATAATACTAATAATCCTAATATTTTAGGCTACTTGACAAAACTTAAGAGGATAAAAAACTAACCTTGATAACCTTCAGTGGATAGGCATGCCAACGTTCCATCTTGAGAAAAACTTGATGCACAACTGATTGAAGTGAGATAGGTGCAAAGATTAAATAAAGGTAATATTAAATAAAAAATAAAAAAATTCAAAGATTGATAATTTTATGCTCTAGTTATATAAGAGCTTGCTAGATGAAAATTTTGAGAAGGGAAGAGAAAAGGCAATAAAAAATAGATAAAAGGCATAAAACAAAAGGATTTTTTTTTTCTTATGTCAAAGGGCTCCAAAATTTTGGCCAAGAGGTGAAATTTCTTTACTTAAAGGAGGCAACTGTTGGGTTACACTTATTGCAAAATAATGACCAACTATTAATACACTACTTAACCTCACCTACTGTAGCCATACATAATAGAAGCTTGACACTTAGGTTTTTTTTTGCGTGGCAGTTATGATGTGTAGTTATATATGATTGTGTAGTATTAGTTCTTACTCTATTGCCATTCATAGTGATTATAGAGTTCTGTAACTCTGGGAATTGGTCGTTCTTGGTCTGGAGATTATTATGTATATTAGGTCCATAAAGGTATTCTATCTAGGAAAGCCACTTTCAGAAGTTCTAAAGTATGATAACTCATTAATTTGATTTGTGGGATTTGGCTAAACCACCAGTTATAAATTTACCCTTATTAACTGCCATTTGCAATTATAGAGAAGTATAGGGGTAATATTTGGTGGTTGATCTATTTGTATTAGTAAATGAGTATATCATTATAAGCACTAATTTTAGGACATGGACTAGAATCTATCCATCATGTATAACAAAGTTAATTTTGGACTTTCCAAATGTTAAGCCCTTGATGGGAAAGCTACTTGTATCTACACAGAAAGTCGTGTAGCTTCTTTTAACATCCAGCAAAAGTCTTGAACACATATGCCATATGCCTCTACACATGTTGTATTAAACACACTACCTTAGACTTCTAGTTATGTCCCTACACATTTTACTTGGCTAATGTCAGGGACTCAAGATCATTGCCAATTACCTAGACCCTTGGACAACTCTACCTGCACCAAAAAAAAAAAAAAAAAAAATCAACTTGAGCCTTTACTTGTTTGGTTAATTGTTTGGTTTAAATTTTTTTTATGAATATGTTTTTAATTCTATATTTAAATCTTGTGAAACTTTGGTTTATTAATACTTAAGATGTTATTCAGTTTAGTTTGTACTTTGAATTTGTACCCATGTTGCTTTTGTAAGCTTTTAGGGTTGTTTTCATGCATTTGTAGGCTTTTATGGTTTGTACCTATGCCTTGTTGCATAGTACTTGTTGTTTTGTCATGCATTACTTCAAGTACTCTCACTCTTGTGCCCTAGTAGGATCTTGTTCCTAGATGCATATACTTCAAGTATTGTGCATTGGTTGAGTGATGGGCATGCAAATGATTTGCATTGAGCTTCTTAGCTTGTATGTCCGGATGTGCATTCCAAGTGTGAATGAGCATTGTGGTCACTATTCTATAATGATTGCTTGTATGGTCAACCCATGGTTTAATGCTTTGTTCCATTTTGCTTGATCGCATTGTGCTTGTTTCATTTGCATTACAAGTTTTCTACATACAATGATCAAGTTGTGTTGTTATGTTTCAGGAGATACTTGTTCTTATGATTCAAAAGGTTCACAGATTTTAGAGTTAGGTGTGAGTGAGTTTTGTTCAACTATTCCCAACTCACATGTTAAGTCTAGAGTTTGTTTTAGGGTTTTGTCACGGAATAGCCAAATAGGGAGATTGTAATGTTGAATTTAATCAACCATTTTGTTGGCATTATTCCGTACTAAATTTTCTTGTAATTTAGCAATTAGTAACCCTATATTTAGGTGGGAATCATGTAAGGGTAGTGTATGAGAGAGTGTGAAGAAATGCTTAAGATTGTGCAAAGTAGCAGGGACTCGCGACTGGGACTCGCGGCTGGCAAGCTGCTAGATGATGCACACGAGTGAAGCATGCAGAGAAGATGAACAGTCACACCAGCTAGAGTACTACAGGACAAAAAGTCCAATCTGGCAACTCTGTTTGCACGTGGCTTGAACTCACAACTCAGTCAAGTCGCGAGGTCAAGCCGCAAGCCAGCTCTGTTTTGAAAAACCTGACTCTTCGCATTCTATTCTCACTCTAGTATAAATACCCCTCATACCCATGAAATATAGAGAGCTTCCAGAGAAAATATTGAGAGAGAAATCCTAGAGAAAAACAAGATTAACTCATCCACAATCTTCACATAGAGACTCTTCAAATTCCTCTACTCTCATCCTCTCCATTGTTTCATCCTTAAGAGGTTCATTACCAAAACCTTTTCTCACCATACCCACATCTATGAGAAGGCCATTTGGTGCTTAGGAAGCAGTTAGGAAGGGACTAATTTCATATTGGTTGATGCTATGGGCTATAGCAAACACCGATAAACTAAAAAAGAAATAGGTTCGGCGCAAGCTTGTTGGAGTAGGAGCTTGGAGGGCTTAGGTACACTGAGTAGATTAGGCTTGGAGGGTCATTTGTTGTTCATGTATCCCAACTACATTCTTTAGTGGATTATTTACCGCTTGGAAGGCGGTAGAGAGGTTTTATGCTGAGGGCTTCGGTTTCCTCTTCGATAACACATCGTGTGTTGTCTTTGTGTTTGCATCTCTCTTCCCTTAATTTTTGCCATTTAATTTCTGCTGTGGATGTGATTTTATTTGGTTTAGATTGTTTATCAATTCTATATTAAGCTTATGTTCATATTCCGCACATTAATTGTTTGATATTAAGCTTGAATTGGTAATTTATTATTTGGGGGTCTAAACGTTCATAGTGTTTTATACACTAATTGAACTTTCAAAGTGTAACGAAAAAGTAGAGAGTAGTAGGAAGATAAAGAGGCAAAAAGGGAGAGAGAATGTTAAAAGAAGTATAACAGTAGGTGCAGACTAACAGAGGGAAGAAGAGTTTTTTTTTTTTTTTTTTTAAGATTAGGGAGAAAGAAAAAAGAAAAAAGAAAAAACAAGTGGATGATGTAAATGCTGATGTGGCTCAACAAAAACGTAGTAACAATAAATATTACGCTTTACCATTTATATATATATATATATATATATATATATGAACTAGTTTTAAGATAAACTTAATAGCAATAATTAGTAGTATATTCTCATTAGTCATATTCAGCATCACGTCCTAAGGAAGCACAAAATCCATTTGCTTAGATTCACTTATTTGAGTCTTTCTAAGAGTTCAAGTATTCAAAATCTAAAGTTTCAATATCTGGGACAAAGTATTGAGCAGGTAGCATACGAATTTTAATCAATTTTTTTTTTTTCTCTTGAACTAATTATATAACAATTTTTTTTTTAAGTGAGAACGAAGAGTTCAATACTATATAGATGTAATCTATTTGTTTGTTTAGACTCCTTAAAATAGAATGTTTAAACTTAGGTTAATTATGTGATCTAGGTTAAATAGCAAAATATTATATCATGCACAACAGAAAAGAAAGAGATACAATGGTATGATTACTCAGGAAAGCCAATGAAACTAACCATTTCAAGGTAAAAACCTAGGGAGGATTTGACTTAACTATCCTCAAGGTAAACAAATCCACTAAAAGAGTTGAAGTTTACAAAATATTTAACCCTAAATCTAATGCTACCTCTAGTAGAACTTACTTACACAACCACGTGCAGCTCCGACTCCACGAACTCTTTTTTCTTGGATTTACTAAACACAAGCTCCCATGCTTATGACTTTGAGATCCCACTTAAAGGTTTCAAATCATCAGTCGTTGTAGATCTTGTACTAGCAACTAGATTCCACCAACACTTGATTATAAATCTCGTTCCGATAGACACTTGTAGAGTTAGAAGGTTACAAAACCTCACAGATCTCACAGGAGTAACTCAGAAGTCTTCCAGAAATCTTCAAAACGTAGTTAGGGTTTTCCTTTCATACTTAGAAGTGTTGGACTGAAACCCTAAACATTTTCACGGGATTGGGCTTGATTTAAATTCTGTAGAATTTGATTTTCTATGATTTTGATCGGTCGGATCTAATTTTTGATTGGTCGAGCTTCACAGAACTTGAACTCTCCTTTCTACAGCTTGAATGTTCTTTAATCTTGATTTTTACAATCTTGAGCAATGTCTAGCACCTAATCTAGACATGTTTTTGTTCTCGATTTGCAAACATACACAAAATAAGAATTTAAACATTTAATCCTAAATCTTTAGAAACTAACAATCTCCCCCTTTGGCAATCCGTGACAAAACACACACTCATGAATTGCTCAACTCAAGAACTAACCCAATTTTACAAAGTGTTGCCCTAATACAATTCTATAACAATCTACTAACAATCAGTTGTTAAAATAGAGAGCCGTTGGTGAAAGAATTAACATCTAAATTCCTGAAACACTCAAAATAAACTATAAACGCATGTGTGGAAAATACAGTATAAATCCAAAACTAAAAATTGAACTTGAATTCACAAAACATAAATAGTAGACAAATATCAAATGAATAACATCATCAATAAACCATCATAGTATCAACAAATTAATAACATCATGTCTGTAAAACAAGAACAAAAGAAAAAAGAAAAAAAGATTAAAAAAAAAGTATATCAAAAATTGTAAAGTTGTAATTTACAACTATGTGTTTTGTTGGCTTTAATTCCGTGCCAAAATTTGATTGTAATTTTATTCAATCTTTTATACCCTGTATTTATTGTGGGATTTTATTGTAAGGGTCTTGATACTTGTATAGACTTGTGCCTATATATCTTCCCACCTTTACTTTTATGTTTTTGCTATAGAGCTCACCAAATGTAAATCTCACAATGAAAAAGAGATTATGAGCTGCAAAAGCCTGTTGCACATACTAGTATTTGACCAGGAAAAAGGGAAAGTAACTTTTGTATTGAATTGTATGGTGCTCAAAAAGCCAAAGGCTAACTCTCAATGTTGAAATATCAAAAATTTCAAGCGCTGATCTCTAAAAGAGATATATTATCCAAAAAGTATTAAATGTTATGATTTTTGCATAAGCCAAATGAAAAGCTTCTAAGTTTTGTAATCATTCTCTTGTGGGAGGTCATATATGTTCATTTCTATAATTGAGATAGACCACTTGATTTAGTACCAGTTATGTATGACTTGATTGAATTGATCATTGAAACTTCACTCTGGTCTAAGGACTATTCCACATTTGATACTCACCCACAACACACAAGACTTTGTTTAAATAATGCTTATCTCATTTGTGTGATTGTACATGTTCAAATGTGATGTGTATGCTCATGTACTTGTTGATCAAACCCAAAAAGATTTTTGAGTATTTAATGTGTTTTTGAAATTGATTTTTTACTTTTATGCTTTTAGTTTTTGTTCAAAATGCATTTTTGTGTTTTTCTTCAAAAATTGGTTCAGAGGTTGTTTCGCGAGAAGCTCGCAACTTAGAGCTTCCCGCAAAATGTGCTTAAGGGAAATTAAAAAGTCACATTTTCATACAGAGAATCTCGCTACTGCCTCGCGAGTATTTCGCGACTAAACTCTTCTTGTGAAATGTTTTTAGGCAAAAACTAAAATTTTTCAATTTCACACAGAGGCTATCGCGACTGTTCCACAGCTAAAAGCTTCTCGCGAAAGCTTCATTGTGTCTCGCGACTAATCTCGCAACTGCCTAACCTGCGAAAAATGTGTGTTTTCAGTTTTTATGTAGCAGATGTGACATTTTTTTAAATTTCTTCACTTCCCTCGCACTACCTCTGTCGAACCCCTTTCAACCCAAATCTCATTTTCTTTCAAAAACCCATCTTTTTGAAGATAATCTTTGCTCAATCACTTCAAGGTATGTGTTCTTAACACTATTTTAATCTTTTCTACTTCGATTATGCAAATTTTAGCTTAGGGTTTTGAAAATTGAGGATTTTTGAAAAATTGGGTTGGTGTTCTTATTTTTGTGAATTTTTTTTTTTAAATTTTTGTTGGGCTGAGTCCCATTTGATCTTTGTGTATCTGTGTTGGCCCCGTGTGGCATTCTAATCTTGTATTGAGGCATTTTCACTTATGTTCATGCATTGTTCATTGGTGTTGTGCTCTGTTGCATGCTAAGTGTTTGACAGAATGTCCTAGTAACATTCTTTTGTTAAATTGTACTCAAGTGAGTCCCTTTGCTTGGATTAACTCTTGATTGAACATGCGTGACATGTTTTGGTCAATGAATGTGTGTTCTACACACTTTTTCCAAGTTGTGCCTCAATGCCTTATCATGCACACACTTTGCACACACTAGGCATCCTTTAGGCACACCCCATGCACCTCCTACTGCACTCACTTGCATCAGCATATGCACAACACAGACACACACGTGCACAATCATGTACTTCATGCATTATGCTTCTGTTTACAAGTTTTAACACTGATAGCATTTTGTTTTAAGTTTGTTTGCTCTATTTTGAGTTGGTTATACTCTATTTTAAGCTACTTTACTTATGTTTTTGAACTAACATCAAACTAATCAGGTTTTGTGTTTGGTTTTGTGTTTGTGCACTTGTATTTGTTCTTTGTTCTCTATGTAAATGTGCAAATGTCTCCATTTAAAAGCTCAGCTGTGAAAGGAGGCAGTAGCAAAGGGAAAGAGCCTGTGATTGATGTTGATGACCCTTCACCGAGGTCAAAGAGAACTCGTTTTTCAACGGAAGTGTATGACCTTGAATTGTTCAGATCTTATGTTGCATTTCAGACCTATACAAACTACTTTTGAGATACTCCATTACTAGTTGAAAGGGTCATTGATCAATCATCTCTCTTTAGTGGATTATTGAACGCTTGGAGGGCAGCGGAGAGTTTTTATGTCGAGGGCTTCAGATTCCTCTTCGATAACACATCACTATGTTGTCCTCGTGTTTGCATCTCTCTTCCCTTAATCTTTGCCATTTAATTTTTGCTGTAGATGTGATTTTATTTGGTTTAGATTGTTTATCAATTCTATTTTAAGCTTATGTTCATATTCCGCACATACATTGTTTGATTATAAGCTTGTATTGGTAATTTGTATTTTGGGGGTCTAAACGTTCATAGTATTTTACACGCTATTTGAAAATTCAATTGGTATCAGAGCAGGTGCACTTGCTGTGGTTTAATTACCTTAGTGTGATCCTTGACCCCATTTGAGATGGACCGGTCTCAATCTTTAAATGCTCCATTATATTTTGATGGTAGCAACTATGCCTTTCGGAAAGTCTGGATGAAGGCATTTTTGTGTTCAAATGATGAAACCGTTTAGGATGTAGTGGTGGTTAGATGGACTAGGCCGGAGGCTACTAAATCCACATGGGATAAGGCAGCCCTTGTGGCAGCTAATGCTAATAGTAAAGCTTTGAATGCAATCTGAAAGTTCAATAAGTGTATAAAACTCTATGAGCGTTTAGACCCCCAATTTCCAAATTATCAATTCAAGCTTATTATCAAACAATTAATGTGCGGAATATGAACATAAGCATATAACAGAATTGATAAACAATCTAAACCAAATAAAATCACATCCACAGTAGAAATTAAATGGCAAAGATTAAGGGAAGAGAGTTGTAAACACAAGGACAACACAACGATGTGTTATCGAAGAGGAAACCAATACCCTCGGCGTAAAACCTTTTCGCCGCCCTCCAAGCGATAAATAATCCACTAAAGAATGTAGTTGAGATACAAGAACAGCAAAAGACCCTCCAAGCCTAAACTACCCAATGTACCTAAGCCCTCCAAGCTCCTACTCCAACAAGGTTACGCCGAACCTATTTCTTCTTTAGCTTACCGGATTTTGCTATAGCCTATAGCATTAACCAATATGAAATTGGTCCCTTCCTAACTGCTTCCCAAGCACTAAATGGCCTTCTCATAGATGTGGGTATGGTGAGAAAAGGTTTTGGTAATGAACCTCTCAAGGATGAAACAATGGAGATGGTGAGGGTAGAGGAATTTGAAGAGTCTCTATGTAAAGATTATGGATGAGTCAATCTTGTTTTTCTCTAGGGTTTCTCTCTCAATATTCTCTCTAAAAGCTCTCTACATTTCCTGGGTATAAGGGGTATTTATACTAGGGTGAGAATGGAATGCGAAGAGTCACGTTTTTCAAAACAGAGCTGGCTAGTGACTTGGCCTCATGACTTGACTGAGTCGCGAGTTCAAGCCGTGAGCAAACAGAATTGCCAGACTGGACTTTTTGTCCTGTAGTGCTCCAGCTGGCATGACTGTTCATCTTCTCTGCATACTTCACTCGCATTCATCATTTGGCGGCTTGCTAGCCATGAGCCACCCGTGAGTTCCAATCGCGAGTCCCTACTACTTTGCACAAACTTGAGCATTTCTTCACATTCTCTCACGCACTACCCTTACATGATTCCCACCTAAATATAGGATTACTAATTGCTAAATTACAAGCAAATTTGGCATGGAATAAAGCCAACAAAATGGTTGATTAAATTCAACCTTACAATCTCCCCCTTTGGCTATTCCATGACAAAACTCTAAAACAAACTCTAGACTTAACATGTGAGTTGGGAACAGTTGAACAAAACTCACTCACACCTAACTCTAGAATCTGTAAAGCTCTTGAATAATAAGAGCAAATATCTCCTGAAACACAACACCACAACTTGATCATTGTATGCAGAAAACTTATAATGTAAATGAAAAAGCACAATGCGATCAAGCAAAATGGAATAAAGCAATAAACCATGGCTTGACCATATAAGCAATCACTATAGAATAGTAACCACAATGCTCATTCACATATGAAATGAATATCCAGACATGCAAGCTAATAAGCTTAAACGTGAAGTATCATTTGCATGTCCAACACTCAACCAATGCACACAACAAGTATGCATCTAGGAATAAGATTCTACAAGGACACAAGAGTGAGAGTACTTGAAGTAATGCATGACAAAACAACAAGTACTATGCAACAAGGCATAGGTATAAACCATAAAAGCCTACAAATGCATGAAAACAAACCCTAAAAGTTTACAAAAGCAACATGGGTACAAATATAAACACTTCCCTTTTCAATGAGCACGCTTCTTTTCTTGTGATGCACTTGAAACATATATACCTGTAACCTGAAACACTTGCACAAAACACATTAGACCCTCAAGGTAAAGCAAGTAATAAAAGGACACGTATAATGTAACAAGTAAATTGCGATCAAGTAAACATGATGTGAAACATGTGAGCAACTTGATCATACACCAAAACAGTCATAAAGAAATGATTACAAAGATCACATAGCAAAGCAAATGATCATCCGAACATGCATTCAATGAAGCACAATAGCATAAGGAAGTAAGCATGTCCAACATATAAACATGATGCGATGAGAACAACAAAGCATAACTTAAAGCACCATAAAACCAACAAGAAAACAAACAAAACAGAGTTTTCTAATTAACACAATGTCTTCTCCCCCTTGGTACATGCATCACCCGTATGGAATATCTCTCCTCCTACAAATGTGCACAAGAAATAGAATTTCTCCCCCTAAGGATGTGCACAAGAATCATATAGAAATGACAAAACTCTTCAGCATACTACTCTAGAGTATACTCTCCCCCTTTTTGACACGAATAGACAAAGGGGTCAAGGAGAATGTAAAGGGCAAGAGACGAAGGTATGATCAATGATAATGATGCATGAGGGAGCAATGAAAGTTTTTGAAAACTACCTTGAAAATAACCCTCAAAATGCAAAACACGCAATTTTTGTGACTGAAACAAGTCACCAGGATAAGCTGCGAGACACCTGAGACGAAATTTTTGAAAAAATTTTCTAAATATTTTTTGCAACTGAAAGTTCCACCAGCAAGGAAGCCGTGAAGGGAGCCGCCAAAATTTATGTGTAACCCTCGCGATTGGAGCTTTCACCCGCGAATAAGTCGCCAATCTGAGTCGCGAGAAACCTAAAAACCTAGATTTTTTGAAAAATTTTCTAAGTATTTTTCGCGACTGGGACAATGACTTGCCAGTGAGTCGCGAAAAACTACTGTATGAGCTCACAACTGGGGACATGCAACTAGACTGACCTGCGACCAAGTCGCCAGAACAAGGCAACACTTTTTTTGAAAAATTTGACACTTTTTGTAAAAACAAAATACTTTCCAAAAACAACTAAAACACTCAAAAATCTTTTTGTGTTTGATCAGCAAAAATTAAGCATGTGAAAACACATTTAGTCAAGTACAATCACACAAATGAATATGGCATTCGTTGAACATAGACATGTGTGATGTGTGTGGATATCAACAATGAGATAATCCTTAGTCTAAAGTGAAGCTTCAATGATCAATTCAACCAAGGCATACACAACTAGCACTAGATAAAGTGACCCATCTCAATTATAGACATATGCATATATGACCTCCCACATAAGTTGATAACATAACTTTGAAGCTTTTCATATGGCTCCATATACATCATATCATTTGATCTTTTTGAATCAACATATCTCATTGTGAGATTGATGCCTGAAATTTTTGATATTTCAATTTGATGAGTTAGCCTTTGGCTTTTTGGGCATCATACATTTCATTTTACGTTGCTTTCCCTTTTTCCAAGTCAAATACTAGTATGCATGACAGGCTTTTGCAGCTCAATATCTCTTTTCATTTGAAGATTTACATTTGATGAGCTCTTTAAGCAAAAACAATAAAATAAATGAGTGGGAAGATATATAGGCACAAGTCTATGCATGTCTCAAGATCAACAGCACCATTGACTAATTATTCATGACAAGTTTGAAGATCTATTTATAATAGTCACATAGATGTCAAGATTTCTCCCACAATTATATAAGTGCATAAAGAACAAGCTATGCTCGCAAATACACAAAGCCATTAGTACAAAGGTACAAGGCAAAACATGCTTGTGACAATACATAATAATGTCGATCAAACTTTTTTGATTTTCTACTTTTTATGTGTTTTTGGATTTTTGACATAAAAGTAAGAAAAGATTAACCCAGAAAAAATGTAAAAGCATTCAAAGAAAATAGCAAACACACACAATTATCAACACATGTTGGAATGATAACAAAAGGCAAACAACCAATCAAAGTCACAAAGCATAGGAAGTATTAATGCATGGACATGTTGTAATGCTTATACATGTGTACCCTTCTTCACCCACACGATACTTGCGTTTGGGGTGATATCCCTAGAGGATTAGGTACGATCGTTGTGACTTTCAAACCTTTTGATGAAGCTTGCCAAATAGGTAGTGAAGGCATCAATCATCTTCAGCACATCCCTCACTCCAAGATCGCCTTCTTGACCTTTTGATTACTCAGCAATCCAATTCCCTTTGCCATGTCTTGGTCCTCTCGACCTTTGAGCATTTGAATTCTTCAATGCTTGAAGCTTATGACAATTTGGTCTGATGTGTCCTGGAATTCCACAATGATGGCAGAAGCGTTGAGTTCTAGAACCTCTTTGTGACTTTGGGAGAGATTTCCCTTTTCCCTTAGGTTTGACCACTGATTGGTTAGGAGGTTTAGTTAAAAACAGTTGGTCAATCACATTCCGCTTCTTTTCCAGCTTCACTTTCTCAACAACTGAAGTTTCTACCACTAGTTCCTTAGCTTTCACAAACTTCATTTCCTTGGATATATTAATCGCCGAACTGCTCTCTCTGGTGTATCCCAATCCACTTCTGTCGAAGAATGGTTTTTGATGAGCAAGCACTTCATCAAGCTTCTTAAAGGAGACTCGCTCTACTTTAGCATTGGCTTGAACCACCTCAAGCTCAAGGAATTTTATCTTTAAGTAGGCTTCAGTCAACTCTCCATTCAGCATCTCCATTTCACATTTGGTCTCCCTGTATCGCACTAGAAGACTCCTATAGTCTTCCTCTGCCCTCTTCATCTTTTTAATGGTTGCCTTAGCCACTTTTGCATATTCATCGGTCTTCTCAAAAAGGGAATTGTAAGTCTCTTGTAGTCCCACTGTACCTTCATCTTCCTTATCATCGGATTCTTCTACTATCCCTACTGATTCTAATTCAATGTGCTCACCAAGCTCTTCCACCAACACACTCAAATCATTCGAAGATTGCACGTGTGCAATGGTCATGTATGTAGAGTAGTTTCTCTTTCTAAGGCACTTCATCATTCCGGGAGATAGGAGGATGAACTTCCGGAGGAGTGAGAGGACTTGATGTTCTAGGCATTGATCTTGATTCCAATCTTGAGTTCACAGGAGTTGATTCCTTTTCTGGTGTAGGTCCTTCAACTTCAATATCTTGTGCTTCAACTTCTACTGTGGGTTCTTTGGAGCTTGGCCTTTCTTCATCATCTACCATCTCTACCTTTGTTATAGCATCATCAATTTCCACATTGATAGATTCCATTACAGTCTTTGTTCTCTTGTTGTAGACTCTATATGCCTGGCTAGTAGTAGAATACCCAAGGAAGATGCCTTCATCACTTTTTGCATTAAATTTTCCAAGGTTTTCCCAATCATTTAGAATGCAACACTTGCATCCTAATACTCGGAAATATTTCACTTTTGGCTTCTTTCCATTCCAAATTTCATAAGCGGTCTTCTTTGTTCCCGCTCAGAAGAATATTCTATTACCAATGTGAGATGAGGTGTTCACGGCTTCTCCCCAAAACTTTTGAGGAATTTGCTTATTGAGTAGCATAACTCTTGCCATTTCTTGAATCACCCGATTTTTCTTCTCAACCACCCCATTTTGTTGAGAGTTTTGGGGACTGAAAATTCCTTTTTGATCCCATTCTTCTAAAAAAAAGACTCAAATCTTGTATTCTCAAACTCCTTGCCACGATCACTTCTTGTAATACACCGAAAAAAATAAAAATAAAAGGAAGGGTATATAAGTAAATCTTTTGTGAGGTTAATTTTATAATTTTTAATTATAAGGGAGTTTTCTAGAAAAATAGGGTTGAAACCTAGCTATATAAGCTTATTTCTAGCTTTGAAGAGAGAAACGGTGAATTGAGAAGCAAGGATAAGGGTATCAGACAGATGGAGAGAATCATTGAAGAGAAATCAAATAGCATTGCATTTTTACTCCAGCAAAAGAGGATCACTACATGTTAAGGAGCTCATGGGGGGTAGCACACATGCTCCAAGTTCAACAGTTCTTGGCAGGTTGGTAGACTTAAAAAGGAAATTGAAACACAAAATTTGATAAAAGATGTGTTGGAAGCCAGGGCAAACGTAGCTGAGAAAAAGATTCATGAACTGAATTTAAAACTAGAAAATCTTCACACAAAAAAAAAAAATGGTGATGAACAAAAGACTAGATTTCGTAAAGCTGAACATCTCCTGAAAGTGGTGGAGGAAGAGATGCTGATGGCAAAATTGAAGGCTGCTTCAATATCTTAAGAGTTAGTGAAGGTCCATAGATGGTGGGTTCCACGTTGGCTTGCAGTCCATTTACGCTATTTCCAATCCTATATAGTGACTCACTGGAATGATCAGGGAAGGCTAGCCTTGGATTTGTTAATCCAAAAGGCATAGGAAAATAAAGGTCAAGTTGAAAGTAGGCTGAGCCTTACATTGAAACAATGATGACTAAATGGCTACCAAGTATGATGGAACAATGGTTGTCTTTTGTAACCTCTCCTGAACCACATATTCATTCATTTACCGCTAAATCGTTTGAGGCCTACCATGCATCTAAGAGTTCTGTAGTACCAAATGTTATAAAGGTACAAAAGATGGCAGATCCTTACATTCAGGGAGCTAGGAAGTTCACACAGCCATACTTCAATCAGGTGATATCTAAGGATTTTAAAAGAAGTGTTAGGGAGAAGTTCCTTTTTGGTATGGCTTTTGGAAGTAAGTAACCTTATCCTAATTGGTTTTATTTTACTTATACTACTATATTTTAACTACTGAAATTTGTTTATAATTGTTACTATTTTATTTAATTTGTTTTAGCTACATTGATTTAAAGTAAAGAATAAAAAATTATCACAAATATATTGAGTGCTGAGTGTATAGTTTTATATATATGTATCTGAATGAGATATATTTTTGTTCGAACTATGATTTGATATATATGATTTTAGACAATCTGACCATATTTTGACTCTAATACATAGAATTTTTAATTCTATTGTATTATTGATTTCAAGTAAAAGATTATTACAAATATATTTTAATACTGAGTATATGATTTTTACATACATGCTTGAATAAGATATGTTCTTGTTAGAAACTATGATTTCATGTATATGATTATGAACAATCTGACCATGAATTGATTCTGATACCCAGCCAATGGGGGTGATTCATTGGTACTCTGATACCCAAACAAATTGGGGTTATTCATTGGTATTCTGATACCCAAACCAATGGAAGTTATGCATTAGTACTCTGATACCCAAGCCAATAAACCAATGGGGGTTATTCATTGGTACTCTGATACCCAACCAATAGGGGTTATTCATTGGTACTCTAATGCCCAGTCATGGGGATAAAGCGTGACTGTAGTCATAAGATTGTTAAGAATGTAAATTACATTTAAGTATTTGAACCATTTTGATTCCTTAAAACTACATATGTGATTTTGGAAATGTTTGAGTATTTAACTATTTTGAGTCACTTAAATTGCTTATGTATTTTTAGAACCTATTGTAAGTTATAGCTTTGATATATGAAAGACTGACTACTTTCTAAACCATCTATGATATATTTGTAAGATTAAAGTATGTGATCTATGTGCAACTTATTAATTTAAGACCATGAAACTTCTTTAGTTATTTTTGAAAACTCATAGCATATTATAACTTTTGAAGGCTCATGTTACATTGTATTATTTTACAGATCTATTGCTTGATAGAACTTATTAGGATTTTGATTACTTATTGAAGAATAACAAGTTTTGGGAGTTTTGATATTGTGTTGTGAGCAGGAAAAGAAACTTAGTGATTTTGGGATTGGATGGTCTTCTAATAGTTTTATAGTTATTGGCCAATTGGCATTATGTACATAAGGTTTGGATTTTGTTCCTATTAAATTATTGGAGATCTATTCATAAAGACATTATTGAGGTATTTTGGATTTAATTGATTTAATTTTTTAGGATAAATTTTTGTTGTTAAGAAAGTTTTGCACACTTGTAAGGGGCTTACATTATAAGCGTGCGGCGGTTGTCACGTGCCTATCTTTGTAGTTGGGTTCGGGGCATGACACTTCTTATCTTGACAATCGGAACCCCTTTCTCGTTTTACAGTCTCTTGCATAGAATTTTCAATTTCTTGCATGCTTCTGATTTTTCTCTAAGAAATTCTACCCAAGTGTATCCTGAGAAATCATCAACAATGACCATAATGTACCTCTTTATTCCTAGGCTTTCAGTTCTTTTAGGCCCCATTAAATCAACATGAAGAAGCTCTAAACAACGTGAGGTAGCAATCACATTCACCTTGTGATGACTTGCCTTTGTTTGCTTTCCCATTTGGCATGCACCACAAATTGTCTTCTCTACCTTTCCAAACTTTGGAAGTCCCTCAACAGCTTCAAGTTTAGATACTTTAGCTACTTGTTTGAAACTTGCATGCCCAAATCTGTGATGCCAAAGTTCCAACATGTCAACACGAGCACTTCTACAAGAAATTGGTGCCATAGGAACTACTCCATAGTAATTGTCGGTAGTCCTATTTCCCTTCAATACTTGAATCCCTTCTTCATCAATGATTATGCACCCCTTCTTTGAGAATTGAATAAGCAAGTCTTTATCATATATTTGAGTGATGCTTAAGAGATTTGCCTTTAGCCCTTTGATGTAGAAGACATCCTTCAATAGAGGTAATCCCGGTATCTCAACAGTTCCTTTGCCAACAACTTGAGCATGACTTCCATCACCAAATGTCACATAGGGTCCATTTGGATTGAGCTTATTGTTGCTGAAAACTGAAAACTGAAAACTGAAAACTGAAAACACTGTAGCAAAATAATTTTTAAATGTGTAAATAGTATCGTGGGACCCATTTTTAATATTTTTTAATACGTGAACAGTGCATGAACAGTGCTAAACAGTGCATGAACAGTACTAAACAGTGCGTGAACAGTGAACCCATGTGAGGTTACTGTTCACGCGCAGAAAAAAAAAAAAAAAAAGGCAGAAAACGTGGACGTGAGAAAACGTGGTATGCAAACGGTCACATAGTCACCAACCTTCTCTTTAAGAGACTTAAATAGTGATTTATCCCTTGTCATGTGATGAGAACAGCCGCTATCAAGATACCATAAACATGAATTGAAAACCTTCAAAGAAGTATGCACAAATAAGCAAGCATGGGACAAGCACTCTTGACCTTCAAACAGAAACTTATCTTCATTTTCCATGCTCTTGTTAGATTGAATTCTCTTTTTTAGATTATCAACCTTATCACACAATATTCTATTTCTTCTTTTATACTTTTTAATCAAAGAATTAGACTCACATAGACTATTGTGTAATATGTGATTCTCATTTTCAAAATATTTCAGCATGTGAACAAACATTCTAACATGTTTCTTTGTTTTTAATAACTCTAAGAGTTCATTTTTAGGATAACCTCCAAACATACTCATAGAGTCATTATCACAAACATTGAAACCACAATTCAACATAGCCTTTTCCATAGCTTCATCCATAGCTAAGCAGTCGAGGATCATACTTAGGTAATTAAACCACAGCAAGTGCACCCGCTCTGATACCAATTAAAAGTTCAATTAGTGTATAAAACACTGAACGTTTAGACCCCCAATTTCCAAATTATCAATTCAAGCTAATTATCAAACAATTAATGTGCAGAATATGAACATAAGCATATAACAGAACTGATAAACAATCTAAACCAAATAAAATCACATCCACAACATAAATTAAATGACAGAGATTAAGGGAAAAGAGATGCAAACACAAGGACAAGACAACGATGTGTTATTGAAGAGGAAACCGAAGTTCTCGGCATAAAACCTCTCCACCGCCCTCCAAGCGGTAAATAATCCACTAAAGAATGTAGTTGGGATACATAAATAGCAGAAGACCCTCCAAGCCTAATCTACCCAGTGGTCCTAAGCCCTCCAAGCTCCTACTCCAATGAGGTTACGTCGAATCTATTTCTTCTTTAGCTTACCAGATTCCACCATTGCCCATAGCATCAACGAATATAAAATTGGTCCCTTCCTATCTATTTCCCAAGCACCAAATGGCCTTCTCACAAATGTGGATATGGTGAGAAAAGGTTTTGGTAATGAACCTCTCAAGAATGTAACAATGGAGAGGGTGAGAGTAGAGGAATTTGAAAAGTCTCTATGTAAAGATTCTGGATAAGTCAATCTTGTTTTTCTCTAGAGTTTCTCTCTCAATATTCTCTCTAGAAGCTCTCTACACTTCATAGGTATAAGGGGTATTTATACTAGGGTGAGAATGGAATGCGAAAAGTCAGGTTTTTCAAAATAAAGTTGGCTGGTGACTTGGCCTCGCGACTTGACTAAGTCGCGAGTTCAAGCCGCGAGCAAACAAAATTGCCAGACTGGACTTTTTGTCTTGTAGTACTCCAGCTGGCATGACTGTTCATCTTCTCTGCATGCTTCACTCGTGTGTATCATCTGGCAGTTTACCAGCCACGAGCCACCTGTGAGTTCCAGTCGTGAGTCCTTGCTACTTTACACAAACTTGAGCATTTCTTCACACTCTCTCACATACTACCCTTACATGATTCCCACCTAAATACAAGGTTACTAATTGCTAAATTACAAGCAAATTTGGCACGGAATAAAGCCAACAAAATGGTTGATTAAATTCAACCTTACAAAATCTTTTGTGGTGTTTCTCCAAATGAGTTTCACAAGATTTCTCAAGTAACTATTGCCAATGAGGCTTGGGAGATATTGGAGACCACTTATGAAGGAACAAAGAAGGTGAAAGACACCAAGTTGCAAATGCTGACCACTTAGTTTGAAGAGCTGAAAATGAGTGAAGACGAGTCATTTGACTCATTCTATGGCAAGCTGAACGAGGTGGTCATTGGCAAGTTCAATTTGGGTGAGAAAACGGAGGACTTAAAGATAGTGAGGAAAATCCTTCGATCTTTGCCGAAGAGATTCCGTGCAAAAGTTATAGCAATTGAAGAGAGTAAGGACCTTGATGATATCAAAGTTCAAGAACTAATTGGCTCACTTCAAATGTGTGAGCTGTCATTGCCATCATAAAGGAAGAGTAAATCCCTTACTCTCAAGACTATTAATGAAAGGATAGAAGCTCACGACTCATCAGATGAGGATGTAGTCGATAAAGATGTGGCATATCTTTGTGAAGAATTTCCAAAAGTTCTTGAAATTTAAGAAGAATGGAAAGTTTGCAGAGAAGGGAAAATTCCCAAGTTTCAAAAAAGAGAAAAAGGATTTCAAAAGGAAAGATGGAAAGGAGTCTCAATCCACTCAAGGAGTCACTTGTTTCGAATGCAATGGATATGGCCATTTCAAGAAGGAATGTCCTAATTATTGAAAATGAAGGGCAAGGTGTATGCCACCACTCTTAGTGACTCAAACTCTTCCAATTCTGATTTGGAGGAAAGCTATGATGGAGAAAGGAATTACTCCGCTTTTATGACTATTGCTCGTGTTGAGTCTTCCGAGGACTTGAGTTTGCTTGTAGAAGAGCTTGGGGAGCATAGTGAGTTGAGTCTTGGGAAGAGCTTGTTGAGTCACAAAGAATCAGATGTTGAAGAAGTTGAAAGTACATCGGGTCTTCAAGAGAACTACAATTCACTTACTGAGAAGTCAGGAGAATATGCAAGAGTGGCCAAGGCAGCCGTTAAAAAGATGAAGAAGGCAGAGGAGGACTATAGAAGTCTTCTAGTGAGATATAAAGAGGCCAAGTGTGAAATAAAGACGCTGAACGGAGAGTTAACCGAAGCATACATAAAGGTCAAATTCCTTGAGCTTGAAGTTGTTCAAGCAAATGTTAAAGTGAAGAGAGTCTCCTCCAAGAAACTTGATGAAGTACTTGCTCATCAAAAACCGTTCTCCAACAAAAGCGGTTTGCGATACACCGGTGAGAGCAATTCAACTGCTAATATATCCAAAGAAGTGAAGTTTGTGAAAGCTAAAGAATCGATGGTAGCTGCCAAAAATGCTGAGAAAGTGAAGTTGGAGAAGAAGAAGAATATGACTAACCAAAGGTTTATGACTAAGCCTCCTAAACAATCAGTAGTCAAACCTAAGGATAATGGGAAATCACTCCTAAAGTCACAAAGATGTTCGAGAACTCAACACTTCTACCATCACTGCGGAATTCAAGGTCACAGTAGACACAATTGTCATAAGTTGCAAGCATTGAAGAATTTAGGAGTTCAAAAGGTCGAAAGGACCAAGAAATGACAAAAGGAATTGGGCTGTTAACCAATCAAGAGGTCGAGATGGTGATTCCGGAGTGATGAATGTTATGAAGATGATTGATGCATTCACCACTTGTTTGGCAAGCTTTAACAAAAGGTTTGGAAGCCACAACACTCGTACCCAATCATATAAGGATATCACCCCAAACGCACATGACGTATAGGTGAAGAGGGGTATCATGCATAAGCATTACAACATGTCCGTGCATTAATACTTCTTGTGTTTTGTGACATTGATTGGTTGTGTGCTTTTTGTTATCATTCCAGCATGTGTTGAATATTGTGATTGTTTACATTTGTTTTAAATGTTTTTACATTGTTGCTTTTGATCAATATTTTCTTGCTTTTGTGTCAAAAATCCAAAAGCACATAAAAAGTAGAAAATCCAAAAAGTTTAATCGACATATTGTGATTATTGTAAATAGATCTTCAAACTTGTCATGAATGATTAGTCAATGGATTTGTTGATCTTGAGACATGCATAGACTTGTGCCTATATATCTTCCCATTTTTTTATTTTATTGTTTTTGCTTAAAGAGCTCAACAAATGTAAATCTCCAAATGAAAAGAGATAATGAGTTGCAAAAGCCTATCGCTCTAGATGCGTTCCATCGGATTTCTCACATTACCGTTGCCAAGGAGGCTTGGTAGATATTGGAGACCACTTATGAGGGAACGAAGAAAGTAAAGGACACGAAGCTACAAATGCAGACCACCCAATTTGAGGAGCTCAGAATGAGTGAGGACGAGTCCTTTGACTCTTTCTATAGTAAGTTGAATGAAGTGGTCATCGACAAGTTTAATTTGGGAGAGAAAACAGAGGATTCCAAGGTAGTAAGGAAGATCCTTCAGTCATTGCCGGAAAGCTTCCGTGCCAAGGTGATGGCGATTGAAGAGAGCAAGGATATTGATGAGATCAAAGTCCAAGAACTGGTTGGCTCGCTTCAAACTTATAAATTGTCGTTGCCCACTCAAAGGAAGAACAAATCTCTTGCTCTTAAGAAAATAAATGAAAGGGTAGAAGCACATGACTCATCAAATGAGGATGTCGTCTAGAAAGATGTTGCTCACCTTACAAAGAATTTATGCAAATTAATGAAGTTCAAGAATAGTGGGAAATTTGATGATAAAGGGAAATTCACAAGTTCCGGAAAGGAGAAGAAGGACTTCAAAAAGAGAGACAGGAAGGAGTCCCAATCTAATCAAGAAGTCACTTATTTTGAATGTAATGGACATGGCCATTTCAAAAAGGAATGTCCTAATTACTTAAGATCGAAGGGTAAGGCGTATGCCACCACTCTCAATTACTCAGATTCCTCCACCTCTGATTCGGAGGATAGCTGTGATAAAGAAGGGAATTTCTCAGCATTTATGACTATTGCTCATGTTGAGTCTTCAAAGGACTTGAATTTGCTTGTGCAAGAACTTGGGGAGCATAGTGATGAGGAATTGATGAGAATTGTAGAAGAATTGAATGTTGAAGAAGTTGAATGTACAGCAGGCCTTCTAGAGAACTACAATTCTCTTCTTGAAAAATCAAGAGAATACACAAGGGTGGCCAAGGCAGCTGTGAAGAAGATGAAGAAAGCAGAGGAGGACTATAGAAGTCTCCTAGTAAGATATAAGGAGGCCAAGTGTGAGATTAAGATGCTAACTGGTAAGCTAACCGAAGCTTACACCAAGGTGAAATTCCTTGAGCTCGAGGTGGTTCAAGCAAATGCCAAGGTAGAGCGAGTATCCACAAAGAAGCTTGATGATGTCCTCTCTCATCAAAAACCCTTCTCTGACAAAATCGGATTAGGAAACACAGGAGAGAGTAGTTCAGCTATGAATATCTCCAAAGAAGTGAAGTTTGTGAAGGCCAAAGAGTCGGTTGTAGTTGCCCCTACTATGGAGAAGGCAAAGGTTGAGAAAAAGAAGAATGTGGTTGACCAAGGGGTGTTGAACAAACCCCATAACCAATCTGTGGTCAGGTTTGAAGCCAAAGGGAAATAAGGCTTTGCATGTACAATGTGTTCTTGTACCACACACACTCTTCTTTGATATAACATGATGCATTATGGAAAGGTCTCCATTCAAGAGAGTAGCTGTGAAAGGAGGTAGCAGTAAAGGAAAAGAGCTGGTGATTGATGTTGATGACCTCTCCCCTAGGTCAAAAAGGACCCGTTCACCATCAGGAGTGTGTGATCCAAACAAGTTTAGATCCTATGCTGCCTTTCAGACCCATGAGAATTATTTCAAAGAAGCCACACCACTAATTGAAAGAGCTGTTGACCAGCCATCTCTCTGTGACACCAAAATTCCCATATGGTTTGCCACCAAGGATTGGAACTACCTTCTCTCCAACCTTGATGATGCATATGTGAACATGGTAAAAGAATTCTACACTAATGCCATTGTTGAAGGAGATGAGCTCAAATGCTGGGTTAGAGGAAAGAGCTTCATAGTGTCTCCTATTTATCTGGCAGATATCCTACGCATCAACCGGCCAATGCTTACTACAACACCGTTGTATGATGATTTGTATCCGGACGAGGAGTTACTTCAGGACACTCTTGGAAGAAACTTGGAATTTTCACAAACTAGGAACTCAATCAGTGTTTCCTCACTATCTCTAGAACTAAGGGTGCTTACAATAATCATGTTCCACAATCTATATCCTCTATCTAGCACAGGGTATATCAATCTAGGGAGAGCTTTGTTCCTTCATGATCTGATTTCTGATGAAGAGATCGACATTTGTGCTCATATCTTTCATATTTTGCACAAAACTGTTCTATGAACTGATTTAAGGGCATGCATTCCTTTTTGCTACCTCATTTCAAGGATTTTGAAGCTTAAAGGCATTCATCCATTTGAAGACGAGTCTCCCTACCCGAAGCCAAGTCCAATCAACAGTTGTACACTTAACGCTAGCATTGTTCATAGTCGAAAGGGAATCAAGACAGAGACTTTAGCATCTCATAGTGGTTCACGCTCCAGCTCATCCTCCTATGATGAGAAGTTGGATAACATTATGGCATCTGTCCACGACATAAGCACTAAGATGTCTGGACTTGCTACTCTCCTGCACCATCACAACATCCATTGTGATATGAAGTTCACATCTCTCCAGACCCAACTGGACCAAATCCAAAGGAAGCTAGAAGAAAATGAGGACTAGCTATTTCATGACAAAAGGGGGGAGATGATGATGATAGGGGGAGTAAAAGGGGAGTAAAAGGAAGTATAATGATTGGGGGGGGGGGGGGAAGAACTTGATCCAAAAGGGAGTATTGATGTTGAAGAGTAGGAGCTGCCTATGCTTAATGTTTTGCTTATTGTTATCATATGCCTTAGTTTATTTTCAATGTTTTGTTTTGTACCCATGCTTTGTAGCTTAGTACTTGTTGTTAAATGTTATGCATTTTCTTTAAGTACATCACTCTTCTGCCCTTTATTGGATTTTATATCCGTAATGCAATTTCCTTGAGTTGTTGCATTGGTTGAGTGTTGGACATGCAAATGATACTTTGCATTGAGTTTATTAGCTTACATGTCCGAATGGTCATTCCTTGTGTGAATGAGCATTGTGCTCACTATTTATAGTGATTGTTTGTTTTTGGTCAAGCCATGGTTTATTGCTTTATTCCATTTTGTTTGATCGCATTGTGCTTGCTCTATATGCATTACAAGTTTTTTGCATACAATGATCATATTGTGTTGTTTTTTTTCAAGAGATACTTGTTTTTATGGCTCAAGAGCTACACAAATTCTAGAGTTAGGTGTGAATGAGTTTTGTTCAACTATTCCCAACTCACATGTTAAGTCTAGAGTTTGTTTTAGGGTTTTGTCACGAAATAGCCAAAGGGGGAGATTGTAAGGTTGAATTTAATCTAAGCAAGAAACAAACATAAAACCCTAATCTAAGCATGTTGAAGATAAGCAAGCATATAAGATAGAGACTCAGATATGTATGAACATAACAAAAGGATTTAAAAAGGGGCAAAACATGTGAAACAAACAAACCAAACAACTTAAAAGATTTGAATTAGGGTTTCTGAGAAAGTACTTGCAAACGTAGCCAGAGACCTGCGTATGCAAGATTTAACCTACATGCGCATGCTCATGACATGCGTGCGTGGGACTTTTTCAAGAACCTTAACCCGAAAACACGAACTAGAAAACAAAGCATGAATAAAAAACCCTAATTCTAACAACCAAAGATGCTTAAAACATAAAAGAACTATAAAACTAACCTAAGAAAACATGCATAAACCTAAACTAAGCAAAGAAACGGGATTAAAACATAAAAGAAAAATAGAAAAATAAAAGAAAAAGGGTTGAAGCTTGATGCCTCAAAAGGAGATCCCAAGTGTTGATACCGTATTTTGTCCTCTCTCGATTTTGTGCCAGACCTCAAAAAATCCAAAAATATTATCTTCTCTCCATGGAGCCACCCGTTTGAATGCTGGAGCAATCGAAGTGCCTTTTTCAGCTAAAATGACCAAATTGCCCCTAGTCAACCTAAGGTTAACCGTAGGTCAAATGAGGTCAAAACCCTCACACAACAATACTTTTCATAGTTTTACATCAAACCAAGCTTTTTGGAGATTTTGGCAACTTTGACCAAATTGACCCGGAGTTAACTTCCAACGAGCCCCATAAACCCAAATTTTGATCTAGTTATTAGAATGGGTTGAAACCAATGCCATTTTGAATATTATCAAATCCTCATTCCAATGACTATTCATGGGTCAAAATTGGAGTCAAAACGGTCGAGATATCACAAAAATTGGGATAACGCACAGATTGATGCACTGCTGACTTTTGGGAGCCATAACTTTTGATCTAACCATTGGATTTTCAAGTTCTATTCCTTTTTAGAACTGGAAGTCAAGATCTTTCTAGGGGTGTCAAGATTAACCCAGTCCAAGACCTCTTGAAAGGGACGGCCCTTAAAAGGCCGCCGCCTCGTAAAGCATGTCCGGGCTATAAAAGGTCCTAGGCACCCTTCAAACCAAGAAAAAATAAATAAATAAGAGTCTCCCTGGGTCATGCTCTCTGCCTGGACGTTTTCTACACATTTTTGCTGTCTCTCAAACACAGAAAACACATCAAAGCCTCTTGATTCTTCCTTCTTCACCAAAAATACAAGGTATTGTTCTTATACCCAATCTTCTTTTCCTTGGTTCTACACCTTGGATTTGGGGTTTAGGGGTGTGTAGGTAGCTTTTTAGCTACTATCCACCCCCTAACTCTCTAAATCTTTTTCTAGCATTTATCTTGCTCTTTCATGCCTTAATAACATGATTTATTGCTTTCCTTAGCATGTTTCTCGCTTTATCTTGCTCCTAGCATGTTCTTAGTTTAGATCCATGCTCTTCCATGCTTGTTTACACGTTATTTGTCTTGATTTACATGCTTTATGCTTTATACAATGTTTTCCTATGCTTTGTTCCTCTTTTTGTTCTATGTTGATGTTAGGGTTACATGTTCACATGCTTGCATGATGCTGTTAGCTATGCCTTGCTTGGATCTATGTGTTGATGTGTATATTTCCATGCTATATGGTTAGATCCTTGTTTTCACTTGCTTATATGCTTGGATTCATGTTCTTCCATGTTTATGTGCTAGGCTTGTACATGTTGATGTGTATGTTTCTATGCCTACTTGCCTTGATCTATGTTCTCTACATGCTTTATGCCATCATCTATATGCTTGCATGCTTCACACCATGTTTATGTGCTTAGGCCTAGACCTTGTTTGTCATGCCATGTGCTATTGTAGCCCTTTTGTTCCTTTTATTGCATTTTCTTGTGTTTTGGCCTAATGGTTAGGACCCGATTTAGACCTTATGGTCTTTGTCATCGTCCATACACTAAGGCCCACATCAAAAGGGTTTGGATCATTCCTATTTGCATGTCTATGCTTGCTTGCTTCTATGTGTTATGCTTGTGCTAGCCTCTCTGGTTTTAGGCTTTCCTATGATTGACGCCCTCTGCAAGCTTGACCTTATGTGATTACATCCAACGCCCATGAAGCTTTGTGTCGGGTTGCTCTATGCATACCCTTCCATTTTTGTTCCGCGCGATGCTATGCTTACCATGTTTGTTTATGCCACCAATTGGCTTTTTATGCCATCATCTATATGCTTGCATGCTTCACACCATGTTTATGTGCTTAGGCCTAGACCTTGTTTGTCATGCCATGTGCTATTGTAGCCCTTTTGTTCCTTTTATTGCATTTTCTTGTGTTTTGGCCTAATGGTTAGGACCCGATTTAGACCTTATGGTCTTTGTCATCGTCCATACACTAAGGCCCACATCAAAAGGGTTTGGATCATTCCTATTTGCATGTCTATGCTTGCTTGCTTCTATGTGTTATGCTTGTGCTAGCCTCTCTGGTTTTAGGCTTTCCTATGATTGACGCCCTCTGCAAGCTTGACCTTATGTGATTACATCCAACGCCCATGAAGCTTTGTGTCGGGTTGCTCTATGCATACCCTTCCATTTTTGTTCCGCGCGATGCTATGCTTACCATGTTTGTTTATGCCACCAATTGGCTTTCTATGCATCTTTACGCGCTTACTTACATGTCCATGCATGAGTCTTGCTTGCTAGTGTGTTGTCCATACTTTAACACAATAAAGCTATGGATATCCAATCCAAACCTACATTTGTCCCCCATGGACACCACCTTTTGTTTGCCTTTTTGCTTGTTTGTCTTCTTTCTTATTTGTTCGTTTGCCTGTTTGCTTTCTTGCTTCCTCACTTGTTTATTTATCTTGGGGTTTCCCATGTCTCCTAACATATGCTATTCTTGCGATATCTATCTTGCATGTTTGCTTTGTACCCTTTGCACATTATCTATGCATCTTTTTCTTTCCATTGCTTATCTGCTAGTTTCTTGTCTTTTCCTTTGCATGTACACATATGGAGAAAGGACGCATAAAGCTGGGGCATGGTCTCCCAAGCACAAGCAAAAAGGGTGAGGATGCGAGCATGTGGATATAAGCCAAGTGGCAATGTTTAGTAGTTTTAGGGGTCTAGCCTCTCCCATTTGGTTATGTACTTAAACCCTCTTTCCTCCTCCTTCCTTTCTCTCTTAGATGGGTTGTATTAGGTATATCATGCTATGTACCATTCGTCCTTATCTCTAGAGTATGGCGACCCTTGTTTACTTTCCTACACCTATATTTTGAGCCATGCTTTAGGGATGTAGGCATTTACTGTCCTGCTCTGTGTGCTAGCATTGTGCATGATGTATGTATAGATATACCTGCTCGTCCCTTCTGATGTGATTGTCATAGTCCATGTCACCTAAGGCAAAGCAATACCTAATTTCTGCCGTAAAAGTAAGGTGAAGTGTTGCTAGATTTTTTCTGTGGAAATCTGGTACTTTGCCCAAATGTCTTAGGAAAGCATAGATTGGGACCACACCCATTCAAAACCCAAACCTGAAAGCCCCCATGCATGCAAAGCCTCGAAAGCCAATGCCAAAATTATGTTTTTTACTACCAATCTCCAAGAATTTAGTTGTTATCAAAACAAAGGACTATCCTTGGACAGGCATTATAGGGTGCCTAACACCTTCCCCAC
This sequence comes from Quercus parvula, assembly GCA_030820535.1. Classification (NCBI taxonomy): domain Eukaryota; kingdom Viridiplantae; phylum Streptophyta; class Magnoliopsida; order Fagales; family Fagaceae; genus Quercus; species Quercus parvula. Next base: position 34,718,098 of record JAUAME010000005.1, read on the forward strand.
ACGTAACCAAACTTCTAGACTCATGAATCAAGGTTTTTTTTTGCCATCTACATTAGATTAGGAAAAATGCCATTTTTCTTAGCCTAGGATTGGTAATAAAATCAACTAGAAATAGGTGACCAATCACATCTTAGAGAAACCCAATGATTAGTGATGACTTCATTTACCTTTGGTAATCACCTAAAATCTGGCCAAGATTCATACCACACCTCCAAAGGTAGACCTACCTTCCTCCACCAAGAAAGTGAGAGAGAGAGCACCCGAAGCTCCACGCGAACCATGCAAAATCATCGAGAAGGGCCTTTAACAGGCCCCACACGCACGGGATCATCGCCACGGCAGGTGGTCGAACGAATGCCTGACGATTCTCCATTTTGGGTCGGGCTTCGACAGACTGGCGACTTCACTGGGGATCAATGAGAGTTTAGCCTTTAGAGCTTTTGTTAAAACCATAATCTTTGGACATTGGCTTTCAAAAACATAGAAATTGACATTGACCTCCACGACTTTCCTTTTGAAAAAGGATTTTACTATATCTTAGTAGACTATTTTCAAAAGAGCAAAAAATCTTTTTCCAAAAAATCCTTTTCTGAAAGGAAGGCTATGAGGTATTTTCATGGGGCTTTACCGCTTTCCTCACATACTTTATAGCTTTCCTTCACATGCAAACATAGAGTAGCAAAACTCAATTTCCGCTACACCTTTATCTACTTTCATATATATATATATATATATATATATATCTGCTGTGTTTGGAAAAATTCTTTTCCCTTCATTAAGGATTGCATGACATATACACCCTTCTTGAGCCAAACCCGGGCTCCGCACTGCTAGCGTGGTCACATCTCTTTGGGGATTTCATCACCCCATCTACAGATGCCCAGACACAAACAACAGTAGTGTTACCCATAGTTAGATTTGGGGCTGACTTTGTAGGCACTTTTGGGTCCATGGGTGGAAAAAAGTACCTAAAAAGGCCCCCTTGATCCTTCCTACCCCACAACTTCCATGAAGGGTATGGCGATTGAGTCCCCCTAGGATAGGAACAACCTACTAGTTAAGCCTTTGCATACAGTTGGCCTAGTTATGTCAAACTTGTGAGGACTAGATTAAGCCCAAAGCCCATGAGGACTAGGTGAAGTCCAAAGAGTGAACATCCAAGCCTAGGAAAGGATACCCTTATAGGACTAGAGGTTAGGGGACAGTGTTTTGTAACATGTGTGCCTTTTCTGCTTACGCCAAAGAAATTGTGCTCTACTCCAGGTTCTTTCTATCTCGCTTGCACAGCATCCATGATTAAACCCCTAGGGAAAGTAACCCTATTGCTTGTACATGCTAGATCATACCTCATCCCTAAGGGTTTACAACCCTACAAGGGCGCTCATGCATACACTAATTGGTGCCATCACCTAATTGTGCAAAGATAAAATATGTGGCAAGTAACCAAAACTTTGTTTGGGGGGAAAGGTGCCATCACCTAATTGTGCATAGATTGCTAGGAAACCTAAGTCCTCGAGGAGATCCAAAGGTCCAAGAGATCCATGCTGTCTAAATTGCCAAGAGGTGAAAGTTTCAAAAAAGTCCTCAAAGAGATCCAAAGGTCCAAGAGATCCATCCTGTCTAAATTGCCAAGAGGTGCAAGTGTCCAAGAGCTTCCCCGAGAAGTCCACATTATCAGAAGCCGAGCTTTTCCTCGTAATCACATTTACCTGTATTGTAAAAGGCCCATTGTTGGAGCCAATAAACCCAGCGTTGTAAAAGCAAATCTTGTACAAGCATGTAATCGACAAAAAGGTCTGTCTTGCATTGCCAAGTGTATCATGAAAGTTTCGGTTACTTGCCAATCTTGTGCAATAATTTTGCATCATAGTAGAAACTCACCATGATAAATACCCAGTCAAGGGTGCAAAGCCAAATTTTTCTGAAAAGGGTAGTGCATGTTAAATAGCAAGGACATAAACTAACTTGATTCTGGTGTTGTGTTTCCACATTGTCAAATGCACTTGGTTTCTTTCACCTCCTATTCTTTACCAAGATAAAAAGGTTGCTAAAAATTGCTAAAAGGAAACTGTCGATGCTACCACCACATCGTGATCCCATCATCACTAGGTCTCGTGCAAGAGAGATGTCTACCCATGGGCCTTCGACTCCCAAAGTGAGGCCTGCCGAGTTCACTCAGATGAAAAAGCAAATGTCAGAATTGATGCGCATGGTATAACAACTAGTTGTAGGAGGAGGACAAAACTCCTTTGGTTATAGTCAAGGAGGTCTCCAATTTGAGAACAAAAATCAGCCCTCACCAAAACAGGATCAAGGCCACCATATACCACCTCATGGCAACAACTAGGAAATGGATCCTTCTAAGAATAAGACCCTAAAATCCGAGTATGGCCAAGTCAAGACCCAAGTGGAAATTCTGGTCAAAAAGCTTTGAATCATAAAGGGCTCCAGGGCCCATGGAAGTGTTGATTTAAACAGTCTGACCAACTTCCCTCAAGTCATTATGCTTCCCAAGTTCAAGGCACCAGAGTTCATCAAGTATGATGGTACCGGAGACCCTTGCACCCACTTGTGCATGTTTTGTAGGAAGATGGCTCCTTATGGGGATAATCACCCTCTACTTCGCCAGATTTTCCCTGATAGTTTGACTGGCCCCACACCCACATGGTATGTGAGATTGGAAAAGATCTCTAGTTGGAGAGAAATGGCCAACGCTTTCCTGGAATATTACAGTTTCAACACCAAGATAGCTCCTGACTGCACGGTCCTTAAAAGAACAAAGAAGAAGAGTAGGGAGTCTTTTCGAGAATATGCTCAGAGGTGACGTGAGCTAGCCACACAAGTGCAACCCCCATGATGGAAAATGAGATGATCAAATGATTCATTGACAACCTCAAGCCTCCTTACTATGAAAAGATGATCAGCACCCAAGTCACTCATTTTGCTAGCCTCATTCCTATTGAAAAGCGTATTGACGAGGGTATCTGAAGCAAGAAGATCATGTATCCCGAGCTTTTGAGTTCCATGGTTGAACAACAAGTTAAGAAAATGACCAGCCGCAAGACTATTATGGCTAAAGAACCCTTTGTTAGGATTAGTGCCCTTAAATCCTATTGTATGATGCTATGTATGTTATTATGTATGACTTAATGTTGTGATTAATAAAGTTTCTTTATTATTATTATCTAAAATAATGGTAACATGAATATTTGGACATTATCATATAGTCCATGAGATGCATAGTATGTGATTTATGTAATTTAGTCACAGAAGATATAGATCACAAGTTCTTTGTAAACTCAGAATTTTGGTTCGTAGTTGGTGATGAAATTGGGCATTTCATCTGCAAAGACTATAACATATCAACTAAGATGATTTGTCTTGATCATGGAAGTAGAGACTTCTAGTTGATATGTTGATATGTTGATATCTTTTAAGAGTTAAGACATATTGAACTGGACCGCTGTGAGATTGATTATTCTCCTAACGACTGTCAAATGAATAATAAATCTCACGACTTCTATTTGCATGAACTCTTAATCCTGAGAGAATAATGAACTTGATCATGAGGTGTAGGTTGCTTTGATATATCAAGAGTGAGATCTAAAGTTACGATCAAAACCTCAGTATGTTGGGCAACCACATTTAGTGTTGATGGAACATATATTCTCAAGATAGAATTCATAGTCTCTTAACGGAGATATAAAATATTCCCTTGAGATAAGTTTAATGGGTTTGGTTATTCAGAGAGTTAAGCCTAACCACTTTAGTAAGAAATTACTAAAGTATATATTTATGAAATGGGATTTCATAAATATATGATGAATAACTTAAAGAATTAAACCGGGTACTCAAGGATTAAGATGTAGTAATCTTCAAAGTGGCAGTCTACATTCATGACTTTGAAATACTACGAATATTTTATGAAAGGATTGCATGTATAATAAAGTCTTGGGATATAATTTATAAATAAGGCCTAGAGTGCAATTATATTTATATAGTGGTATTAAATATAATTAATGGTAACTTTGGACTTGTCAAGAGTTGACAGAAAAGCCCAAGGCCCATTGGAGCTAGTGTCTTATTGGTCCCTTTTGGTCCCACTCCAAGCCACACACTAAAACCCAATTGGAAAGGCCCAATAGGCCGACCTAATTAGATAATCAGTTAGTTATAAAGGGAGAAACTTACAGAATTTTATTTAAGAGAATCATCATTGTGAAGTGGTGTGTATGTGTGAGTGAAGCCACTCGATAATTCTCCCTTAGAACCTGATTGAGAGACCACACTTCTTGGACGTAAAGTGGAATTGGAGTGAAGATTAAAAGTGTTCCCAAGTACTTCTAATATTTTGTTTTGAATTTCACTGCACCAGGGTACGCTATCTTGTTCTCAAATTCTGAAAATCACATAATGCATGTTATCAATCATGAATGAAATAGATCCATATTTGTTGCTTCCGCTATGTGTTTTGTATGAGATACAAAAACAGATTTACCAACAATTGGTATCAGAGCTAGGTTTTCATATCATGTTTGTATAACATGTGATTGAGTTTTAGAATTTAAGAAAACCGTTATCTTTGTGTTTTCAAATTTCTGCATAAAGTTATTGTTCCATAAACCCTGTATGCATTGATCAATATATGCGATATATTCTTTTGCATGGTTCCAAGAGGACAAGGCTCTAACTTTTGTTTTGTGCCGTATGGTTTTGGTGTTTGTTTTCATCAAGGACACCATCTACACTTCTTGTGAACGGGTTTGTTGAAGTTTTTTTTTGTAAACATGATCGGCCATTAAGACATGGCCATTCAAAGAAGGTAGTTATTGTCCGTTGACAATAACTACTCTCAAGGGTAGTTATTGAATGTCAATTAACATAACGGCCATGCTACGTTTAATATATGAGATATATATTGATTCGCATGCATTAAGGATTCAAGTTCTTTCTTTGCATCAAGTGTCGTGTCATGCTTTTATATGCATCAAGAATTCGCATGCATTAAGGATTCAAGTTCTTTATTTCATATTGAATCCGTATATTATATATAATGTAATAATCATATATTACATGTAATAATCCATATATTATATTATTTATAATGTAATATGGGTTTATATTACATTATATATATATATATATATATATATATATATATATATTAATGCTAGGATTAAAGTATTCATTTAATGAAATTTATTCCTAATGAGATTAGGATTATGTTTTCAAGGGTTTCTAGCATTAATATGGTTCTTGATCATAAAAACCTTTAATTTAAAATATCTAGTGGGAGAGAGATACAAAGGTTGGATCTCACGGCCTCCATTATCGGTTCATAGTAGTGTGGGGTAAGCACCTCGTCTTGGCGTATATGCCTTGCGATCCCAAAGGAGGGTGTTTACTTGATAGTACTACAAGATTGAACTAACCTGTTTAAAGTAGAGTGGAAAAGCACCTCGTCTTGGCGTATATGCCTTGCGATCCCAAAGGAGGGTGTTTTGTTCCATGGTACTACAAGTTTAAACACTATAAAGGGAGATGAAATGTGGCTACACATGATTCTAGATAATGGTGTACGCTAGACTAAGTGTAATGTTAACCTCCCAAAGGAGCTATGTCATTATTACTTAGAGGCTAAAGGTAATATGGCATATTATTAGTGTTTGATAAGAGTTATCATGATAGCACTAATAATGAGAATAGTTCTCAATCAATTAATGTGTTTATAATAAACTTGCTACCAAGGAATTATAGACATGGATTGGTTTTTCCTTGCATATATTATTTTATAGTTTTATAAGGTTCCATATTATATACTTATATGCTAAATTGATTATTTCCAATTTACTTATTATATTCATGTTTATTATTTTCAGATTTGAACATGGCATCATTTAGCCCACTTGTTACTATTCTTAATCAAAACAAACTGACTGGATCCAATTATGTTTGACTGGAAAAGAAATTTGGATATTGTTCTTACTGCTGAAGAGCACAAATATGTGCTTACTCAACAATGTCCTAGCTTTCCATCATTAGATGCTCCTTTTGAGGAAAAACAGCAATATGATTGTTGGCAGAAATCTAATGAGATGGCCAAATGTTACATCCTAGCATCTATTTCAAATGTTCTACAGCATCAAATACAGGATGTAGAACTAGCTTCGGACATTATGCTAAGTCTAAGTTGAGTAACTCATCATGGACCTAACCATTTCCAAAAGAGTCATATTCCTTCTTTCTGCTACACCATTTTGTTAGGGAGTTCCAGGTGCAGTCAATTGGGATACAATCCCATTTTGAGTTAAGTAATCCTTGAAATCCCCAAGGTATTTGCCACCACAATCAGATCGAATGACCTTTATGCGTTTACCTAATTAATTCTCAACTTCAGCCCTAAACTCTTTGAACTTTTCAAAGGCTTCGGACTTCCGTCTCATTAGGTACACATAACCATATCTTGAGTAATCATCTGTAAAAGTGATGAAGTACTCATAACCTCCTTTTGCTTGGGTTGACATAGGACCACATACATCCGTATGAACTAATTCAAGCAATTCTTGGGCTCTTCTACCTTTTGCATTAAAAGGTCGTTTGGTCATTTTACCTTCCAAACAAGATTCACAAACTGGATTTGGGTTTTAGGGGTGTGGATGTAGCTTTTTAGCTACTATCTACACCCCTAACTTTCTAATTCTTTTTCTAGCATTTATCTTCCTCTTTTATGCCTTGATAACACGATTTATTGCTTTCCTTAACATGTTTCTCGCTTTATCTTGCTCTTAGCATGTTCTTAGTTTAGATCCATGTTCCCATGCTTGTTTACATGTTATTTTTCTTGATCTACATGCTTTATGCTTTATGCCATGTTTTCCTATGCTTTGTTCCTCTTTTTGTTCTATGTTGATGTTAGGGTTATATGTTCACATGCTTGCATGATGTTGTTAGCTATGCCTTGCTTGGATCTATGTGTTGATGTGTGTATTTCCATGCTATATGGTTAGATCCTTGTTTTCACTTGCTTATATGCTTGGATTCATGTTCTTCTATGTTTATATGCTAGGGTTGTACATGTTGATGTGTATGTTTCTATGCCTACTTGTCTTGATCTATGTTTCCACATGCCTACAAGCTTGGATCTATGTGCATGCGTGCTTCACGCCATTTTTATGTGATTAGGCCTAGACCTTGTTTGTCATGCCATGTGCTATTGTAGCCCTTTTATTCCTTTTATTGCATTTTCTTGTGTTTTGGCCTAATGGTTAGGACCTGATCTAGACCCTATGGTCTTCGTCATTGTCCATACACCAAGGCCCACATCAAAAGGGTTTAGATCATTCCTATTTGCATCTCTATGCATGCTTGCTTCTATGCTTTATGATTGTTCTAGGCTTTGCTATGCTTGACGCCCTTCGCGGGCTTGACCTTGTATGGTTACATCTGACCCCTATCCTGATGCCAAGTTGCTCTGTACGTACCCTTCCTTTTCCGCTTCGCGCGATGCTATGCTTACCATGTTTGTTTACGCCACCTGTTGGCTTTCTATGCAACTTTACATACTTTCTTACATGTTCATGCATGAGTCTTGCTTGCTAGTGTGTCATCCATACTTCAACACAATGAAGCTATGGACATCCAATCCAAACCTACATTTGTCCCTCGTGGACAACACCTATTGTTTGCCTTTTTGCTTGTTTGTCTTCTTCCTTGTTTGCTCGTTTGCCTATTTGCTTTCTTGATTCCTCACTTGTTTGTTTATCTTGTGGCTTGCCATGTCTCCTGCCATATGCTATGCTTGCCATATCTATCTTGCCTGTTTGCTTTATACCATTTGCGCATTACCTACGCTTCTCTTTCTTTCCATTGCTTGTCTGCTAGTTTCTTGTCTTTGCCTTTGCATGTACACATACAGAGCGAGGACGCATGGAGCTAGGGCTTGATCTCCTAGGCACAAGCAAAAAGGCGAGGATGCGAGCATATGGATATAAGCCAAAGGGCAATGTTCAGTAGTTTTAGTGGTCTAGGCTCTCCTATTTGGTTATGTACTCTTTCAAACCCCCTTTCCTCCTCCCTCTTTTCCCTCTTAGATGGGTTGCATTAGGTATATCATGTTGTGTACTATTCGTCCTCATCTCTAGAGTATGGCAACCCCTGTTTGCTTTCCTACACATATATTTTAGGCCATGTTCTAGGGATGTAGGCATTTACTTTCTTGCTCTGTGTGCTAGCATTATGCATGATGTATGTATATATATACCTGCTTGCCCCCTTCCGGTGTGATTGTCATAGTCCATATCATCTAAGGCAAAGCGATGCCCAATTTCTTCTGTAAAAGTAAGGTGACGTGTTGCCAGATTTTCACCATGGAAATCTGGTACTTTGCCCAATTGCCTTAGGAAAGCATAGATTAGGACCACACCCATTCAAAAGCCAAACCTCAAAGCCCCCCATGCATGCAAAGCCCCAAAAGCCAATGCCAAAATCATGTTTTTTACTACCAATCTTTGAAAATTAATGTTTTCTCAAAACAAAGGACTATCCTTCGACAGGCGCTGTAGGGTGCCTAACACTTTTCCCACACATAACCAAACTTCTAGACTTAAGAATCAAGAATTTTTTTTGCCATCTACATTAGATTAGGAAAAATGCCCTTTTTCTTAGCCTAGGATTGGTAATAAAATCAACTAGAAATAGGTGACCAATCACACCTTAGAAAAACCCAATGATTGGTGGTGACTTCATTTACCTTTAGTAATCACCTAAAATTTAGCCAAGATTCCTGCCACACCTCCAAAGGTAGACCTACCTTCCTCCACTGAGAGAGAAAGAGCACCCGAAGCTCCGCGCTAACCACGCAAAATCATTGAAAAAGGCCTCCAACAGGCCTTACACGTGGAAGCGTCACCACGATAGGTGGTCGAACGAAGGCCCATATTGTAGAAAACTTGCCCTTTTCATACTTCTGAAACCCTAGCTGCATACACAGGAATGTGCCTGTGTATGCATGCTTTGGCCTATGTACGCAGGCCACTACCCACGTATGTGAGCCGAGGGCCACTTTGGTCTTTTATTTCCAAAATTAGATTTTTCCTCATTTAAAAAGTAATATTTTCCATTTTAACACTCCTCAAATCAATTTGATATCTGATTGGGCTTTAAACTAGCTTTGGGCCATAGAGTTTGAGCATCATTGGAGATCAGGGGCTTGAGTCGTAAGGGGTACAAAATGCAGTGTCTATAGCTACTTCGACAATTCAATATTCAGCAGCACAAATCATCACCCTACCATCCCCAAACAAACAGAGCAGTTGAGGCTACAAACAAGAACATAGGGGGAATTTTGAAGAAAAGCACGAAGAACTACAAGGATTGGCATTTACAACCACCCTATGCACTTTGGGGGTACAGGACATCAATTTGGTCATCCATAGGAGCCACTCCTTATTCATTGGTGTATGGGATAGAGGCAATCCTTCCTATTATGATGGGTGTTCATTTATTGAGAATAGTATTGGAGAGTGAAATCCCCGAAGTAGATTGGTTGTAGAGTAGGTATGGCTAGTTATGCATGATGGATGAGAAGAGGCTTAAGGCCTTGTATCACATTCAAGGTTACCAAAGGAGACTTAGAAAAGCCTTTGACAAGAAAGTAAGAGCTAGAGATTTGAAGATAGGAGATTTAGTACCGAAGGAGATTTGAGCCCTAATTCCAGAAACAAATGGGAAATTTAAGTAGAATTGGGCAGGTCCATACATCATCAAATAGATATACTCTGGGGAGCAATAAGGTTGATGGACTTAGATGCAATTCCTTTACTGAGCTGAGTAATATGGATCAATTGAAGAAATACCACATCTTAGGTGGTAGTATGAGGAATGGTTACGTTTGAAGTGGTTGTAGATTATGTCATTTTCTTTCCTAGGTTTGGTAAAAAAAAATGGCCTATTAGGTTGAAAACTCGAAAGGGTGGCCTAGGCAAAAATTAAGGCTAAAAATAATAGGTTGAAAACCCGAAAGGGCAATCTACGCAAAAGGAGAGTAAAAGAAAAGAGAGTGAATGAGCCTGCTAGGTTGAAAACCCAAAAGGGCAGCCTAGGCAAAAATTAAGGCAAATAAAATAAACTATGTGATGACCTGATCCTTCTACCAAGGAGGTACGTAGGAAACCATATATTTGTCCAGTCACAACTTACCTAAACCCACCATTTACCCATCAAGTACAAAAGAGAAGAAAATTTGTTGCCAAGATTTAACCATTCCATCAACCCAAACCATGCCATTACATAAATTGTAAAACCCAAACATAAACCAAACCCTAAACAGAACCCTAAAGTTGAAAATCCTAAATAGTTTCCTAAAGCTAAAAGTTTTAATCTAACTTTTTAAATAAACATGTTCAAAGCCAAAAAATAAAAGAATCAGGTCTCTTCAGCTTTTTCTTCTTTAATTGTTCATTAGTTCCATCTATAGTAAGTACCTCGTCATCTTTGTCTCTCCTTTTGTACTCATAGTTGTTATCCCCTTTCTTGCCTTGGTTATCTTCAAGAAACTGTTTTCTCATAGAAGCTATGTCAGTTTCCTTATCCCTAATCTTGCTCACTAGCCAGTTAGAGTATTCCACGATCATCCTATGGAAGTAAACCTTAACAAAAGATTGATCCACTTGGTTAGACATGTCCAAGCCCAACAGCATGTTCCTCACAGAAGTAGGAGTTGTGTCCATAGGAATAAAAGGTTTTCTTCCTCTACCACCAGGCATCCCTTGCTCATACTAGAATTGTCTTAAGAGTTTATTAGCATTATAGAAAGTTGCCCACCTTGAACCAACCAAGAAGATATGATCTGATCTCGGAGATTACAACAAAGGACGTGGGCACTTCCACCAATATCAATCCCATCAAATTGAGATATTGGATTTCTTGTCCAAAAACTTCACCCAGTCGCTTTCAATCTAACATTTGGTCTTGAGGACAACCATGCTAGGGAAATTGTTAGGACCATAGTTGGCAACATTGGGTGTAGTTATCATGTCTAGTCTTTCCATCAACCATATTTGCAAAGTCAAGGGACTCCCAAGGAATTGTTGTGATTCTCCACCAAGAAATACAAAGTCCAGCCTTAAAAGAGTTTTTGCCGAGATCAGAGAAGCGGGATTATCACCATCCCTAACTTGACTTACAATACCTATGGCTCGAGCATCTACAAAGCTAGGTCTTCCAAAGTGAAACAATAATTCTCCCATGAAGCAAAGAACCCAAAATTTTTCTACATGTTGTCAAACAGACCATGAGTACGTTTATCAATAAGCCTCGTAACAACTGCATGAAGATTCACCATGTAGCCTTCAATCATGCAACTGGTAACTAAAGTGGAAAGGCCTAGGACATCAAATAAAATCTCCCTATGCTTGGGGTCACAAGAAATGGCTATAGATTTTTTGCTAGGCTCATAACCCAGAATAGCAGAAAATTCTTTGATTGTAGGACAAAGTTCAACAATGTTAAACCAAAATACATGGTCTTCAGTATCCCAGAACTTCACGGTGGCACGAAGAAAATCCCACTTGATCTTGACATTCCATAGAGCCTTGATCCCCTCTAGCTTGTAGGCAGTGAAATTAGTCTTGCTGACAAAATCAAAGATACAAACCCATCTATTGATATCATGTGTGATTAAATGAGGAGGATTTTGATTGTTGGCCATGAATAATTGCTGTATATGATTACTGCTTTTTTTTTTTTTATAACTTTAATGCAAAGATTTGTTTGCAGGTTTAATGTTAAGGTAGGCTCTTATAGTCTTTAACCAGGTTTCTAAATAAGTTTAGAGAGTTTGAAGTTAACTGGGAAAGTAATTCATAGTCCAAAATGGATAAAAAATATTTTTCAAATAGCAAAAAAAAAAAAAAAACAAAAACGCATCAGAAAACGTGAAAAGTCAAGGCAAGATTGGGTATGCCAATCAGCATCCCGAGGTGCCAATCAGCACAACCCAAGTGCCGATCAGCACTCCAAGAGTGTCGAATGGCACCCATTCCCCCTAATGGCATTCTGGCTAATTTTATGTTCCTGGGCACGTTTTTTGGTCCATTTTGACCCCATTCTTCATTCCAAAAAGTAATTGTGCCATAAAATTTCTCAAAAATTCACATTGATTGTCAAACTGGAGCATTTGGCCATGCCTTGTCCATTTTTCAAAAAATCTTCATCTTCATCATTTGCTTCAGGAAGGAAAAAAAAAAATTACCCAACTCAAAATTTTTCAAAATTGAGCATTCATTTTCTAAACTAGGGGCATTTGGCCATGCCTTATCCCCTTTATGAAACAAACCAAATTTATCATCTCTTTTAAAAAAAAAAATTTTTAAAAAAAAAATCATCATGCATAAGTTTTCAAACTAGGGGCATTCGACTATGCCTCATTCAGGTGAGTACAAATCACATCAGAAGTGGTTGAATAAGTTCAAATTGTACACTACAAAGCTTCATAAGGTGAATTCTAAACTTGTCTCATCTAAATTCTAGCAAGGCTAAAGTCATCCAAGGACAAGAAGCAAAAGGTGGAAATTAATACAAATTGCCTAACTAAGGAATATTTTGTCTTTTGTAGGGAAATTAAATTACAAGTCAAGCATCATTCAGACTTCGAATCTACCTAGGAAGATCTTTTAGACCCACCCCTAAAGGAACCATCCATATGTCACCCTCTTGACTTGCATAAAACCGAGATTCTTGTTGGCTATTCTAAAATTCAAGGTTTTTGATTTTCTCTTACAAGGATCTTGTGTTGGCCTCAGCAGTTGCCATCTGATTGTTCTGAAAAATCGCCAAAGATAAGTGTTAAGTTCATTACCATGAATTACAAGCAAAAATCATTAAGGGAGTGTCATCCTTTACGCAATTCACTTCATTGAGCACATATTGGGAAGATTGTGTGCGTGCCACCAGCTGCAAGCCTCCAATCATCCGCATGCTTTCTCCCACGAGATCAACACCTACCTAGAGCATAAGGCCATAAGTTCAAAAATAACTCAATGGACAAAAATGAGACAGGAGACTAAAGGATTTGGAAATGTAACGAGTCAGTCCAAGGGAAATTTAGGGTATACTCTGGCTGGTCTAGATCCACATAGCTGAAAGATCCATCAAGATTCATTACTTCATATTACCATGCCGGAAAATGGGGATATGTCTCCATAAAAGAATTAGAAGGACCACCAGCATTGCTAGAAAGAGGACTCTCATTACAGAAGATAAAGCCTAAAAATGCAACATTCAAATATTTTCACAAAAAGCAAAACAAAGAAAATGAAAGATGATGATGCGAGTCATAATGCAAATTGATTTGAAAAGGAAAGAAAGTTACCGATCCTCTAGGAATGTCAGCTAAGCAACCCTACAAGTAAGCCTGGACAAATTCAAGATAGTCTCCTGGCGTCCCAAGAATGGTGCAGCCAATCCGAGCACAAGCAATTTCTTCATTAGTCAGAAGGTCTACCAGCCATATAGAAGGACAAGGATGGGCAAGAATCATATCAGGAGGGTACATGTGTTGAACCTGAGCCAGTACCTAGTCACCTAGATACCAATATCTCCCATGGCCACATTTAAACAACACTTGATGACCATTCAACTCTTAAGGCCATGCACACTCCTCATGCTCCACACATCCAAGCCAAGGATTTAAGGACATCTGAACACCATAAAGAACATAGAATGAAAAGAAGCCATACCCATACACACATAAACACACACACACACACACAAAAAAACCCTCACCTCATTAACAACTAAGTCGTCGATCACCACGCGAAGCCTACAAAGAACACTTGGGAGGTGCTGATAGACGATACTGAGGTAGCCAACAAAGAAACCTAGGAAACATATCATCAACATCTTCCAAAAGTTGTGGACCAACACCAAAATATTCATACATCCAGACCTGGAAAAAAATCAGCACACATCAACATGGGTGCAAAAAAAAAAGCTCACCTTGAAATCTTTTTTGGATGAGTGTGGAGCATGGGTGCTTGGGTCATGAAGAAGTCCCTCTTCATCATTCCATTCTATCAATGGATGATACTTCTTCCCATTGAATGTAAGAAAATAAGGTGGTCCATAAGGAGATGCCATGGAGATGCAAAGAGGAAGGTTTGAAAATGGGTTTCAAAACTGGGTTTTTCAAAAGGGCTCAAAAACCTAAGTATCTAAAGAAATATTCTAAGGAATGGTAGAAATCAAGTTTAGAAGCTTGGAGAAGTGATTTTCTATGCAAGAAATAGTGTGGGAAAAGAGAAAATGCAAGAAGAATGGAGCTTGTGAATAGTGGCAATGGAGGAAGCAAAAGAAAGAAGAAGAAGAAGAAGTAAAAAAGATGGAGTAAAACAAATAAAAAGGGGGCCAAAATTTTTGCCCCCCTTGCTTTATTTTAGCTTGAGTTGCTGAGTCAACTTAGGTTTGACTGAGTTAACCCGGGCAAACTTGAGTTAACTCATCAAAAAAAAAAAAAAACAGAGTGAATGAAATTATAAAAAAAATGAAATGAAAAAATTTGAAATAGAAATTTTAAAAAAGTAAGAGATAAAAAAAATGGTTTTTAAAATTTTTAGAAATGTCTTCAAAATTTGTGGCATCAATGGGGTTGAAAAAAAAAAAAGAAGAAGAAGAAGAAGAAGGAAGAAAACATTTTCAAATAAATAACTCAGGCTTTAAAATAAAAGAAAAGAAAAAAAATTCATAAGGAATAAAATTGATCAAGTGAAACAAAAAGGAAGAGAAAATTCCCTAAATGGAGCAGATAAAGTCTTAGTCATCAAAATTCTAATTTGACTTTTCTTTTACAAATTTTCAGATTGAACCAAATATAGTTCTCAGTCACCTTTTTAGACTTTTAGATTGAGCCGAATATAGTTCTCAGTCTCCTACAGTCTTTCAAATTAAGACGAATATAGTTCTTAGTCGCCTCCAAACTTTCATATTGAGCCGAATATAGTTCTCAGTCGCTTCCAAGCTTTTAGATTAAGCTAAATATAGTTCTCAGTCTAAATCCAGATCGGGCAAATACAGTTCCTAGTTACCTTACTTTAGATTGAGCTAAATACAATTCTCAATCTACTTCCAGATCGGGCAAATATAGTTCTTGGTTACCTTATTCCAAATTGGGCGAATATAGTTCTCAGTTTATCTCCAAATCAAGCAAATACAATTCCTAATTACTTTACTTCTTATTGGGCGAATACAGTTCCTGGTCACCTTACTTTAGATTGAACTGAATAAAGTTTTCAGTCTACTTCTAGATCGAGCGAATACAGCTCTTGGTTACCTTACTCCAGATTGGGTGAATATTAGCCTACTTCTAGATTGGGCAAATATAGTTCTCAGTCTACCTCTAGATCAGGCGAATAAAGTTCCTGGTTACCTTGCTCCAAATTAGGCGAATATAGTTCTTGGTCTACCTTCAAATTGGGTGAGTACAGTTCTTGGTTACCTTACTCCAGATTTGCGCCAACATAGTTCTTAGTCTACTTCCAGATTGGGCGAATATAGTTCTCAGTCTACTTTTAGATTGGGCGAATATATTTCTCAGTCTACCTCCAGATCAAACGAATATAGTTCCTAGTTACCTTACCTCAAATTGGGCGAATAAAGTTCTCAATCTACTTCCAAATTGGGTGAATATGGTTCTCAATTTACTTCCAGATCGGGCAATTACAGCTCTTGGTTATTTCATTCCAGATTGGGCGAATATAGTTCTTAATCTATCTTGAAATTGGGCGAATATAGTTCCTGGTTATCTCATTCCAAATCAAGCGGATATAGTTCTCAATTTTCTCATCAGCATTCAAGATTCTATCCAGGTTCATCAATTATCAAGTACATTATGTATCTATAGTTCTCAATTTTTTGTAAAACAAATAAAACACTAGTTCTACACCCAAAGGTTCTAGGTTCTAGGTTCTAGGGCTAGGAAATCTTTAAAAAATCAAACTCAATTAAATCATGGTTGCCAAAATCAGTGTCTTTATTTTACATTGACATTCACTTTTCAAGCTCTGTCAATGAGGGGCGTTTCTTAGACTCTCGATTTTGCACCTATAATTTAGTTTTGCAAGATGACTAAAATGACTATTTCAAATACCCAAAAATCATAACTACATTACATGCATTAAATCCTTCACTCCATATCATAAAAATGATCTCAAAATTCTAACGATCACAACGTTATGCCCAATTCCCAAATCTGACCATCGGATTAAAAGATATCACAAGATCAAACATTCGTGGTCTACATGCATTATATGGGGTGAAACCAATCACGTGTGATTAATTGGAACTAATTTTGATTAGTTAAAAAATTAAAATTAATTAAATAATTTTGTGATTGGTTGTTGGTTTTTGTCAAAAATAAGCTTGGTTGCATAGGAGTAAAATGGGTAATCAGATAACAAGGGAATTGTTGATAATTAACTCTTTTTAGAATATTTATCTATCAGATAATTATTGTTTTAAGGACCTGATTATCAAAATAAAAGGGATTTATTTTGGAATACAAGTTAAAAATATGGCAAGTGTTGATTAGCACAGCTTCGAGGCCCGACCCAGAAATGTTCTGATCAAGATATAACGCATCCATTTTGAATTTTTAGGGATAAGAATTTGACCTAATTTGTATCTGATCCAATCTAGATTATTTGATAAGCACCAAACCTCTATAAATAGGGAACAAAAATAAGAAATCAAGACCCTCTTTCTGACTTCTCTCTCCCCTGATGTTTGAAGAAGTTCTAGAAGCTTTGCTTAAGGGTTTTTTTTTTTTTCTTTTTTTTTTTTTCCTGTTAAGAGGATTCACTTAAATCCTTAGAAATTCATCCTCTTTGATCACTAGGATAGTTCTCAACTTGTGTAATACGTTCATGCAGGTATGATTCTAACTTTACTTTCTAGAACATGATTGTATTTTAATTCCAAGAACATGCTCTTATCTATGCTTTATTTTCCATGAATGTGATGTTGCCTCTTGTGTTTATATAACTATGTTTGTCATATGTTATTGCATGCTCTCTTCTTGTTTTCAACAAAAAATAATAATAATTCACATGATTAGTTGATGAAAATGCCAAGATCTAGGGTTGAATTTCTTCATAAGAATATAGATCTGCAATTTTTCTCCATGTTTCTCAAAACCAAAATTAGATCTGCAATTTTTTTCCATGTTTCTCAAAACCAAAACTAGATCTGCAATTTTTCTCCATGTTTTTATAACCAAAATCAAATCTGCATTTTTCTCTATGTTTTTATTTATAAGATTTGATCTGTATTTTGTTTACAAAAATCTACCCTATTTTTAATTTAAAAAAAAAAAAAAACAGATCTGCATTTTTCCAATTAAAAATCTGGTCTGTTTTTAATAAAAAAATCAAATCAGCATTTCTTTTTCAAATAAAAATCTTACCCCTATTTTTAAATAAAAAAAATAAGAAACTAGATTTATTTTTCTTTCATAAAAAATTGGTGTTTTCAAAGGAAAAAATCCGTTTTTCCCCACATTTAAAAATCCAAACTAGACCTGAATATTTATTAAAAATCCATTCTTTTTCTTTTATAGAAACTCAAAATTAAATTTTTTATCAAACATTCTCATCAAATCTTTTCACACAAAATAAAGTGCAGATATAAGGTTCTTAAATAGCGTTTTAACCCTAGGTCTAGGATCTGATATGGCATGTGTTGTACATCATTTGACATTTTTTATAGGTATTTAATGGTCATTTAATGTCTAGAAGACCAGACTCTGTCTGTGTAGGTTAGGTACCTAATACCTTCCCATCTTGTAACCTAACCCCCGAACCTTAGAATTTTAGGTTGGTAGATAGTGTCTTATTTTATTTTGGGTAAAATGTAACTAGGAAACAAATCTTTGTATTTTTCCTTTTTTTATTAGATTGTACCTAGGAATCAAAGCAATGTAAAGTTTTTTCTACCAAGATGTAATTGTTTCCAATCAATGAAAATGCATACTATTCAAGATATATTGTAGTTTGTAAAGTTTTCTTATTTTACTTATAAAATAAGTGGCAACTCCATGTAATCCAGAAAAAGGAAGGTGCCAATGCCTACATCCTTTTCTATAGCACCAAGTTTTCCGATCTTTCACAATGGCAACTCCACGAGGAGATAGATATTATTGGGAAGATTCACCCAACAACATCAAATGGTCATGAATTCATACTGGCGGTTATTGATTGCTTTACTAAATGGGGTTACAAGTAGCCTTAGGTCTTAGAGTGAAAGAGTTGGAAGTGTATGGTGACTCAGCCTTGATAATTTCTCAGATACATAACAGATTGAAGATTAAGGAAGAAAAGTTATTGCCTTATCATGAATATCTTCAGAAATTGGCATCAAAGTTTGGTAAGATTTGATACCAGTATGTGCCAAGAATACAAAATCAAATTGCAGATGCTTTAGCAACAATGGCATCCATGATGGATGGGCCCAAGGAAGACCAAGCTCAATCGATAATGGTGGAACAAAGGGAAGAGCAATTGCCGATCACTTAGCCCATTGTTCACCTGAAGAAGCCAAAGAAATCCAAGGGTACTTTCTAGATGATGATATTATAGGGATAGAGTTAGAACCATGGAAGATGTATTTTGATGGATCAACTTATCTAAATGGAATTGGCATTGGAGTTATCCTAATTTCCCCAAAAGGGACACACATTCCATTCTTTGGTAGGCTCAACTTTCCTACCACTAATAATGCCACAAAGTATGAAGCTTGCATTATGGGGTTAAAAGCAGCCCTAGGTAGTGGCAATGAAAGAAGTAATAATGAAGACTATGATAGTTGAGATAGTAGCAATGATAGGGGTGAACCCCTTAATGATAAAAAGGATGAAGATGCAGGAGCCTCTATGAAGACAATTTTGATGATGATGTGGACTATTATGACAGAGACATAGAAGATGGCTCCAGAAGAAGTGCACTTTCAATGTGACATTTGGAAAATTGTCGTGGTTTATGGTAAGTCAGAGAGGAATTGAAGTGGATCTTAAGAAGATCAAAGAAACTGTAGAGATGAAGCATCCAAGGACTGAGAAGGATATCCGAGGGCTTTTAAGGAGGATACAATACATAAGCAGGTTCATAGCCCAGCTCACCATGACATGTGAACCACTTTTTCGATTGCTCAAGAAAGAAGTTTCCACGATGTGGAATGAACAATGCCAAGAAGCCTTTGAGAAGATTAAGAGTTGTTTGATGAAGCCACTGATATTGGTTCCACCGATACTCGAAAAGCCATTATTGCTATATCTCACAACCACAAATACAGCAATGGGGCTTTGCTTGCCCAATATCTAAAGGAGTCTAGAAAAGAAATGCAATTTATCATATTAGCAAGAAGATGTTGACTTATGAAAAGAAGTATACAGCACTTGAGAAGACATGTGTAGCACTTGTATGGGCTACTCGAAAGCTCAGACATTACATGCTTGCTTTCAAGGTTTTGTTGATTGCAAGAATGGATCCTTTGAAATATCTAATGGAGAAGCTGGTGCAAGATGGGAAGATAGTTAAATGGGTTCTGCTTTTGTCAGAATTTGATATTAAATATATGACTTAGAAGTCTATAAAGGGAAGGTGCCAATTCCTACTCCCTTTTCTAAGAGCACCAAGTTTTCTAGTCTCTCACAGTGGCAACTCTGCTGGGGATTGGCCCTTTGCAAAATACAAAATACACCCGACCAAGAATTTAAATCTCACCTGCCAAACAAATGGCGCACCTCTTGAGCTTGAAAGACTACATTGAGAAAGTTGAGTCATAAAGTGCAACAAGGTCACATAAGCCATGCCACCCCAATCATAATTTTTGATCTGATCAATGTCCCTCAAACTCCACAAGTAACGTAAACTCATTGTGCTCCCCAAGTCAGGACATAAAAGAGTTCCAATGAAAAGGAGTATGAATATCCGGGTGCTAGTTGCTACAATCTTTCACTTGTCGATATTGGTATACAGCCACATCAAGGGCTCATTCTTACTCCTAACTCGTGGAGGGGTCACACCCAAAGACTCCTAATCTACACTAGTGAAATGGAATCATTACCCTCAATTCTCTCACCACCCAATTTTAAGCAAATGATGGCTGAGAAGTCATATGGTGTCAATATCACCTTGCCAATGCACGAAAAATGAAAGGTACAAGTGGTATCCAAGAATCACTCAGACAATGCGACAAGTAGTTAAAGATCCTTATATTCAGTGATGTCGTGATCCAAGAGAGGTCAAAAAAAGGTTCAGAAGTCAACTTCATTAATGACATTTTTAATGTCTGGGGATAACACCACCCACCTATGCTTCAACAACTCAAGACTACCCCCGCTCTTAAGATTCTACAATTCACAAGAATACCCCACATGAGGAACATAAAAGAAAATTTAAAAAATAAATAAATAAATAAACAAAGACAAAACAAAGTTTAGCCAACAATCATGATATTCACAAAAATGCCATGTTCCAAAAATACTTACTCCAAAAATCCCAACCAACAAATTAAAGATACCCCTCATGAAAAATTAGCCGGACCCAAATGCCATTTCACATATTTAAATTCTACGACATCCTAACAATATCCCAATCAACCTAAAATCCTTCGTCTCCATAAGTTTATTCAACAATGACCCAAACATATGTCCAACCCAAAAAATAAAAAATTAAATTAAATAAAAAAATTCTTTCCATACCCTTGAAAATCATACCCAAAGAAAATTTTCATACCCATGAAAAATAATGCCTAAACTTCCAAACAAAATTTCCACACCCATCAAAATTGAGTTTACTCAATCATGTCTACACATCAAATTCTCATGATTTCATACCCATTGAAAAAAATCAAGTCAAAATTCATCAAAAAATGCCTAAAGCTACACATACAATGCAAAGCTCCATAAATCATCAAAATTGTCCAAACTTCATAATACCAAACAACTCAACAATTCAAAAATGCCCCAAAATCAAAAAAAATCAACATGACCACACAATGATTTCCATCCAAATCATACAATGCCCAAAATTCCCACAAGAGCAAACAACAACAAAATGACAATGTCCCACCACAAAGTTCTCAACAAAACCTGAAATCAACAAATTTACCAACCAAAGAAAAAAAAAAGAAACAAAAGAATGAGCTCACCTTGAAATCTTTCTTGGATGAGTGTGGAGCATAGGTGCTTGGGTCTTGAAGGAGTCCCTCTTTATCATTTCATTCTATCGATGGATAATACTTCTTCCCATTGAATGTAAGAAAGTAAGGTGGTCCATGAAGAGATGCCATGCAGATGCAAAGAGGAAGGTTTGAAAATGGGTCTCAAAAATGGGTTTTTCAAAGGTGCTCAAAAACTTAAGGATCTAAAGAAATATTCAAAGGAATGGTAGAAATCAAGTTTAGAAGCTTGGAGAAGTGATTTTCTAAGCAAGAAATGGTGTGGGAAAAGAGAAAATGCAAGAAGAATGGAGTTGTGAATAGTGGAAATGGAGGAAGAGGAAGAAGAAATAAGAAGAAGCAAAAAGATGGAGTAAAAAAATAAAAAGGGGGGCAAAATTTCAGCCCCCTTTGCTTTATTATAGCTTCAGTTGCTAAGTCAACTCAGGTTTAACTGAGTTGACTAGATCAAAGTTAACTTGTCAAAAAAAAATTGAAAAAAAAAAGAGAGAGAAAGAGAAAAAAGAAGAAAAAAAAAATTTGAAAAAAAAAATGAAAGTGAATGAAACAAAAAAATGAAATGAAAAAATTTGAAAGAGAAATTTTTGAAATAAAGAGATAAAAAATGGTCTTTAAAATTTTTAGAAATGTCTTCAAAACTTGTGGCATCAATTGGGTTGAAAAAAAGAAAGAAAGCAGGAAGAGAAAATTTTCAAATAAATAACTCAGGCTTTAAAAAAAAAAAGAAAAAAAAAAGAATTTCACAAGGAATAAAATTGATCAAGTGAAACAAAAAGGAAGGGAAATTTCCCTAAATGGAGACGATAAAGTCTTAATCATCAAAATTCTAATTTGACTTTTCTTTTATAGATTTTTAGATTGAGCCAAATATAGTTCTCAGTTGCCTCCAGGCTTTCACATTAAGCCAAATATAGTTCTCAGTCTCCTACAGACTTTTAGATTGAGCCAAAAATAGTTCTCAGTCACCTCCAAACTTTTAGATTGAGCCAATATAATTCTCAGTGGCCTCCAAACTTTCAGATTGAGTCGAATATAGTTCTTAGTCGCTTCCAAGCTTTTATATTTAGCCGAATATAGTTCTTAATCTAAATCCAAATTGGGTGAATATAGTTCCTAGTCACCTTATTCCAAATTGGGCGAATATAGTTCTCAGTCTACTTCTAGATTGGGTGAATCTAGTTCTCAATCTACCTCAAGATCAGGCAAATACAGTTCTTGATTACTTTACTTCCAATTAGGCAAATGCAGTTTTTGGTTACCTTACTTTATATTGAGCTGAATAAAGTTCTCAATCTACTTCTAGATCAAGCGAATATAGTTCCTGGTTACCTTACTGCAGATAGGGTGAATATAGTTCTCAGCCTACTTCCAAATTGGGTGAATATAGTTCTTAGTCTACCTTCAGATCAAATGAATAGAGTTCCTAGTTACCTTACTCCAGATTGGGTGAATATAGTTCTAGTTTACTTCTAGATTGGGCGAATATAGTTCTCAGTCTACTTTCAAATTGGGTGAATATGGCTCTCAGTCTACTTCCAGATCAAGGGAATACAGTTCCTAGTCTTTTCATTCTAGATTGGGTGAATATAGTTCTCAGTCTACCTCCATATTAGACAAATATAGTTCCTAGTTATCTCATTCCAGATCAAGCTAATATAGTTCTTGATTTCCTCGTCAACATTCAAGATTCTATCTAGGCTCATCAATTATCAAGTAGATTAGGTGTCCATAGTTCTATTTTTTTGTAAAACAACACCTAAAGGTTCTAGGTTCTAGAGCAAGGAATCTTTAAAGAATCAACGTCGATTAAATCATGGTTGCTAAAATCAATGTCTTTGTTTTACATTGACATTCACTTTTCAAGCTCTGTCAATGAAGGGCATTCTGTAAACACTTAATTTTGCACCCATAATTTAGTTATGGAAGATGAGTAAAATGACCATTTCAAATACCCAAAAATCATAACTGCATTTCATGCATTAAATCATTCATTGCATATTATAAAAATGATCTCAAGTATCTAACAATTGCAGCGGTATGCTTGATTCCTAAATCGGACCGTTGGATTGAAAGATATCACAAGATCAAATGTTCACGGTCTGCATGCATTGTATAGGGGTGAAACCGATCACACGTGATTAATTGGAATTAATTCTGATTGGTTAAACAATTAAAATTAATTAAATAATTATGTGATTGATCATTGGTTTTTGTTAGAAATAATCTTGGTTGTATAGGAATAAAATAGATAATCAAATAACAAGGGAATTGTTGATAATTAAGTCTATTTAGAATATTTATCTATCAGATAATTATTGTTTTAAGGACTTGATTATCAAAATAAAAGGGATTTATTTTGGAACACAAGTTAAAATTATGTCAAGGTGCAATTCCCAACTCAGAAGATCCCTAAAAAAGAGTCCAGATCGAACCAAATTAGGAATTGGGCTTGGCATTTGAGAGGGCCAATCGGCACTCTAGGAGTGCCGATCGGTACATGGCAAGTGCGGATCAGCAATTCCTAAGTGCCGATTGGCACAATTCGAGGCCCAGCCCAGAAATATTTTGATCAAGATTATACGCATCCATTTCAAAATTTTAGGGATGAGAATTCGACCTAATTTGTATTTGATCCAATCTAGCTTATTTTTTAAGAACCAAACCTCTAAAAATAGGGAACAAAAATTAGAAATCAGGACCCTATTTCTGACTTCTCTCTCCCCATGCGTTAAAGAAGTTCTGGAAGCTTTGCTTTAGGAATTTCTTTTCTGTTAAGAGGCTTCACTTAAATCCTTAGATATTCGTCCTCTTTGATCTCTCGGATAGTTCTTAGCTTGTGTAATATGTTCATGCAAGTATGATTCTAACTTTACTTTCCATAACATGATTGTATTTTAATTAAAAATATATATATATTGTCATCTATGCTTTATTATCCATGAATGTGATGTTGCCTCTTATGTTTATATGACCATATTTGTCATATGTTATTGCATGCTCTCTTCTTGTTTTCAAAAAATATAATTTCACATGATTAGTTAATGAACATGCCTAGATCTACGGTTGAATTTCTTCTTAAGAATATAGATCTGCAATTTTTCTCCATGTTTCTCGAAACCAAAATTAGATTTACAATTTTTCTCCATGTTTTTCAAAACCAAAATCAAATCTACATTTTTCTCTATGTTTTTCTCAAACTAAAACCAGATCTACATTTTATTTATAAAACCATATCTGCATTTTATTTATAAAATCTTATCAGTATTTTATTTATAAAATCTTATCAGTATTTTATTTATAAAATCTTATCAGTATTTTATTTATAAAATCTTATCTTTATTTTATTTATAAACTTATCTTTATTTTATTTATAAAATCTTATATGTATTTTATTTATAAATTCTTATCCATATTTTGTTTACAAAAATCTGCCCTTTTTTTTAATAAAAAAATCCAGATCTGCATTTTTCCAAATAAAAATCTTGTCTGTTTTTAATAAAAAATCAAATTTGCATTTTTTTTTTAAATAAAAATCTTACCCCTGTTTTTAAATTTATAAAATAAAAAAATAAAAAAAAATAAAAAAAAAACAGATCTGTTTTTCTTTCATAAAAAACTTGGTGTTTTCAAAGAAAAAAAATATGTTTTTCCCCACATTTAAAAATCCAAACCAGATCTAAATTTTTATTAAAAATCCATTCATTTTCTTTTCTAGAAACTCAAAATTAAATTTTTCATTAAACATTCTCATAAATCTTTCCACACAAAGTGGAGCTCTAAGGTTCTTAAATAGCGTTTTAACCCTAGGTCTAGGATCTAAAATGGCATGTGTTGTACATCATTTGAAATTTTTTATGGGTATTTAATGGTCATTTAATGTTTAGAAGAGCAGACTCTATCTGAGCAGGATAGGTACCTAACACATTTCCATCCTATAACCTAGCATAATTTTTGGTTGGTAGATAGTATCTTATTTTATTTTGGGTGGAATGTAACTAGGAGACAAAGCTTTGTATTTTTACTTTTTTTTTATTAGATTGTACCTAGGAATCAAAGCAATGTAAAGTTCTTTCTACCAAGCTGTAATTGTTTCCAATCAATGAAAATTCATATTATTCAAGATATATTGTAGTTTGTAAAGTTTTCTTATTTTATTTATAAAATAAGTGGCGACTCCATATAATCTTGAAAAGGTAAGGTGTCGATTTCTACACCTTTTTCTAAGAGCACCAAGTTTTCCGGTCTCTCATCGGGAGGGATCACTAGAGAGTGACGTTGTTCCACGACAGTAGGGGTCAAGGATTAACTCAAGGTGAAACTACCTAAACAAGAGCTAACCCGCTCTGATTCTACTTTTTTATTTGCTTAGACCCCTTAAAACAGATTGTCTAAACCTAGTGAATTAGCCAAGTAGTTACTTAGGTTAGTTATGAGATCTCGGTTAAACAACAAAATATTATATCATGCGCAGCAGAAAAGAAAGAGACATAATGATATGATTACCCAAGAAAACCAATGAAACAGACCATTTTAAGGTAAAAACCTGGGGAGGATTTGACCTAACTATCCTCAAGGTAAACAAATTCACTTGAAAAAATTGAAGTTTACAAAGGATTTAACCTTAAATCTAATGCTACCTTTAGTAGAACTTACTAACATAACCACGTGTAACTTCGACTCCATAGACTTTTCTCTCTTAGATTTGCTGAACACAAGCTCCCACACTTATGACTTTGAGATCCCACTCAAAGGTTTCAGATCACCAGTCATTGTTGATCTTGTAGCAGCAACTAGATTCCACCAGCACTTAATTGTAGATCTTGTTTTGGTAGAGACTTGTAGAGTTAAAAGGTTATAGAACCTTACAGATCTAATAGAAGTAACTCACAAGTCTTTCAAGAGTCTTCAAAATGTAGTTAGGGTTTTCCTTTTATACTTAGAAGTGTTGGAATGAAACCCTAAACGGTTTCATGGGCTTGGGCCTGATTTAAATTTTGCAGAATTTGATTTTCTGCGATTTTCGATTGGTCGAATCTAATTTTTGATCAATCGAGCTTCACAGAACTTGAACTCTCCTTTCTGCAACTTGAATGTTCTTGAATCTTAATTTATACAATCTTGAGTAATGTCTAACACCTAATCTAGACATGTTTTTGTTCTTGGTTTGCCAACATAGGAATCTAAACATTTAATCCTAAATCTTTAGAACCTAACACAATCAATAAAACTAAACAATCAAGCATTTATTTTGTCTTTATTTCAAACCTCATACTATTATCAAATATAAATATATAATATGCAAGCTAATAATTCAACAACTTAAATCATTACTACCAAATATATTATCTATATATCATATCATATAATATATATATATATATATAAAAACAGAAGCCTCAACAAGGTGCTGCCACGTTAGGAAAAAAGGTCCCTTACAATGCTGACACGTATACAGCTTTTAAGTAAAATCAGCCGCACGTTACAACGTTTGGCCTTCCAAATCTCTATCACGCTTGCAATTAAAAAAAAGGGATAAATTAAATAACCGGTTAAAAAAAACACGTTAAAATAAAATAAAAAAGCCTCTCTATAAATAAAAAAAATAACCGGTGAAAATACAATTAGGCTTGTGATATAGAGACAGAGAAGAAGAAAAGAAGAATAAGAAAAAAAAGCTGGCGATGCGAAGATGAGAAGGAAGCAGAGTTCGTACGGCCGGCTGGCTGTCACCATCATTTTCCCACCACCGTTCGTCTCTTGCCGGACTTAGACTACCGGAACCGGCACTGGTAACCTAAAGGTGGACGCAGGATTTGAGATACGGACATAGAGACAGAGAGAGAACTACCACTGGTAATTTTTTTTTTTTTTTTTTTCATTCTTTCTTAGATCTGGGTATGAAATGAGAATTGGTTTTGAGAAATTTGGTTGGATTGATTTGTATTTAGGTATTTGGGTTACGTTAGGTTTTGATTTGATTTTTTTGATTCGATTTAGTTTTTCAATATACTAAAAACTTTTGGGAGTATTTGGATTCAATTAATTTAGGTTTGATTTTAGGGTATTTATAATTGGCTTTGGAAAATCAAGGTTTAGAGGCCAAAAGTCCGAGAATGGTAGAGAGAGTCGGTTAGACACAGGGTGCAGAGAGATCGATATATTGGAGATTTTTTTGGAAGAAGAGGAAGAATAATCGTTAGACTGTTAAGTTAATGCGCCATGGATTGAGAGAGGGGCGCCACCACAAGTTTTGTCATCACCGTAAGCCTCCACCCACTATCAGACTACCGGAATCGCTACCGATAAAGTTCTGTTTTAAACTAAAAAATTAAGGGTTTTTGGTTTTTATTTGGAGAATCAATTGGGGGTTAATTATGATTTAGATTAGTATTTTGGGTAAGGTTTGGTTTTGATTAAGGGATTTTGGTTAGAAGAAGTTTTGTTTTTAGGGTATTTGGCTTGGCTCAATGTTTTGGGTATTTAGAATTGATTTTGAATAATTGGGTGCTTTGATTTTGAGTTCACATAAAATGCAGATTTTCTTTGTTACTCAAAGCGCAAACCTTTGAGTAATCAATACTACCCTAAAGTTTTATTTTAAATTTTAAAGTTTTTGTGTTTGTTGTTTCTGAATGGCCCCTTTTTTAAAGCCATTGGAACTATGTAGATTAATTTTGAACCACTGTGAGTGTTGTTAAGAATGTACCTTCATTTGAAATTGAAATTGAAAAGAGAGAAATAAATTAGAGAAGAAGATAACTATTGGAAGTGGTAATTTTGGATCTAACTCTATCCAAGTTGCATTGGCAAGTGTATCTGCTGTATAGATATAGTTGTATTCCTAAATTATTGTAGAGAAACTTAGTACAAATTATATTTGCTATGATTGATAGTACCAGTTTCATTTAACAGCTCCTTATGGTGATTGTTAGGAAACATGATCTAGGACATTCAGTGAACTGCCCTGTTTCTTAAATTCTTCTCCTACTGCTTTCTTTCTCTGCCACATATCTCTGCTTTGTTCATTATATGCATGTACATTTTAAAAGTGAAAGGCTACACCAGTTTTGGGAATCTTAATACACCGTTAAGACCGATGTAAAATAAAGTAGAAGGGCTGCCTTGACTGTTAGTTTTCATGCCAATGCCAGCCTTAGACAACCAGAACCATAGGCAAACACACCATTAGATCGTCAAAACCTCCACCAAGAAAGGTTTTTTTTTTTTTTTTAACCCTTTTTAGATTTGGGTTAAAATACGACTTAGTTTGGACATTTTGATGGATTTGTATAGGTTTAGGTATATGTGTTAGATTCAGTTTAGTTTTGGATTTTGGTCTTCTTGGTTGCTACTGTTATGGTTCCATGGTTGGTACTGCTTTGTTCATTATATGGCAGCCTTGAAATCTTTTTTTTTTTTTTCTAATTTTCTGGGCTGTTGTTGTTCTTTTATCTTCTCCTTTTTTTTTCCCTTATATCTGCATATGAGATTTGAATGATGATCTACGTATGGAATTACTTTTTTTTGAATTTTATAGGTCTTGATGTTTGAATGAAAGTGAAGCACCTTGCAGTCTGCATTGCTCTATACCAGGAAAGGGATTTCAATTGGATTAATATGCATGTTGCAGGAAGTGCAAGGATAAAAAGAGGAAAGCTTTAAGACAAATAGCTCAAACTCAACAACAAAAGTAAGATGGAATATTGTATGCAATTATTATGTTGTACATTGAGGATATTTTCATTGAATTATGAAGTAACTATTCAATTTATTTGTTTTTATTTTCTGCAAAAAAAATTGTCTAACAGTATATGGAGTTATGGTATTTTTTGTGGTGTTAAAGTGATAGAATGACTTTGTATATAGAAAGTAGACACTTCTCTCTACATGGTCTAAAATTTTACCAGTTGGTGCAATCATTGCAATATTCTTTTGTTTTTAATTAATTTTTAAAAGTTTCTGTGAGATTACTTACTACTATAGTCTGATGTAATTCATTACTACTATAGGATTTGAATTTCATGATATTTTAATTATTAATTATTATTAGTTGAAAACACCGATTCTTGCTTCTAGCAAAAACAAATACAACTATGACATGCTTGAGCGCATGTGTGATGAAGAAAGACAATTTTTTTTTTTTTTTTGGGGTCTATTTCAAATTTTGTTGAAAGAACAAGAAATTTCAAGATTAGATTTCATAGTTTTCTTTCTTGCAAGTTTTTTTTTTTTTTTTAAACACTTTTTCTCAAGATTAGATTTTATACTAGCTTATAAAATGTTTATATTTTCACCTACAATTTGTCTTTTGTAATAAATAAGTGTCCCACACATTGTGCGGGTTATAAGCTAGTATATATAAAAGCAGAAGCCTCAACGAGGTGCTGCCACGTTAGGCAAAAAGCCTATCTAAAAAAATGACACGTATAGAGTTTAAATTTAAAAAGCCGTACGGTGCATTTAGAGACATTCTTTTTCAGACAGACACGCGCTAATCATTAATAAATAAATAAAAAAGAAAGAAAGAAACGCAATACCATATAAAAATAAGCAACCATTTATTCACGCAACAAAAGAAACCAAAAAAAAAAAAAATCAAAAACCCTAAAACCCAAAACGTCTTTCCCGATCAAAATTCATACTCGCTCAGACTACAGATTCTTCTCTGTTCCTTAAAACACATAGATCGGCCTTGAGTTGCAACAAAAACCCTAAAACCCAAATCGGTTTTGCCAATCAAAATTCAGACCCATTCAGACCACCGATTCTTCGCTGTTCCTTCAAACACACAGATCGGAGATCAAAATTCATACTCGCTCAGACTACAGATTCTTCTCTGTTCCTTAAAACACACAGATCGGCCTTGAGTTGCAACAAAAACCCTAAAACCCAAATCGGTTTTGCCGATCAAAATTCAGACCCATTCAGACCACCGATTCTTCGCTGTTCCTTCAAACACACAGATCGGAGATCAAAATTCATACTCGCTCAGACTATAGATTCTTCTCTGTTCCTTCAAACACACAGATTAGCCTTGCTTTGCAACAAAAACCCTAAAAACATCAGCCGCTTATCCACGGATCAAAAGAAAAAAACAAAACAAAAACCCTAAAACCCAAACTGTATTTCCTGATCAAAATTCAGACTCACTCAGACTTGCGATTCTTCTCTGCAACAGTTAAAACCTCTGCAACGATGGAAATCTCTGTTCGTTCCCTGCAACAAGCGATTTAGAAGCTATCCGGTCTCTGCTCTTCAACAATAAACGATTCAGAAGGTAGGCATTTTCCCCCTTTTTTGTTTTCTATTCAATTGCCGTTTCAAGGGTTTCCAGGAAAAAAAAGGGTATAGTCGAAGGTAGGCATTTTTTCCCTAATTTCTCATTTATTTTTATAATTTTTTGATTCCTGTTTTGTTCAATTGTAGTATAAACAGACGAAAAATAAAACCTCTGCAACAGTTAAAACCTTTGCACCGGTGGAAACCTCTGTTCGTTCTCTACAACAGACGGTTGCTCTTCAACAACAAAACAATTCAGAAGGTAGACATTTTTCTCTCTTTTTTTATTTTCTATTCATTTGCCGTTTCTTGGGTTTCCAGGAAAAAAAAGGGTATAGCCGAAGGTATATAATAACAGAAGGTGGGCATTTTTTTTTTTTTTTCTCTTCAACAACAAAACAATTCAGAAGGTAGACATTTTTCTCTCTTTTTTTGTTTTCTATTCATTTGCCGTTTCTTGGGTTTCTAGGAAAAAAAGGGTATAGCCGAAGGTATATAATAACAGAAGGTGGGCATTTTTTTTTTTTTTTTTTTCATTCAATTAGCATTTCAAGCAGATAGATAGATAACAAAGATTTTGTTAAATACTGTTTTTCCACATTACTCAATTAAGGTTTAAGGTTTGCCTACCTTTTTCCCTAATTTTTCATTTTTTTTTTACAATTTCTTGAGCCCTGTTTTGTTCCATTGTAGTATTGATTATATTTATTTTAAGCTTGGCAGATTTTTGTTTAATTTGTATTTTTATAAAAATCTGAATGCTTGGAGAATACAATCACCTGTGTTGTTTTCCTTTTTTGATATTTAATTTTATTATTATTTCTCTATTCATATATGTCTCTATTGATATTTATTTTCATTTTTTATTTAATAGAAAGTAGGAACTGCTTTAATTTTTTCAACCCTATTTCCAGTAGCCTTATAGAATGTTGGAAATCTCAAATTTTTGTTCACTATGCTTTCTAATCAATTTCACTTATTTGTGTTTGTGTTGGTTGATTTTTGAGACATTTTACTTTGTAATAGTAAGGGTTGTCTAATTGCTAATTACAATTTCAAGCCAGTTTTGTATATTTAGTTTGTGGTTTCTAGCATTAAGTGTTTCATGTACAGTAGTTTGTTGATTTTCAACTAATGTACTTTACTAATGTTTAAATTGTGCAAATATTTCAGATTCATATCGCAATGAAATACAAAACTTTGAAGCAAATATCAGTGAATGTGGGATGCAATTAACATAGCAAACAACCATGATCTGATCAACATTGCTATGATTTCGGTTGACTAATAGGTAAGTTTAAAAGTTTTTTTTAACAGAAAATAATATTTTTTTTTTAAAAAGGATACAGAAATCTAAAAAACATTTTCCATATCTGCTATGGGGAGTTCTTGATGATCTTAGTATTGATATATACACTTCACATAAAACTATAATTTGTGTATACACTAATTTTACTCTTATCTTTCTCATATAATATATGCTGATGATGTGCAATGTATTTCAGATTTAGTAAGAAGGAAATTATTAATTTTGCGAAAATCTTAGAGCCAAAGAGAAAAATGATGAACTATGCTATCATGATTTAGTAATTATGATATTGAAATATACTATCATGATCTATATGTTTGATTGATTTTTTACTTAAAAAGTCTCTACCAGTGGGTTATAGAATGAGTTAATGGAGTTTCATAATTTCATCCATTAGTATTTTAAGGAAATAATTTGCTGAGCATTAGGCGATCCTTCATGTGGTGTATTGTAAGTTGAATTTCAGAATGCATAAAATTGCAAAGGTCAATAACATAAAAGCAAAATCCATACCTGAGAGAACTGCAATTCACAAAATCAACCAAGTATAGTCACATGAGATCATATGTATCCACAAGAAAAAGGTTATATGTCTACATATAGTATCAACATTCACCACCCTACTACTCAATAGTACCCAGAGGCCATAGCAGTATTTCATCATGTTAGGAAGGAAGCAAAGCCACTCCAAGTACATTGGCAATGTACTATAGAAGAAACTGTACCCATTCTACATAACCTCATTAGATTAGTGGATAAGTAAATGATGTTGTATTGAGCCATTTTGGTGAATAGATACAGTTTTGCTGCTGGCAAAATGCATCCATCCGGATCTTCAACATCAGTTGATGGTGCCCAGTCTGTTTCACCTACGCTGATTCAATTAAAAGCTTCCATTTTAGGCTCTCAAGGAAGTCTTTTACCTCCACAAGCAGTATTTTCTTCAATTAAAGAAAAGGGAAAAATAAGTGAATAAAGATCTATTTAATTTGACTATATTCATTAGAAAACATAAAATCATTGAAAAACACTTCTAACTCTGCAAACATGCATACTAACTGCCCTTTATCAAGAGGATAAGAGTAAGAAAAGGACCCACTAATGAATAAAAATGAAGGAAAGAAGGAAAAAAACCATTTAAATAATGATAACATGCATATACAAAAATCTAGCTAACACAAAAATCTAAAAAGAAAAATGTGTATAGGCTAACATGTTTAGGTTCTTTTTGTTCTTTCTTCAAGTATAATACTCAAAAAGAATAAAGTCATGAGGATATATGACCACATGGTCCACAATCTCCAAATAAACTATAAGAAGATTGAAGACTAGGCTCAGCCGGTCAACCAGCCAGTCAGTTAGGTGGCTCAATTGGCAACCTCAAAAACGGGAAAAAAATGTTACTTACACATCTCCTGTGCATATCACTTATGCGTACCTCTCATCCATCTGAATGATTTTGAATTAAAGTAAATAACTAACAATGCATATCAGAGGTGTGCACAGAGAAGTGTTTATAGAAGATCTGCAAATAACATGATTTGAAACCAATATCAACAAATTGTTCAAAGCTGTAGCTATCATGTCTTAGTATTTATGCCCGAAGCTTTTCTTCGTACCTCTCATTTGTATAATTGTTTTGAAATAGAGTCAATGACTAACAAGTAATATCAGAGGTGTACACAAAGATGTGTTTAAAGAAGATCTGCAGATAACACTATCTGAAACCAATGTCAGCAAATTGTTCAAAGCTGCAAGCAAAACTTGACGTTGAGCTTTAGCTCAATCTTGATCAGACAAATTGACATTGAGAAATGAAAGCACTTTCTACAATATTTTAGGAGGTCAAACTACATTTGCAATACTCTAATGTTGAGGTTGGTTTATGAGCTCTAGCAATGTCAGAGGTTCGAATTTTTTTAACTTCGAACTTCAAAAACCAAATATTAGCAACCATAATTTCTTAAACTTGATTGTAAAAGGGGAGAGTTTTTGTTTTGCTTATAATATGATTTGTGGTGTAGTTTTTTGACCTTTTAGAATCTAAAAGTTGCTAACTAATTAAAAT
Source organism: Quercus parvula (assembly GCA_030820535.1). NCBI lineage: Eukaryota > Viridiplantae > Streptophyta > Magnoliopsida > Fagales > Fagaceae > Quercus > Quercus parvula. The sequence goes on from JAUAME010000005.1 coordinate 34,751,982, forward strand.
GAGGGGTCTATTTTTATGATCACATGATTGTTATATTTCTTTTTTCCTTTTGCATCCTACTGATCATATTTTGAACTAAATTTTGTGGAATGTTTATGGTTGTGGTGCAGTGGGTATTCTTGGTTACTACTTACTATTCAAAGGGGGGTGGAGCGCTAAGAAAGAGAAAGCGTTATCACTATTCGAAATGATGCAGCAGTTAGCACTCTAAGATCAGAAGGGAAAATAGCAACTACAAAATTCTATTTAGTTGCCAGTTCCTATTTTACATCTTACCTGATCTGTTGTTTTCAAAGAGTAGTTGAAATTGTAGAACTTTGAAATCTGAAACTGTAAAGTTTGGGTATCTTATATTAGTATCTATTTAATTGTTAGCCTCAATCTTTCATACTGTTGAATACTTTGTTTTGTTGAATTTGAGTGTTCATGTGCTCAATTAGCAACATGGTCACATTTGCTGGCTGTATTAATGGTGTGGAGGATTTTTTATATTATTTTTAAAATGTATTTGAACAATGGTAATTTGTACCAACTGTTTAGTGTACAGTTTTTATAGCCTGGATTTTTTTTTTTTTTCTTACATGCTTGCCTTTTGTTTTCCTAGTTTGATTCAGGTACTAATTTTATTATTCCACTCTTATCTACATAATTATCAGGGTCAGCTAATTATGGTTAAAGAACATTTCAAAAGATTAAAATAATAGTGTGTTGAATAGATGGTCCAAACTCCATATTTTGGGCAAAAATTCAGCTACCAGAATGATGATTACGTTTTGTAGAATAATCCTTTCATGAACATTACCACATCCATGCCCCTTTACAAACAATGATACTAAATAGAATGGTAAAGATTATGTTCAATTGGTGCTTCCCTTATTGTTTGGAACTTCACTGTTTCACGGCTTCAGTTTAATGCTAGCCCCTTAAAGAAATAAACTGAAGGCCAGGAAAGTTAAAAAAAAGAAAAAAAAAAAAAAAAAAAAAAAAGAATCGAAGTGTTAGACTTAAGCATAGAATGAGTCTCAAACAACTTTAGTGGACTTCTGGCATTAGGTTGGTCTGTCAATCAGAAAACGGGTCCCGTTAGGGAATGTCAAAAAGGAACACAATTTTTGGATGCTACCATTTTAGCCTATGAATTACTCCCATCACACATGGTAGAACAATGTAACAACTGTGCTTGATATATCCTATTGTCACCCCTATAATTCACCTGTAGTCTTAATTTTACCCAATTTTTCTTCACCATACATATGAGAAAAGGTATCTGACCTTTAAAGTTGATTTGGCGGCGCTTTGCTAGCTGGCATCACCGAAAAGAGAAGTCCTATTGCAAATAAGAGAAAAAAACTTTTCTGGATAAATTTGTTTCAAAGTTTTCAACAGGAAATAAATTTTGGAGAGACGTCCTAGTGAATAGGTATAGCTTTGGTAAAATTGAATGTTATAATAGTTTTACTCTTTTTCTTTTTTTTCCTTTGATTTGTATTTGAACTAAGAAATATGAGTTAGTTTTAAGTGTTTTGATTGGATTAAATAAGCAAACAAATTGATAACTAACATAACTTACACACTTTGCAACATTTTTTTTCTTTAAAAAATGATTTTATTAGCCAAATTTCTCTGCTACTTATGAGATTTCAAATGAACCCGCGCATTGCGCGGGTTAAACACTAGTATATATAATAGCAGAAGCCTTTTCCTGCAATTAAGGCCATGCTACCATGTAGGAAAATTGCTCACCTAAAATTCTACCACGTTCACGCTTTTTTTAAGCAATAAATTATACTGATTCACGTTAAAACACCATTTGATAGTTTCTCCATATATAAATAAAAAATAACTGGTTAAAATACGAAGAAGCCTGGGACACGGAGAGAAATAGAGAAAGAGGAAATGAGGCCTGGGACATGGAGAAGAAATAGAGAATAGAGAAGGATGCAAAGTTTAGCAAGACAGAAATACATCTCAACCTAGCACCAATGTCGGACTCTGACAACCAAAAACCTTGCTTCCCTCTAAATGTTCAAATAGCGTGTAAAACACCTATGAACATTTAGACCCCCAAATTACAAATTACCAATTCAAGCTTATTATCAAAAAATGTATGTGCGGAATATGAAAATAAGCTAAAATAAAATAGATAAAACAATCTAAACCATAATTAATCACAACCACAGCAGTAATTAAAAGGCAAAGATTAAGGGAAGAGAGATGCAAACATAAAGACAACCCAGTGATGTGTTATTGAAGAGGAAACCGAAATCCTCAGCGTAAAACCTCTCTGCTACCCTCTAAGCGGCCAATAATCCACTAGAAAATGAAGTTGGGATACATGAACAGCAAAAGACCCTCCAAGCCTAATCTACCCAGTGTACCTAAGCCCTTCAAGCTTCTTACTCCAACGAGGTTACGCCAAACCTTTGTCTTCTCTAGCTTACTGAATTCCACTATGCCCATAGCATCAACAAATATCAATTAGTCTCTTCCTAATTACTTCCCAAGCACCAAATAACCTTCTCACAGATATGGGTATGGTGAGAAAAGGATTTGGCTAAGTGTACTTCTCAAGGATGTAACAATTGAAAGGGTGAGAGTAGAGGAATTTGGAGAATCAAGGTGTAAAGATTGTGGATGAGTTAATCTTGTTTTTCTCTAGGGTTTCTCTCTTAAAATTCTCTCTGAAAGCTCCCTACAATACGTAGGTATAAGGGGTATTTATATTGGTGTGTGTTTGGAAAGCGAAAGGTCAAGTTTGTCACAAATAGGATGGTTTGGCGGCTTGGCCACGTGACTTGACTGAGTCACGAGTCTGAGCTGCGAGCTAATTGCCTGGCCAGACTAGAAGTTTTGTCCTATAGTGCTCCAGCTAGCATGACTCTTCAACTCCCCTGCATGCTTCACACATGTGCCTCCTTCGGCGACTTGCCAGCTGCGAGCCAGCCATGAGATCCAATCGTGAGGCCCTGCTGAGTGCACACTCTTGAGCTTTTCTTCACACTCTCTCACATACTACCCTTACATGAATCCCACCTAAATACAGGGTTTCTAAATGCTGAATTACAAGAAAATTGGCACGGAATAAAGCCAACAGAATGGTTAATTAAAATCAACCTTACAATCACACTCTCTCACATACTACCCTTACATGAATCCCACCTAAATACAGGGTTTCTAAATGCTGAATTACAAGAAAATTGGCACGGAATAAAGCCAACAGAATGGTTAATTAAAATCAACCTTACAATCTCCCCCTTTGGCTATTCCGTGACAAAACCCTAAAACAAACTCTAAACTTAACATGTGAGTTGGGAACAGTTGAACAAAACTCACTCACACCTAACTCTACAATCTTTATAGCTCTTAAACAATAAGTACAACTATCAAAACAACACAATTTGATCACTATATGCAGAAAACTTGTAATGCATATGGAGCAAGCACAATGCGATCAAGCTAAATGGAATTAAGCAATAAACCATGGCTTGACCAAAAACGAACAATCACTATAAATAGTGACTACAATGCTCATTCACACAAGGAATGAACATCCGAACATGCAAGCTAATAAGTTTAATGCAAAGTATCATTTGCATGTCCAACACTCAACCAATGCAACAACGTAAGGAAATTGCATTAAGGATATAGAATCCAACAAAGGGCACAAGAGTGATGTACTAAAATAAAATGTATAACATTTAACAACAAGTACTGGGCTACAAAGCATGGGTACATAACAAAATACTAAATATAAACTGAAATATATAAACCAAAGTACCTTAAAAGCTTTAACCCAAGTATTAAAACCAAATCCATGAGTTTAAACCAAGCATTTAACCAAGGTATTTAACATAGTACTTAGTAAACCCATAATAACAATTATCCAAAACATAACACCCAACAACTATATAAAACATGAAGTAAAAAGCTTAATAGAAGTTTTTGGCTTGCTCCCCCTCAAGAGCTACCCCTTCTTCTTCTTCAAAATACTCCCCCTTTTTGACTGGAATGGCCAAAGGGCTATTGCTGGGTGGTAAAACTATCAAACTTTGCTAAAATTAGGTTCATCTGCTCTTGGATAGTAGTCAGCTTGTCAAATTGCTCATTCTAGACATCTCGAAGTCCATCAATCCTTTCAAGGATGATTTGGAGTGCATCTGGCGGTACATTAGAGGATGATGAAGCTCTGCTCCTTTTGCTACGGCCTCATGAACTTGATGGTTGTCCTTCATCTATTGTCTTAGTCTCCATTGGTTCTCCTTCTTCTTGATCACCCTCCTCCTCATCACCTGAAAGACGAACTCTTATCCGTGTAACGGTTAGTGAATTGATGGCTGAGAGAGTAAGCATGAGACTGATGTCTTGAGGAATTTCCACACCCTTTGCTCTAAAAAGCCTTATAAGTAGACTAGGAAAAATCAGCTTTGCCCTTGAAGTGGTTCTTGTCTCATCAGTAATAACGGAGAAGATATGAGCACTTATATCAATGTAAGTGTTCTCCTTGAGCTCCATGAGAAAAACGCATCTTGCATTATTAATGGTGGTCAACTTCATCACCGGGTAAAAGTTGAACATCATGATTACTGTAAGACATCTCATGTCAACTAGAAAAGCAGTAATGTTTAGGCATCTCCCCTCTCTAACTCCACCAATATGAGATTGGACAGTTTCTATGGAGAGCATTCTATCCTTGTAGTGTGTGAAATCATGGTCCAAGTCCTCAAAACCTAGCACCTTATTAATATCTTCCACATCTATGTTGAATTCATGTCCTCATATCCAATAATTGATCTCGTCCTCTCTCAAAACATTAGCATAGAATTCTCTAATTAGAGCTTCACATACCCCAGACAGATCTCTCAGTAGCTTATCCTAACCTCTGTCCTGAAAGCAATTGGGAATGAAAGTGTCCTTCAAATCAACCAAATCCACAAATCTTTCTTGGATGATGGGTGCCTTCAAGTAAAATTGAGTGTATCTCTCAAAATGGTTGGTAAACCTAAACTTTGTATTGTCCATTTTCATCCTCTTGTCACTTTTCTTTGTAGTGGTCTTATAATTTTCTTGAAGACAGGCTGCATTCTCATCTTCTTCAGCATCCAACTCTTCCACAACTCCTATGGATTCTTCATCACTATGTTCCCCAAGTTCTTGCACAAGAAAATTCAAGGCCTCCGAAGACTCGACATGAGAAATAGCCATAAATGCGAAGTAATTTCCTTCTCCGTCACAGCTCTCATCAGAATCAAAATTTGAAGAGTCCAAGTCACTAAGTGTTGTGGCATACACCTTGCCTTTCGATTTCAAATAGTTCGGACATTCTTTCTTAAAGTGTCCATGCCTGTTGCATTCAAAACAAGTGACACCTTGTGTAGATTGGGATTATTTTCCATCTTTCTTTTTGAATTCTCTTTTCTCCCTTCCTGAATTTTGAAATTTCCCTTTATCACCAAATTTACCACTGTTTTTGAACTTCAAAAATTTTCAAAATTTTTTAGCAAGATAGGCAATGTCCTTCTCGACTGCATCATCATCCGAAGAGTCATGAACATCCACCCTTTCATTTACAATCTTGAGAGCAAGGGATTTGCTCTTTCTTTGATTGGGCAATGACAATTCGTAGGTCTGAAGAGAACCAATTAGCTCTTGGACTTTGATATCATCAAGGTCCTTGCTCTCTTCAATCGCTGTCACCTTGGCACAAAAGCTTTCCGGCAATGACCGAAGGATCTTCCTTACTATTTTAGAATCCTCCGTTTTCTCCCCCAAATTGAATTTGCTGACAACTACTTCATTCAGCTTGCTATAGAAAGAGTCAAAGAGCTCATCCTCACTCATTTTGAGCTCCTCGAATCGAGTGGTCAACATTTGCAACTTGGTGTCTTTCACTTTCTTTGTTCCTTCGTAGGTGGTTTCCAATATCTCACATGCTTCTTTGGCAATGGTAATGTGTGAAATCCTATGAAACTCATCTGGAAAAACACCACAGAAAATTGCATTCAAGGCTTTACTATTAGCATTAGCTACTGCAAAGGCTGCTTTATCCCAAGTGGATTTAACAGCCTCCGGCCTAGTCCAACCTGCTTCTACGGCATCCCAAACAATATCATCAATTGAACACAAGAATGCCCTCATCCGGACTTTCCAAAAGGCATAATTGTTTCCATCAAAAAATGGTGGAACATTCAAAGATTGAGACCGGTCCATCTCAATACGGGGTCAAGGATCGCACTAAGGTGTTTAAACCACAAAGAGTGTACCCGCTTTGATACCAATTGAAAGTTCAAATAGTGTAAAATACACTATGAACGTTTAGACCCCCAAATTAAAATTACCAATTCAAGCTTTATGACGAACACAAAATGCGTGGAAAATGAACACAAGCTATAAACAGAATTGATAAACAATCTAAGCCAATTTAAAATCACATCCACATCAGAAAATAAAAGGCAAAGAGAAGATAAGAGAGATGCAAACATAAGGACAACACAACGATGTGTTATTCAAGAGGAAACCGAAGCCCTCGACGTAAAACCTCTCTGTCGCCCTCCAAGCGGTAAGTAATCCACTAGAAACTGTAGTTAGGATACATGAACAACAATAGACCCTTCAAGCCTAATCTACCCAATATACCTAAGCCCTCCAGGCTTCTTGCTCCAACGAGGTTGCGCCGAACCTATTTCTTTTCTAGCTTCCCGAATTCCGCTACTTGACCATAGCATCAACCAATGTGAAATTGGTTCCTTCTTAACTGCTTCCTAAAGCACCAAACAACCCTCTCACAGAAATGGATATGGTGAGAAAAGGTTTTGATAATGAGCTTCTCAAGGATTTGACAATGGAGAGGAAGAAAGTAGAGGAATTTGAAGAGTCTCTTAGGTAAAGATTATGGATGAGTCAATCTTGTTTTCTCTAGGGTTTCTCTCTCAAAATTCTCTCTGGAAGCTCTCTTTAAATCATGGGAATAAGGGTGTTCTGGCAACTTAACCTCGCGACTGGGTTAAGTCGCAAGTTCAAGCCGCGAGCAAACGGCCTGGCCAGCCTGGGACTTTTGTCCTATAGTGTAACAGCTAGCGAGACGCTTCAGCTTCTGGCATGCTTGGCACGTGTGCATATCATTCTAGTGGCTTGCAGCTGCGAGCCACCTGCGAGATCCAGCCGCGAATCCCTGCTTCTTTGCACACACTTGAGCAACTCTTCACACTCTCTGACACACTACCCTTACATGATTCCCACCTAAATACAGGGTTACTAATTGCTAAAATACAAGCAAATTTGGCATGGAATAAAGCCAACAAGATGGTTGATTAAATTCAACCTTACAAAAGTCATGAATGTAGACTGCCACTTTGAAAATTACTACATCTTAATCCTTGAGTACCTGGTTTAGTCCTTTAAGTTATTCATCATATATTTATGAAATTCAATTCCATAAATATATACTTTAGTAATTCCTTACCAAAGTGGTTGGGCCCAACACTCTGAATAACTAAACCCATTAAACTTACCTCAAAGGAATATTTTATATCGTCGTTAAGAGATTATAAATTCCATCTTGAAAATATATGTTCCATCAACACTAAATGTGGTTGCCTAACATACTGAGATTTTAATCGTATCTTATAGATCTCACTCCTGATATATCAAAGCAACATACACCTTATGATCAAGTCCATTATTCTCTCAGGATTTAGAGTTGATGTAAATAGAAGTCGTGAGATTTATTATTCATTTGACAATCATTAGAAGAATCACAGCGGTCCAGTTCAGTATGTCTTTACTTTTAAAACATATCAACATATTAACTAGAAGTCTCCACTTCCATGATCAAGATAAATCATCTTAGTTGATATGTTATAGTCTTCACAGATGAAATGCCCAATCTCATCACCGACTACAAACTAAAATTCTGAGTTTATAAAGAACTTGTGATTTATATCTTTTGTGACTTTTCATATAAATCACATACTATGCATCTCATGAACTAAGATAATGTCCCATTAGTTCATTTGTAAATAATCTCATATAATTAAACAATTTAATTATTTATGACATGCCAATAAATTAGATTTTAGGGCATAAACCCCAACACGCTCTACTTTAGCATTGACTTGAACCACCTCAAGCTCAAGGAATTTTATCTTTGAGTAGGCTTAAGTTAGCTCTCCATTCAACGTCTCCATTTCACCTTTGGTCTCCTTGTATCGCACTAGAAGACTCCTATAGTCTTCCTCTGCCCTCTTCATCTTTTTAATGGCTGCCTTAGCCACTTTTGCATATTCACCGGTCTTCTCAAAGAGGGAATTGTAGGTCTCTTGCAGTCCCGCTGTACCTTCATTTTCCTTATCATCGGATTCTTCTACTATCCCCAATGATTCCAATTTAGTGTGCTCACCAAGCTCTTCCACCAACACACTCAAATTATCCGAAGATTGCACAGGTGCAATGGTCATGTATGCAGAGTAGTTTCTCTTTCTAAGGTGAAGACCTTCATCTAAAGATCCAATGATGTTGCTACCTAGATGGTTTTTGATCATTCTTAATGATGGCTTCTTTGAGGTGGACACTTCATCATTTCGGGAGATAGAAGGATGAACTTCTAGAGGAGTGAGAGGAATTGATGTTCTAGACATTGATCTTGCTTCCAATCTTGAGTTCATAGGAGTTGATTCCTTTTTCGGTGTAGGTCCTTCAACTTCAATATCTTGTGCTTCGACCTCTACTGTGGGTTCTTTGGAGCTTAGCCTTTCTTCATCATCTACCATCTCTACCTTTGTTATAGCATCATCAATTTCCACATTGATGGACTCCATTACAGTCTTTGTTCCTTTGTTGTAGACTCTATACGCCTAGCTAGTAGTAGAATACCAAAGGAAGATGCCTCCATCACTTTTTGCATTAAATTTTCCAAGATTCTCCCAATCATTTAGAATGCAACACTTGCATCAAAATACTCGAAAGTATTTCACTTTTGGCTTCTTTCCATTCCAAATTTCATAAGTGGTTTTCTTTATTCTCGCTCAGAAGAATATTCTATTACCAATGTGACATGAGGTGTTCACGGCTTCTTCCCAAAACTTTTGAGGAATTTGCTTGTTTAGTAGCATAACTCTTGCCATTTCTTGAATCACCCGATTTTTCTTCTCAACCACCCTATTTTGTTGAGGAGTTTTGGGAGCTAAAAATTCCTTTTTGATCCCATTCTTCTCACAAAACGACTCAAATCTTGTATTCTCAAACTCCTTGCCATGATCACTCCTTATCTTGACAATCCAAAACCCTTTTCTCGTTTTGCAATCTCTTGCATAGAATTTCAATTTCTCGCATGCTTCTGATTTTTCTCTAAGAAATTCCACCAAAGTGTATCCTGAGAAATCATCAACAATGACCATAATGTACCTCTTTCCTCCTAGACTTTCAGTTCTTGTAGGCCCCATTAAATCAACACAAAGAAGCTCTAAACAACATGAGGTAGCAATCACATTCACCTTGTGATGACTTGCCTTTGTTTGCTTTCCCATTTGGCATGCACCACAATTTGTCTTCTCTATCTTTCCAAAATTTGGAAGTCCCTCAATAGCTTCAAGTTTAGATACTTTAGCTACTTGTTTGAAACTTGCATGCCTAAATCTGTGATGCCAAAATTCCAACATGTTAACACAAGCACTTCTACAAGAAATGGGTGTCATAGGAACTACTCCATAGCAATTGTCGGTAGTCCTATTTCCCTTTAAGACTTAAATCCCTTCTTCATAAATGATTATGCACCCCTTCTTTGAGAATTGAACAAGGAAGTCTTCATCACATATTTGAGTGATGCTTAAGAGATTCGCCTTCAGCCCTTTGATGTATAAGACATCCTTCAATAGAGGTAATCCCGGTATCTCAACAGTTCCTTTGCTAAGAACTTGAGCATGACTTCCATCACCAAATGTCACATAGTCACCAACCTTCTCTTTGAGAGACTTAAACAGTGATTTATCCCCTGTCATGTGATGAGAACAACTGCTATCAAGATACCATAAACATGAATTGAAAACCTTTAAAGAAGTGTACACAAATAAGCAAGCATGGGACAAGCACTCTTGACCTTCAAACACAAACTTATCTTCATTTTCCATGCTCTTGTTAGATTGAATTTTCTTTTTCATATTATCAACCTTATCACACAATATTCTTTTTCTTCTTTTATACTTTTTAATCAAAGAATTAGACTCGCATAGACTATTGTGTAATATGTGATTCTCATTTTCAAAATACTTCAACATGTGAACAAACATTCTTGCATGTTTCTTTGTTTTTAATAATTCTTGGAGTTCATTGTTACGATAGAGTCATTATCACAATCATTTAAACCACAATTCAACATAGCCTTTTCCATAGCTTCATCTATAGCTAAGGGGCCAAGGATCGCACTTAGGTAATTAAACCACAGCAAATGCACCCACTCTGATACCAATTGAATGTTCAAATAGCGTATAAAACACTATGAACATTTAGACCCCCAAATAATAAATTACCAAATCAAGCTTAATATCAAACAATTAATGTGCGGAAGATGAATATAAGCTTAACACAGAATTGATAAACAATCTAAACCAAATAAAATCACATTCACAGCAAAAATTAAATGGCAAAGATTAAGGGAAGAGATATGCAAACACAAGGACAACACACGATGTGTTATCGAAGAGGAAAACGAAGCCCTCGGCGTAAAACCTCTTTGCCGCCCTCCAAACAGTAAATAATCCACTAAAGAATGTAGTTGGGATACATGAACAGCAAAAGACCCTCCAAGTCTAATCTACCCAGTGTACCTAAGCCCTCCAAGCTCCTATTCCAACGAGGTTGCGTCGAACCTATTTCTTCTTTAGCTTACCGGATTTCGCTATAAACCATAGCATCAACCAATATGAAATTGGTCCATTCCTAATTGCTTCCCAAGCACCAAATGGCCTTCTCATAGATATGGGTATGGTGAGAAATGGTTTTGGCAATGAACCTCTCAAGGATGTAACAATGGAGAGGATGAGAGCAGAGGAATTTGAAGAGTCTCTATGTGAAGATTGTGGATGAGTTAATCTTGTTTTTCTATAGGGTTTCTCTCTCAATATTCTCTCTGGAAGCCCTCTATATTTCGTGGGTATAAGGGGTATTTATACTGGAGTGAGAATGGAATGTAAAAAGTCAGGTTTTTCAAAACAGAGCTAGCTGGCGGCTTGGACTCGCGGCTTGACTGAGTCGCGAGTTCCAGCTGCAAGGTAACTGAACGGTTAGTCTATACTTTTTGTCCTGTAGCGCTCCAATTGGCATGACGCTTCAACTTCTGGCATGCTTGGCACGTGTTCAACATTTGGCGGCTTGTAGCCGCGAGCCACCCGCGAGATCGAGTCGTGAGTCCTTGCTTTTTTGCACTATCTTGAATATTTCTTCAAACTCTCTCATTCACTACCCTTACATGAATCCCACCTAAATACAGGGTTACTAATTTCTAAAGTACAAGCAAATTTGACACAAAATAAAACCAACAAGATGGTTGATTGAATTCAACCTTACAATTATCTCCCCCTTCTTGTCATGGAATTGCTAGTCCTCATTTTCTTCTAGCTTCCTTTGAATTTGGTCCAATTGGGTTTGGAGAGAAGTGAACTTTGTATCACAACGGATGGTGTGATGGTGCAAGAGAAAGGCGAGTCCGGACATCTTATTGCGTATGTCATGGATGGATGCCATAATGTTGTCAAACTTCTCATCATATGAGGATGATGTAGAGCGGGAACCACTATGAGATGCTGAAGTCTCTATTTTGATTCCCTTCCGACTATGACCAATGCTAGCATTGAGTGTACGGATGTTAATTGGACTTGGCTTCGTGTAGGGAGATTCATCATCTGACGGACGAATGCCTTTGAGTTTCAATATCCTTGAAACTAGGCAGCAAAAAGGAATGCAGGTCCTTAAGTCAGTTCTTGCAACAGTTTTGCACAAAATATGAAAAATATGAGTGCAAATGTCAATCTCTTCATCAGTAATCAAATCATGAAGGAACAAAGCTCTTTTGAGATTCATGTATCTGGTGCTTGATAAAGGATATAGATTGTTGAACATGATTATTGTAAGCATTCTTAGTTCTGAAGGTAAGGAAGAAACACTGATTGAGTTCCCATTTTGTGAAAATTCTAAGTTTCTTCCAAGAGCGTCCTTAAGTAAATCCTCATCCAGACACAAATCATCATATACTGGTGGATTAGGTAATATTGGCTGGTTGATGTGTAGGATTTCTACCAGATAAGTGGGAGTTACTGAGAAAATCTTTCCTTTAACCCAGCATTTGAGCTCTTTGCCTTCAATAATGGCATTAGCATAGAACTCTTTCACCAAATTCTCATATGCCTCATCAAGGTCAGAGAGAAGGAAGTTCCAATCCTTGTTGGCAAACCATAGGGGATTTTGGTGTCTAGGAGAGACGGTTGGTCAATAGCTCTTTCAACAAGCAAAGAGGCATCTCGAAAGTATTTTGCATAAGTCTGAAAAGCAGCATACAATTTGTACTTATGAGGTTTACACACTCCTGTTGGGGATCGGGTCCTCTTTGGCATTGGGGAAAGATCATCAACATAAATCACTGGCTCTTTCCCTTTACTGCTGCTGCCTTTTACAGCTAATCTTTTGAACGGGGACATTTTTAAGCTGCAGCATGTTACACCAAAGAACAACAGAGACCACACAAGACAACAAACTCTATTAGCACAGAGTTAGTCCCAAAATAGTAATATTGTGGAAAAACCTAAAATCACAAGATTAGGTACACAAACATGTCACAGACTATGTGTGTTCTACAAAAGATACATTGTGCAACCAAAGACACTCACAAACAGTGTTAATCTCAAAAACCCTAAAGTTTAAGCACATGTCAGTAGGACATAACTCAAAGGGTAAGAAATGCTCAAGACAACACAGAGTAGTAGATATACTCAAGGATGAAAATCAAACATGATAACAAGAGAATCAAGCAACCTAAAAGCAAAATCAACAAAGCCCAAACATCCAAGCTCAACAAACATAAACCCAACCCATAGCCGAATCATTTTATATCCCAAATCTCAATAACAACTCACAAATCCAAGAAAACAAGACTACAATCAAGAAAATCTTAAAGAAATTTAGAAAACCCATACCTTTTTTTGAAGATTGAAGTTGAGAAGATGATGGAAATGGTGGTTTAAGGGAGAAACACGGCAGGTTTGAGAAAGAGGACAATGAACAGTCAAAATATTCAAGGGAAAACTGAAACGTTTTAAAATAAAACTGTCCTTAAAACACAAAACACGCGTTTTTTGCGACTGAATCAAGTCGCGTGCAAGTCGCCAAGGCAAGCCACCAAACACATTAGAGACAAAATTTTGAAAATTTGTCTAAGTGTTTTTCGCGACTGGAAGTTCTACCCGTAAGGAAGTCACAAAGGGAGCCGTGAAAATTTCTGTGTAACCCTCGCGACTAGAGCTTCCACCCACAAACAAGTCGCCAGTATGAGTCGCGAAAAAATTTAAAAACCAGATTTTGAAAAATTTTCTAAATATTTTTCATAACTGGGACTTTGACCTGCCAGTGAGTCACGAAAACCTTTTAAGCAAGCTCGCGACTGGCTTGACCTATGACCAAGTCGCCAAAACAGGGCAACACAATGTTTTTTTTTTTTTGAAATTTTTGATATTTTTGCCAAAAACAAAAGAATTTCCAAAAACAAGATAAAACACTCAAAAATCTTCTTTTGTTTGATCAACAAAAATTGAGTATGTGAAAACACATTTAATCAAGTACAATCACACAAATGAGTAAGGCATTCATTGAGCATAAACATGTGTGATATGTGTGGGTACCAAAGATGAGATAATCTTTAGTCTAATGTGAAGCTTCAATGATCAATTCAACCAAGGCATACACAATTAGCACTAGGAAAAGTGACCTATCTCAATTATAGAAGTATGCATATATGACTTCCCACATAAACTTGATTACATAATATGAAGCTTTTCATTTGGCTCCATTCACATCATAACATTTGATCTTTTTGAATCAATACATCTCATTTAGAGAATGATGCTAGAAATTTTTAATATTTCAATTTGATGATTAAGCCTTTGGCTTTTTGGGCATCATACATTTTATTTTAAGTCGCTTTCCCTTTTTCCTAGTCAAATACTAGTATGTGTGATAGGCTTTTGCAGCTCATTATCTCTTTTCATTTGGAGATTTACATTTGTTAAGCTCTTTAAGAAAAAACAATAAAATAAAAGCGTGAGAAGATATATAGGCACAAATCTATGCATATCTTAAGATCAACAAAAACATTGACTAATCATTCATGACAAGTTGAAGATCAATTTAAAACAGTCACATAGATGTCAAGAGTTTTCCCACAATGATAAGAGTGCAACAAGAACAAGCTATGCTCGTAGATGCACAAAGCCATTAGTACAAAGGTACAAGGAAAAATATGCTTGTAACAAAGCACAATTATGTCGATCAAACATTTTAGATTTTCTACTCTATATGTATTTTTGGATTATTGACATAAAAGCAAGAAAAGATTGATAAAAAACAACAATGTAAAACATTTAAAGCAAACAAAACAGAACATGCTATAAAATAGCCAACAAGATAGTGTGTGCCCTACAAAAGATAAGTTAAAGCAAGATAGAAAGGTAAAGCACACAACACACATGAGATTCAAGGAATTGTACCAACACCAATGGTCTTACGGAGTGATTCAAACCATGGACCATCGAGAGGCTTGGTAAAGATGTCCGCCTTTTGATTGTCTGTGTGTATGAATTCAAGACATACAACTTTATCTTCCACCAAATCTCAAATGAAGTGGTAACGTATCTCTATGTGTTTTGACTTGGAATGCTGAACCGAATTCTTAAAGAGATTTATAGCACTGGTGTTATCACAGAAAACACACATGTATCTTGTGGAATCCCATAGTCATGAAGTAACTTCTTCATCCAACATAGTTGTGTACAACAACTTCCAGCAGCTATATACTCAGCTTCAGCTATAGAGAAAGACATAGAATTTTGTTTCTTGCTCATCCAAGAGATAAGATTGTTTCCAAGATAGAAGCAACCACTTGAAGTACTCTTTCAGTCATCCACACTTCCAGCCCAATCGGCATCCAAATAAGCAACAAGACAAGCATTAGAGTCCTTTGAGTACCATAAGCCATAATTCGAAGTTCCATTGACATATCTTATGATTCGCTTCACCACAGCCAAGTGAGATTCTTTCGAAGCAGCCTGATATCGAGCACAAACACCCACGCTAAAAGCAATATCCGGTCTACTTGCCGTGAGATAGAGTAAACTCCCAATGATACTCCTATACAATGTTGGACTCACTTCTACCCCAAAAGAATCAACATTGAGCTTCGTAGATGAACTCATCGAAGTAAAGGCATGCTTCTTGGAGTCTAATCCAAACTTTTTGACTATATTTCAAGCATATTTTTCTTGTGAAATGAATATGCCTTCCTTCCTTTGTTTGACTTGAAGACCCAAGAAGAATGTAAGCTCCCCCACCATACTTATCTCAAACTCATTCTTCATTTCCTCAGAAAATTCTATGGCTCGGGCATCAATAGTAGCTCCAAATACTATGTCATCAACATATACTTAAGCTACGAGAAGATAATCCTCATCATTCTTGACAAACAGAGTTCGGTTAGCATACCCTCTTTTGAATCCTCTATCCAGGAGGTATTGAGTAAGCCGATCATACCAAGCTCTTGGAGCTTGTTTCAACCCATAAAGTGCTTTCTTCAATCTCAGCACATGGTCCGAAAAGTGAGGATCTTTGAAGCCTTTGGGTTGTTCAACAAACACTTCTTCATTCAAATAGCCATTTAGAAATGCACATTTCACAGCCATTTGGTAGAGTTTGAAGTTCATGTTGCATGCAATTGACATGAGAATGCGAATAGACTCAAGCCTTGCCACGGGAGCGAAGGATTCATCAAAATCAACTCCTTCTACTTGAGTGTATCCTTGAGCTACTAATCGAGATTTATTCCGAATAATCTCTCCATCTTCATCGGTCTTGTTTTTGAAGATCCATTTGGTGCCAATGACATGAACACCTTCAGGCCTAGGAGCAAGTTCCCATACATCATTCCTCACAAATTGATTCAGCTCTTCATGCATTAACTCAACCCAATTTTCATCTTGAAGAGCTTCTTCTACCTTTTTTGGCTCAAATTGAGTTAGGTAGCAATGATATGTCACATGATTGGCCAGAAGTTTGTTTCCCTTTCTAAGGCGAAAACCTTCATCTAAAGACCCAATAATGTTACTTTTAGGATGGTTTTTAACCACTCGTGATGATGGTTTCTTTGAAGTGGACACTTCATCATTCCGAGAGATAGGAGGATGAACTTCCAGAGGAGTGAGAGGACTTGCTGTTCTAGACATTGATCTAGTCTCCACTCTTGAATTTACGAGAGTTGATTCCTTTTTCGGTGTATATCCTTCACCTTTAATATCAAGGGCTTCGAGCTCAACAATGGGTTCTTTAGTGCTCGGCCCTTCTCCATCATCAACCATCTCTCCTTTTGTTATAACATCATCAATTTTCACGTTGATGGACTCCATTACTATCTTTGTTCTCTTGTTTTAAACTCTGTATGCCCGGCTACTAGTAGAATACCCAAGGAAGATACCTTCATCACTTTTTGCATCAAACTTCCCAAGATTCTCCCGATCATTGAGAATGTTGCACTTGCTTCCGAATACTCGGAAGTACTTCACTTTTGGCTTCATTCTATTCCAAATTTCATATGCGGTCTTCTTCATTCCTGCTCGAAAGTATATTCTATTGCCAATGTGACATGAAGTGGTCACAGCTTCTCCCCAAAACTTTTGTGGAATTTGCTTGTTGAGTAGAATGACCCTTGCCATCTCTTGAATTGCCTAATTTTTTCTCTCAACCACCCCATTTTGTTGAGGAGTCTTAGGAGTCGAAAATTCCTTTTTAATCCCATTCTTTTTGCAAAAAGAATCAAATCGTGCATTCTCAAATTCCTTGTCATGATCGCTCCGTATCTTGACAATAGACACCATCTTTCATTTTGAAGCCTCTAGCATAGAACCTCCATTTTCTCACATGCTTCCTATTTTTCCCTAAGAAATTCCACCCATGTGTATCTTGAGAAGTCATCAACAATGACCATAATGTATCTTTTTCCTCCTAGACTTTTAGTTCTTGTGGGCCCCACTAGATCGACATGAAGGAGCTTTAACCATCGAGAAGTAGCAATCACATTCACCTTTTGATGACTTGCCTTTGTTTGCTACCCCATTTGACATGCACCACAAATAGTTTTCTCAACCTTTCCAAATTTTGGAAGTCCTTTAATCGCCTCAAGTTTCAAAACTTTAGCCACTTGTTTGAAGTTTGCATGACCGAACCTTTGATGCCAAAGTTCCAACTTGTTAACTCGAGCACTTCTATAGGAAATTGGTGTCGTAGGAACTACTCCATAACAATTGTCGGTAATCCTATTCCCTTCCAAGACTTGAATCCCTTCCTCATCAATAATTACACACCCTTTCTTTGAGAATTGAACAAGAAAGTCCTCATCACATATTTGAGTGATGCTTAAGAGATTTGCCTTTAGCCCTTTGATGTATAAGACATCCTTCAATAGAGGTAATCCAGGAATCTCAACAGTCCCCTTGCCAAGAACTTGAGCATGACTTCCATCCCCAAATGCACAAACAAGCAAGCATGAGACAAGCACTTTTGACCTTCAAATAGAAACTTATCTTCATTTTCCATGCTCTTGTTGGATTGAATTTTCTTTTTTAGATTATCAATCTTATCACACAAAATTCTATTTCTTCTTTTATACTTCCTAATCAAAGAATTAGACTCGTATAGGCTATTGTGTAAGATGTGATTCTCATTTTCAAAATACTTCAGCATGTGAACAAACATCCTAGCATGCTTCTTTGCTTTCAATAACTCTAGGAGTTCATTGTTAGGACACCCTTTAAACAAACTCATAGAGTCATTATTACAAACATTTAAACCACAACTTAGCATAGCTTTTTCCATAGCTTAGGGGTTTAGGATCATACTTAGGTAATTAAACCACAGCAAGTGCACTTGCTCTAATACCAATTGAATGTTCAAATAGTGTATAAAAAACCTTGAACGTTTAGACCCCCAATTTACAAATTATCAATTCAAGCTTATTATCAAACAATATTTGTGCGAAACATGAACATAAGCTAAAATAGAATTAATAAACAATCTAAACCATAAATAATCACAACCACAACAGTAATTAAATGGCAAAGATAAAGGGAAGAGAGATGCAAACATGAGGACAACACAGCGATGTGTTATTGAAGAGGAAACCGAAGCCCTCAGCATAAAACCTCTTTGCCGCCCTCCAAGCGGTCAATAATCTACTAAAGAATGAAGTTGGGATACATGAACAGCAGAAGACCCTCCAAACCTAATCTACCCAGTGTACCTAAGCCCTCCAAGCTTCTTGCTCCAACGAGGTTGCACCGAACCTTTGTCTTCTTTAGCTTATCGGATTCTGCTATAACCCATAGCATCAACCAATGTGAATTGGTCCCTTCCTAACTGCTTTCCAAAGTACCAAAAAGCCTTCTCATAGGTATGGGTATGGTGAGAAAAGTTTTGGCTAATGAACCTCTCAAGGATGTAACAATGGAGAGGGTCAGAGTTGAAGAATTTGAAGAGTCACTATGTAAAGATTGTGGATGAGTCAATCTTGTTTTTCTCTAGGGTTTCTCTCTCAAAATTCTCTCTAGAAGCTCTCTACATGTCATGGGTATAAGGGATATTTACACTGGAGTGAAAAAGGAATGCGAAATGTCAGTTTTTCAATAACAGAGTGAACTGGCAACTTGGCCTCGCGACTTGACTGAGTCACGAGTCCAAGCTGCGAGATAACTGAATGGCCAGACTGGACTTTTTTTCCTATAGTGCTACAGTTGGCATGATGGTTCAGCTTTTCTACATGCTTCACTCGTATGCATCTTTTGGCAGCTTGCAAGCCATGAGCCACCCACGAGATCCAGCCACGTGTCTCTGCTTCACTGCACAGTTTTGAGCATTTCTTCACATTCTCTCACACACTACCCTTACATGATTCCCACCTAAATACAGGGTTATTAATTGCTAAATTACAAGCAAATTTGGCACGGAATAAAGCTAACAAGATGGTTGATTAAATTCAACCTTACAGTAAGGTTTTCAACTTCATTCTTGTCAAAAAGATTTTCTATCAATTTCCCAAACAACAAGACAAGATAAGCATCTTTGAATTTTCTAATAAACCATAAAATCCATGAATTCCTTATCAAAGATTAAATAAAAGATGCTTATTTTTTTATATCAGCAATTCATGCATTTCCCCAAATGCAATATCGAATATGATGCACTTTTCATACATAATAATATATGATAAGGTCACAACACAACACTTTTAAGAAAACATATATCCATATATAATTTTGCAAAATGTGTTTAACCCAAAAACAATGTTTATGAAACATGTTATTTTCCAAAAATCTCATTAAAAAGCTACTTATCTTACAACCTACAAAGCCTAATTCTCCAAGCTCCAAATGAGATTAGCTAAAACCTAAACAATATCAAGTAAACCTATCACAATAAGCATAGAGCTTGAAATTGTATCTAGCTACAATTTAGGAATTGCCAAATGAGCACTTAATTAGGCAAGCCTAGTATTTAATCTCATCAATAATAATATATTCCACTTCCAAAGTTTCTCAACAAATTGATTCACAAGGCATAAATTTCAATTTATAAAGTTAACTCATTTAATATCATCTCCAACATCATGACTAGCTTCCATAAAACTTACACTACATCATTAAGAGACCTATGAAAGCAAAATCAAAATATCCTTCAAGACAAGAAATTTAGAACTTCAACTAACTCCAAATAAACCCAATGGCAATGGAAAAAATTAGATTTACCAACCATTACATGTTACAACTCAAAACCCCAAAATTTTCCACCATACATAAACCTTAAGTAGTCATCATTAGCACAAACCATATACCCACTCATCAAATAATTCCACCAATACAAAACTCATACATATAAACACATAAATATCACTTCCAATACTTATAAATCACATGGGTAACATTATTGAAGCTTAGATAAAATAACCTCAAGCAAAACTGTAAAACCCACCAAAAGATTAGAAATTTTTACCTCAAAGAAAAGATGTAAAGGGGTTTATAGGTTCTCAAGAATTTTCTGGTGATCTTGCCAGAAAATGATGGTGGAAATGGTGGTGGTGGTGGTGTGGAAATACCGGTGAGAGAGGATATAAGAGTAGAGATGAGTGTATGAGAGAAAAGAAAAGAAAATAAGAAGGGATGGCCGGCCAAGTGATGAAGTGGCAGTGTGAGATGAGTGGTGGGTAGTGAATGGGTAGGTGGGGCATGTGTGGTCCCAAAAATATCTCACCTTTACACTTTTTTTTTTTTTTTTTAAACTGATTGGGACGTTACAGTTTCAGCAGTTCCAGTCGGTTAATGCACACCCCTAAAGGATACTAATACTAGAAAATATTCAAAACTTGTAGCTAAAAATTTCCCACCAAAAACTACCCAAAATGAAATTCATAGTCATAGACCATACGGTACATATATAGGATTAAAAGTATGAAATAAAATAGAGAAAAATACAAGGTAGCAATGATGACATAGAAAAATTAAAATAGTGAAAACAGAAGCTCATAAACTTACTTACTGTCTGACTTTAATACAATGGTGCTATGACTTGTTAAGTTTCACAATCTTCTTAAGCTGATTATACAAGATACCATGAAGCCTAAAGGCAAAAAACTATAGCTTTGAAAGGTACATTCTATTCTATAGTGCCTCAATGGCTAAAAATTTCCAGTGACCAAAAGGATATTCAACGTGTATGTGCTATACTACTATTGTCAAAGATTCTAGGGAAATTAGACCTAATCCATCTATGGTTAGGCTGGTTTTGATAGTGCCTACCTTTGTTTTAAGGTTTGTCACTTAACCCACCTATGGAGCCCTCTATTATGTAGTTGTAACCCACCTCACTCCAAAGAGTGCAGTTGAAAATCAGGAGGCTAAAAATTAGGAGGAAAATATTTCTATATCAAAACCACCTAAATTGTAGAAGGTAGATAGCTAGCAAATTCAAAATACCATAGCTGGTTGTCCTTATTTCTTATGGAAAGTCTAATGGCTATTACACATAATTTGCTCCCTATTTTTTCTCCTTTGTACACATCCATCTAAATGGATAATATAGATAATGTAATGGTTTCTATATAAATGAAATACCAGCTCTCTCTATCTCAAGGTGAGATAGAATTTCTCAAGAATTCTTTATGGTATTAGAGCCAACTATGAGATAGAGAGAGAATCAAAATTCTATATTTTTTTTCTTCTTAAATCCACCATGTCAACCACATCAAACTCTTCCCCTGCCCTCACTCAATCTGATGACTACCCATATCCTGTGACACAGAATATTGCAAATTTTGTGTCACTTCATCTCTCCTCTACCAACTTCTCTAGAAAACACAAATGCTCATTATCCTTAAAAGCTAAGATCTCCAAGGCTTTATCAATGGTGAAGTTCAACCACCACCCTCGTTCATCAATAATGCTGACGCTAGCACACAAACTAATCTTGCATTTGTGAAGTGGTGCAAAACTAATCATCTTGTCAAAGGTTGGTTGACAACCACTCTCTTCGAGGAAGTTCTTGGCATTGTTGTAGGCCTCAATACTGCTTTTGAGGTCTGGAATGCATTGGTTCATGCATTTGCTCTTGTCTCTTCAAACTGAAGCCTTGCACTTAAGCAGTAGCTTACCTCTATAACTTGAGGCACCGATACCTTAGTCGTTTATCTCCATTAGTTCAAAGCAATGTGTGATGATCTTAAAGCCATTGGGAAGCCAGTTCTAGATCATAAGAAATCATGGTGGCTACTCAATGGGCTTGGCAAAGAATTTGAGGTGTTCATTACTACTATGTTGAGATAACCAATCCTTCCATACTTTAAAATTGTCACTCTACTGGAGAGTTATACTGAAAGGCATAAGCTTGATGCTCAACTCACTCCTCAAACGGCTTTCTATAGCCATCGCAACAATAAAAATAAAAGAAACAATGGTGGTCAAGGGTCCTTTAATTCTAAGGGACATGGGTTTGTTCAAGGTGCCTAATCTGCACCAAAGAATTCCAGCCATCCTACACAAAATCAGACAGCAATTCACCAATCATCACAGCCAAAAACACAAAAGATGAAGCACTTATCTGTCAGATTTGCAACAAAAGGAACCACACTACCCTCAAATGCTTTAACCAATTCAATCACTCATTCATAGCTAACAATATTCCACAAGAATTAGCAGCTATAACCATTGCTGATAGTCAAGATTCTGAGTGGTTCCTAGACACAAGAGCTAGTGACCATATTACTGGTAACCCAGGTAACCTTCACTCTTTAATTCCTTATCATGGATCTAATGGTGTTATGGTTGGCAATGGTCATACTTTACCTATCACACATATTGGTGAAACTACTCTTGGTATTGGTTCTTCTTCTATTCACTTAAAAGATGTGCTATTAGTTCTTGATATTAAGAAAGATCTACTCTCTGTTAGTAAACTTACTACTGATTATCCACTCATCTTTGAGTTTGATGGACATGGTTTTGTGATAAAGGACAGGACACCAAACAAGACAGTAGCAAAAGGAAGTAAACGAGGTGGTCTTTATGCCTTTGATAGAGGTCCAACAGCCCTATGCTCCCATCGATTCAAGTGGGTTACTAGAGATTGTTGGCACTATTGCCTCGGTCATGCACACCAAAGGATCATTGATCACTTGCACTCAAGAAATTTCATTTCTTTTGCTTCATAATCTAAGTCTTCTTCAATTTGTACTAGTTGTCAAATGGGGAAATCATGTAGGCTTCCATTCTTGCCTAAAGAAAATGAAATAAAATTCACATTTTACAAAATTCATTGTGATCTATGAGGGCTAGCCCTTGTTTTTTCTAGAGAAAATTATCGCTACTACACAATCTTTGTTGATGAGTTTACCAATTTTAATTGGTTTTTTCCTATGAAAAGAAGTCAGAATTTTTTAATTGCTTTGATCTATTCTATAAATATGTGGAATGTCAATTTAATGCAAAAATTCATGTCTTTCAAAGTGATGAAGGTGGAGACTTTGCAGATTGTGATTTCTTGCTATTTTTAGCCATGAAAGGTATTCACCATCAATCTACTTGTCCAAAAACACTAGAGCAGAATGGCAAGGTTGAGAGAAAACATTGAAATATCATTGAATTAGGACTCACCATGATGTTCCATGAACATCTACCACCAAGATTTTGGACAGATTGCTTTTCCATAGCAGTGTTCCTAATCAGCCATCTACCATCTCAACACCTCAACATTGAATCTCCTTTTTTCAGACTCTATGGAAGAAATCCGAACTATTCTTCATTATGAGTATTGGGCTCAAAGTGCTTTCCTTATCTTGGTGAGTATAGATCACATAAGTTTGATCCAACGTCCTTTCCTTGTGTTTTTATTGGCTATAGCATGAAGCATAATGGGTACAAATGTTTGTATCCACTGACAAGGCGAGTTTATATCTCATGCCATGTGGTCTTTGATGAATCTATCTTTCCTTATTCCCCGCCTACAAGCTTGTATAAGAGTGATCCTCTTAAAGGGGAGCTTTGCATCTTCTCAGAATGGGAGATTGATCCACCAAGTGATTCTCCTCCACCTTACTCTACACCACTTTCAGCCTTTGCAGCGCCTGAATCTCAAGATATCACTAGCCAACTACACCATCAATTGCATCACACTTCCTCCTTAGCTGAGCCTCCTACAATGACAATATTATGCTCTTTTCTATCTGAGCCATGTCAAGCATCTTACTCAAATCCACCAGTAGAGACCACTCCTATTCCTCCTGAAACAAACCCAACTCAGCCCCCCATGCTCACTTATTCTAAGGTTGGTGCATGTAAGCCCAACCCCAAGTATGCTAATCTCCATACAGCTTGCATAAAGCTTGATATCCCAGCCGAACCGCAGTCCATTCAAAATGTCAAACGTCACCTAGGTTGGGTAGCTGCCATGGATGAGGAAATGGATGCCCTTGCTATAAACAAAACATGGACCCTTGATCCATACAAAGCTAAGATGAATGTGGTGGGATGTAAATAGGTTTATAAAGCTAAAATTAAACCTGATGGCTTCTTAGAGTGACTCAAAGCACGATTAGTTTCTAAGGGGTTTCATCAAGTTGATGGCATAGATTTCTCAGAAACCTTCTCTCCTGTTATCAAAACTGCTAGTATTCGACTTACCCTCATAATAGCAGTTGTCAAGGGATGGGAGATTCGCTAACTTGACGTAAAAAATGCGTTCCTTCATGGCTTTCTATCTACTCCCGTTTACATGCAACAACCACTGGGCTATGTTGATCTAGTTCACCCTACTCATGTTTGCTAGCTAAGTCGTGCCCTATATGGCCTCAAACAAGCCCCTCGCACTTGGTTTGATAGGCTTAGTGACTTTCTTCTTCAACTTGGTTTTTATTGCAGCATATTTGACTTGAGTTTGTTCATTTGTTAATCTTCTCATGGAATTCTTATTTTTCTACTCTATGTTGATGATATGATAGTCACAGGTGACAACCTAAATTGGATTCAATGGCTTATCTCTCAATTGGCTCGTGAATTATCCATTAAATATTTGGGTTTCCTCCATCATTTCCTTGGCATTGAAGTCCATCGAAGTACCCAAGGTATTTTCCTTTCACAAACACACTATGCTTTGGAACTTCTAGATTGTGCTACCATGACATCAGGCAAAACCAATTTTGACACCCATGCCCTCAAAAGGTTGGCAACTTCCATCAATAATGATCCCTACCCTGATCCCACACATTATCATAGCCTAGTTGGAGGACTATAATATCTTACCTTCATTAGACCAGGCCTTTCCTATAGTGTCAATTTTGTGTGTCAATTTATGCATGCTGCTACAATGGCTCATTACCAGCTTGTCAAACGCAATTTGCATTATGTCCATGGGACTACTCACTTTGGTTACAAATTTTGGCCTCAAGTACTCTTGATTTGTATGGGTTTTCTGATGTTGATTAGGCAGGTTGCTTTATTAGTTGACAGTCTACCACAGGGTTCTGCACATTTCTAAGCAGTAATTGCATCTCTTGGAATGTCAAAAAGCAATCAACTGTGTCTCGATCTAGTGCTGAGGTTGAGTATTGCTCCATGGCATCTACTGCAGCTAAACTCACATGGCTATCCTTCTTACTTCGTGATCTTGGTATTGCCCTTCCTCGCCCACCAATACTACATTGTGATAACTTAAGTGCCTTATATATGACAGTGAATCCTATCTTTCATGGAAAGACAAAACACATTGAATTAGATTATCACTATGTTCGTGAAAGGGTGGCTCTTAGTTGTCTTGAAACCCACTTTGTTCCATCCAACCATCAACTAGCTAATATCTTCACCAAGCCCCTCTCCAAGGTTGCCTTTGGGAATTACGAAACAAACTTGGCCTTTGTCTTGACCCACGGCCATGTTTGATGGGGAGTAAAAGTGCAACTGAAAATCAAGAGGCTAAAAATCAGGAGGAAAATATTTCTATATCAAAACCACCTAAATTGTAGAAGGTAGACAGCCAACAAATTCAAATTACCATAGCTAGCTGTCCTTATTTCTTATGGAAAGTCTAACAGCTGTTACACATAATTTGCTCCCTATTTCTTCTCCTTTGTACATATCCATCTAAATGGATAATATACAAAATGTAATGGTTTCTATATAAATGAAATACCTGCTCTCTCTATCTCAAGGTGAGATAGAATTTCTCAAGAATTCTTTAACTCCATTTCGTTTGTAAACCTCATTTACTACATAAGCCAAATTTTAGAACACTCTCTTAAGACACATTTCGAGGGAAAAGACTTATCCAAGAATAAGAAACTATAGATCTGGCAAATGAACTACTAAAATCGCATTTTGTGATATAAATAGTGTGCATAAGATCTAGCTTTTGGTACTAATTTCAAGCAAGGAAATACAAGTTTTGACCACCATTCTCCTCTCACACAGGTAAGTGCATGTTTTAGGGTTTAAAACATTTTTGAAAAAAATTATACTGATTTTTACCACATTTTGATGTTTGTAAGTAGGAATCAAAGATTCACTTTGCACCATGTCTTTGTCATGTGACTTTTACTCAAGTTCCAGTTAGATTTTTGTTTGAGAGAGAGATGTGCACTAAGGATCTCTTTAACACTATCTAACTTTGGGAGGAGGTTTTTTTGCTATTGCTTTTATAATGATGTGAGTTATGTTGAAAAAAGTTTATATATATATATATATATATATATATATAAAATTTCATAAATTATAAATTATGTCTAAGAAGAAGTAAAGACTTGCAAGTACTTCAAGTAGTCTGAAGGGAAAAAAATAAAAAAAATTGTCAGCAGTCACAACCCATTTTTTCAGGGGAAAAAAAATTCCTAGAAGTTTAAATTATACATAAACCCCACATTACTTTTCTATTTTTTTTTTTTTTTAAAACCCCACATTATCGTAGTCTTGGCTCAGGGTGAGTTTGGTATAGCTTTTTGAAAAAATTGTGATTTTAAAAAGTGCAGTATGAAATTGTGTTTTTTTTAAAAATAGAACGTTTGGTAAAAACTATCAAAAAGTACATTTTGAAAAAACTGAGTGTTTGGCAACACTAATCAAAATTTATGTTTGAAGTGTAAATTACTAAATATATATAATAGTATCTTTTATACTAATGGCTTTACTTTCTTTTTTATTATTATCCACAACATTTCACAATAATTTTATAACAAATTGTAGATAGCAAGTTGTTATTGGTGGGTAAAATATTTATGTTAGTGATAGCCCAAATTAAAATCGATAATAATTTACCACCTAAAATTTGTTGAAAAAATATTGTGAACCTACATTACTTAAATATAATTATTCTGTTTTTTAATATATTTATTCGTATACTTATCCCCACACCCAACCCAACACATTTCTTCTTCTTTTTTATTGTTTTTTCCTTCCGTTTTTTCTCAGCCACATTTAGAACCAACCCTTCACCTTTTGTCTTTTTTTTTACCCTTTGTCTATTTTCCTCCACACAGTTAGCCACACCTACACACTGCTTCACCTTGATCTTTTTTATTCTTTTCTTTTCCTCTAAATTCAACCATTCACGCACGTCTTCTACAAAGAACTAGCAACTCCTCTTAGATTCCCAACCTCCCATCTTCCAATAGAAAAGCATTGCGGCCTAAGATAATTTCTCTTAATTTCACCCAAAACCTTCAATACCTCTCTCTCTTCATAACCCCAAAACCAAATGGGAATTGAAGTCAGATTGATGGATTAGATCTCCTCCTCGTTACTCAACCTTAGTCATGTCGGAAGATTCAAATTGAGTTGTTGAGAGTGAGATTGGCGGTGGAGGTTCTTGCATATTGTTGCTATGATTCTCTGTGTTTGTCTTTTCAGCTTTTTGTGTATCTTGTGGTTAGAGAGATGGGATAAATTTGGGAGTTCATGAGAAAGTTATGGGTAATTTGGAGATAAAAGGGAAAAAAAAATCTCAATAGTATTATGTGCGATTTTAATCTCATCTCTTGGGGTGGAATGCCAAAACGCAAAAAAATCGCGTTTAAGGGGCCAAAACGCATGATTTCAAAACATTACCAAACACACTTTTTGGGTTTTGGGTTGACTAATGCACCTTTTGGGCTATAAAAAGCCGAACCAAATGGGCACTCAATTCTACACATGTATTGTTGATTTTAATCTTGAGAATTTAATGCTACTTGGCATCTATGTCTTTGGTTCAAGTTGCATTATATTAAAGCATATTTGCACCCTTCATAATTTCAATTAAAAAAAAAAAAACATATTTGCACGTCAACTCTTTGAGAAGAGTTGTTAAGAAAGTCCCATTTTGTTTTGAATTTGATTCGTGTATGATTTGCTATGCTTTGCTCATGTAAGTAAATGATATAAGTTTGTATGTTCTAGAATTTCAAACTTGGACCATGTTTCTTGTTACAACTTTTGTAATCCAAGCATATTGGGAATTGAATTTTGTACATTTTGTGACATAATATGAATATGAACATGAATATAATGGTTTCTCTTCATGTGATTCATGTTCTTTGATGCATACAAGTTGTGTTTTGGGAACCTCCTTGAGGTGAGATGAGGGTTTCTTTGATTTAGAGAGTTAGGCTTTGATTTTCATTTTTTTAATTATGCTAAGGTAGAAAAAATAGTACTAAGCTTTGATCTTTGGTTTAGGTGTTGTGAGCACTCAAGTTTGAGCTCATTTGGTTTTAGGCTCTTGGTTCCTTTACTTTTAGGTAAGAGATATGTGATATGAGCATATGGAAAGTCACGAGATTTATTTAAAAGGCTTATTATGCAATAATTAAAAAAAAAAAAAAAACTAGTTATGTTGCATATAGTCATGTTTAAGACAAATGTATGTTTGTGAGCTTCCAAAATCTAAAGTAAATGCTTTAAGCATATTGATGCATATTGTACCCTTGTTGTGTAAGTCCAACTTGAGGTGGATGCCAACCACCCCCATGTTTGATTATCTAAGAGCATTTACAATGGTGATGCTAAAAAAATTAGCTTTTAGCAACTCAAAAAACTACTTTATCTATTTTAAGACTTTACTTTACAATACACCAAATATCAAAGGTTCTATTTTTTTACCACTTCATTTAAATATTCTTTTTTTTTTTTTTTATTTCTTTATTCTTCCTCAATGTCTCTTTCACTCTCTTCCTCTCCTTGTCTCTCTCTTCTCTGAAGCAAGAACAAGTGAACAACCAATAAACCCACACCTCTTTCTTCTCAACCTATCCAACTCACACCCACACCCACTAACAGCCACCATCGCTACCACCACTGCCACCCACAACTCCCACAAATTGGAACCCATAACTGCCACAATTCACAGCGAACCCAACCCATCAAAACCCATTGCCACGTCAAACTTAACCCAACCACCAATATACAACAATCCACAACGAAACCCACTAACAACAATAACTAGATACCCACCCACTAGCCACTACCACCATCACCACTTTGGCCATAAGCCAAAATCAAATCAAAAACTACCACAAAATCCCACCTTTCAAATCCAAACCCAAATCTACAATTCCTAATACTAGAACAGGCTCAAAAATCTCACTAGGTCTTAAAATGTGATTAAATGGAGAGATTCAAGCCCAAAATTCCAATATTCAATCAATAGAGGCTAGTGATGCATTACAAGAATGAAGTCAAAGTGCACAACAACAAATAGATGAAAAATATGTATAGTACACTAGATCTAAAATTATTTTTCACATATAGCAGGAAGAGGAATTTAGAGAGAGAAGACTCCTTGGTACCACTATTTCCTCCTTTAGGCCTCAGAATTGTGTAACTCCTTGATGTCTGAATGAAATTTTGTTATGAAGTTAGGGTTTTAGAAGCAAAATGTGGCTTGGTTGTGTATGATTAGATTAAATGGTTTTAAATCAAGCTTGTGACATCCTTAAGGACTAGTCTCAGTATAAGGAGTGAAGCTATTGACCCCTATGTTGTTAAAAAATTGGAAAGCTTTAGATTTTCTTGTATCTTAGGTAAACGGAGAAGCTACTTTAGTCATGAATGAGGAAATTCATTGACCAAAGTTGATTGGCTGCACATTCCTAGCTAATTCAACCCCTAAGTGTCTGTTCGTTGTGGTAGATCATATCAAAATTTGACCAAGGAGTCAACTCATTTTTAGAGGCCTAAAATGGGCATATCTGAAACTTCAACCACATACAGTAGGAGCAACATGTCTTTATTTGAGTGAAAATTTCAGGTACTTGACCATTTACATGAACTTTAGGTGTTGCAACTATCACAAACCCACTCAATAACACGCACAACTCAGGCTAATGCAAAAGGTTCAAAAGGAGTCAACTCATACCCTCCAAACCATACTCCCTCAAATTCCCCTTACATCATACATGCTTGGTTCATACTTAAAAGAATAAAATAATTTATAATACATGAATTGGGTCTACAAGGAAGTCGAGCTTGACCTAATCCGGCTTGTAAAAAAATTGTCGTGAAAACAACCATCAACAATGTCTAGATGCATTATTATTATTATTATTATTATTATGAAAAGTTGTAATCTTTCATGAAATAAAGTTTATGATGAAAGGATTTGCTGTTCTTTTAAAGATAATGTTTTTGATTTAAGTTTAAGTTACAAGGTTATTAGATTTCAATTCTTTATGAAAGTTTTGTGACTATAACAAAAATAGTTATGTTGAGCCATAGATATATGATTTCAAAGAAACGATCAATTTCGCATAAAAAAAAATCAGTGTGAAAGGTCCTAATATTCTTACATGTAAAGAGAACAATTATTTTCTTTAGGTAAAAGTTATTTTAAGAGCAATATAAAGCCTATTTATGAAAGATGTTTTCCATTACGCAAATCTCCGTAAAGAAATGTTTTGATTTACCTACATTCTTACTTAATTCTCACGTAACTTACCCTTAATGAGATGTGTAGCTCACCCTTAATATTTTTTAATCATTGCTCTAGAGTAGTGGGAGCCTTAGTTGAGTTATAGAGGAGTTGGTTTTAGTTTTCAATGGTCTAGCTTTGGGTTTTAGTAGTGTTGCACGTAACTCTATAGTGATTTGTTTTTAAGGATCTATTGATGAGAGTTGTAATCTTTAATGTGATAAAATAATATATTATGTGAAATTATAAAATTTGAAAAATTGACGGTCTTGTTATTTTTTGGAGTAAAATGCTAGATGTTCTAAATATCAAGTGTAATAAGAAAAAAAAATTTATATTAATTTTAGTTGGTGCGTGTTGATATTATGTTGAGACTTGGTATTAGCATGTTTGTCTTGATTCGAAATCGTGGTATTGAGTTTAGGTTGTGATAGTTAGGCCTTAGAAGCTTACGTAACATAATATTACAACTTAAAAAAAAAAAACAAAACAAAATGTTACATCACTCAATAATTTGTTATTGAGTTCATATTTTGAAAGTTCCACAGTTAGATTATATGTTCTATATGTTCTTAATATGGATGCTTTCATGTCAATAAGATATTGTTTACTATTTCGATTTATAAACTCATCTTTTATGCATTATTTAAACTACAAAAACTTGAATTTAAATAATTGATTAATAACATGATTATTAATCTTTGATCACTTTGAAAATTTGCATGTATGAAGAATATATAATGATAATGTAATTCAACTATAGATTTGACCTATGATTCTCCCAAAAAAAAAAAAAAAAAAATATAACTTGAAATCAACTCAAAATATTTGGTTTTTGGATTAAGTACTTTAACCCTATAATATGAATAATTTTAACAAAATATAAAAATGGACACCAAGATTTTTGTATTCTTATTATATATAGAGATTACCAACAAAAAAAAAAAAAAAAGCATTTTCAATTATCAACTACCAATCTCAACCCTATCGTTGTGGGTTCCAGTCATTATCAACTACCAATCTCAACCCTATTGTTGTGGGTTCCAGTTAGGTTAACTGGTAAAATATTTGATAATTGTATAAGAGATCTGAGGTTCAATCTTTACTTACACCACAAATTGATTGGTGTCTTAGCCTGATGATAAAGAGCTATCATCAGGAATTGTTTACTCAGTTCAACTAATTACGTGGAAGGAAATGTTTTTTTTTTCTTAAATTGCATGACAGGCTAAATCAATTTTTTATCAATTGAATGATACAGATTAAACAGCGAATTATATCCTTTTACAATTGTTATATAAATCACGCAAGTGAAACAGGTTTTGATAAGATGACAATGCGAATCCAACTAACGTCCCTCGTAGCATGCTTATCTGTCAAAGCCAAGCATTCAAGCTAAGCAAACACATAATACTAAAAATATATATATATATATATATATTTAAAAGAAAGAGATAAACTAGCCTTATTTTGGGTTGTTCAAAACTGAAGTCTTATTTTCAAAATTAATAAATAAAATTCGTGTCTTACTCTGTATTTATTTATTATTATTATTATTATTTTGTGGAGAAAAAACCATTTATTAAAAAAAAAAAAAAACTCAATCCCAATATTTCTTTACAATTTAAATTAACGTAGGTAGTTTTAGAAAATTTTAATGGATACAAAATGCATTAAGCGATATTGTCTTAAAAAAAAAAGGATTTTATAAACAGTATTTAGGGACAGAGAGAGAGAGAGAGAGAGAGAGAGGTAAAAGCGTACAGTAGACGGTCTGTGGCGTATAGGTATTGGCCGGTCTACTCTACATCTACAGCGATGAGTGGGAATGGGAGGGGAGGAGTTTGACCTTCATTCCCTCTCACTTTGCACACTTTCCCAAATCTCAACAAATTTTTACAAAACCAAAAACATTTAATAGAATCGAACAGAGACAGAAATCCAGTAGTTGGAGATTAGTATTAGATTTGGTTCGAACGGACCCAAAAAAAAAAAAAAAAAAAAAATGCCATCTCAAATGATCCTACCCATAACAAATCTCCACCCTTCACATTCCTTATTGGAAAAACCTAATTCAACTTCTGATGATGATCCAATAACAATAACAACAACAACAACAAATAGTCTTCTTTTTGAGGATGAGAAAGCCATTTCCATCAAGCCCCTTCTCTCTCGGACCTTAAGCTACACAAATACTAATACTTCTACTACTACTACTACTTCCGCCACCTACTACCAGCAGCGCCGCCGCCGGATCGCCAGTGAAAACTCCTTGTCTTCGCTCTCCTCTTCTTCCCCCGACCGCCGCAACTCCTTCGGCCACGACGTTGGCCATGCCGCCTCCGAGACCTTCTTGATCACCCGTTTGAGTTGGAAGCTCTTGAGATACCTTGGGTACAATCTTGCTTTATTGGCATTGGAATTGGCTGTTGATTGCTTGGTTGTTTCAGTTTTTATTAGATTTAATGTCGAAAGTTGAATTCTTGTTCATATAGGTTGATTTCTTAAGTAAGAAGTTTAAGATCTTTGCATCTCAGAGAGAGCTTATTTGAATACGTTTAGCTGGAGGGAAAAATTAAATGATGCCAACCGTTAACAGAGAGTGCATATTATGTTTGTTGATCTGGATGGTTTTTTCTTTCCAAAAAAAGAAAAAAGAAAATGTTTCTAGGTAATAAGATGTGTTGGTGCTGTATTAGGTAGATTTTGGTCACTACTGCTAATGAGTTGGTTTGAGAAATGGAAAAAAAATTTTGTGTAGCTTAAACTTTTGAATGTGAAAAGGCAGGGGATCTAGTTAACTCTTTGTTTCCCCTCAATATACTTGTTACTTGTTTTGAGAGTTTTGAGAGCCATGTTATCGAAATTGAAGATTCATTTGAGATGTGTTAGATGAGTCCTAACTAATTACAACATGTGTTACAACCTAATTGAGCACATGACTGATTATCGGGGCCTTCCCACATGCAAAGGGGAATTTTGGCTTGGTCTTGGAATGAATCAAGGCATCTTGCTAAAAGAGTGCTAATTGGTACCTTCAGACATCCAATCAGGACTTTAGAGTGTTGATTGGAGCTCTCTGTTTCTTGATTGGGCACTTAGGCTGACTGGATTGTTTTGACTTCATTTTGGGCTGCTGACTTTTGTTTGGGCTCCTGATGAATAACCTTTTGATTGTGGATAATTTTATTAAGAGGAATGTTTGTCATGGTCAAATGGTGTTGTATGTGTAAGTGTAGCTATAAAACTGTGGATTGTCTATTGTTACATTGCTTATTTGCTAGTGCTCTGTGGTCCTTTGTATTTTCTGTTTTGGGATTCAGTGGCTGGTGCCAAATAAAGTGATTGATTTCTACTTTTACTGGAACTGGAAAAGGGTTCTTGGTTCTCGTAACAATAGTCTTATTTGGAATGTGAATACTCATTGCATTATGTGGACAATTTGGAGAGAGTTGAATAATCAAACTTTTGAAGGTGTTGGGAGATTTGCAATTGAGATTTTTTTTTTTGAAATATGATTTGCTGGATAGCTTGTAATTCCTAATTAGATTTGGTAGATCTCTTAAACCTTAGATTGTAGTTCTTTAGGAGGCTTTGGTATTTGAGTTCTCCTTTTTTCAGATTTTTTTTTTTTTTTACTTATAATTATTTTTTACTGGTAAGTTACATATGCACCCAATGGGTCTTCAACCCATGACCTCATGCTCCATGTAAAACTTAGAAGTGGAGGAGCTGCTTGATGATCTATAGCTTATTGGCAAGAAATTAAATCCTCTCTCTAAAACAGAACAGAACAAAAGAAGTAAAAGAAAAAAAAAAGGCATCTCAAATCCTACCCATATCCAACCACTCTTCACATTCCTCATTGGAACAACCAACAACTTTTAGCCTTGCCTTCCTAATGCTGGTCAAGGGAGTGTATGATCCAATAACAACCATTCTTCTTCTTTCTTCATTGTTTGTGGATGATAAAACCATTTCCATTAAGCCCATCTTCCTTGGACATTAACCTCCCCACCCCAACCACCAACACTAATTCCAGCTCCAGCACCTACTACCAGCAGCACCAGCACCAGATCGCCAGTGAAAACTCACTGTATTCACTTTCTGCTGGCAGCGACTGCCACCAGTCCTTTGACCACAATGTTGGGCATGCTGTGGCTGAAATGATTTTGGTCATCCGTTTGAGTTTGAAGCTTTTGAGATACCTTGGGTACAATCTTCTAATTTCTTTGATTTGGTTGTTTCTAGTTTCTCACCATTACTTTCTTTTGTTATGGGGATGATTGCTCTCAAGGATACAGTTTTGTGATGTCTTTTGTATTTCAAGTGCTGTGGTTCCAAATAATTGTTCAGTTGACCATGGATGGAAAAACATTATAGTACTTTGTTCTTCTTTTTCCTCTCAAAAAAAAAAAAAAAAAATACTGTACATCTTGAAGAATTTGTTGTTTATTGGCATTGGTATTGGCTGTAATTGCATTTAAGGCAAACAAGAAGTAGCCTTTATATGTAAATATGTGAGGTAAGATTGATCATGAAGGTGTGAACATGTAGTGAGTACACAATTGAGACCGCACATTTGAAGTAGGTCTCTAAGAGGGATAGGAAAGGTGGAAAGAATATTGATAACATTAGATGCCTTGCTTGTATTTGGAATGCAAATCCTCAGTGCATTATGTGGACAAGTGAATAGAGTTGAATAATTGAACCTTTGAAGGTATTAATAGATCTACAATTTAGTTTTTTTTTTTTTTTTGAACTCTTAGTTTGAATTTGTACTGTGATTGACTGATAGCTTGTGATTCCTTCTTAGATTTATAGATCTCTTAAACCTTAGATTGTAGTTCTTTAGTAGGCTCTAATATTTGAGTTCCCCCTTTCTTCAAGAAAATTCTTTATTACTTGTCAATTTTTTTTTGTCTGTGTAAGTTACGCACTCAATGGATCTTTAGCCAATGACCTCACTCTCTACCTAGAACTTGTAAGTGTTGGAGGTGTTAGTATAGCTCGTTGGGAAAAAAAAAAGTATGAAGTAAGCTTTCTAAGAGGGATAAGAGAGGTTGAAAGAAAATTTAGTAAGTTATAAAGAAGAGACAGTAGAAAATCTATTATGTGTGGATTTTAATGTGTAGGTCAGTTAATCATCCCAATCACATTTACATACTTGAAGTAGTTTCAACTCTAATTTATGATATTTGAAGTTATCCTGGATTTTGAAATTTCAATTATGTATGCTGTAATGTTTGTTTGAGATGCTTTTCTGGCCTATCCGAATTATTAGATGCTGCTAATCACTTAAATTTTATTCAGGGTAGGTTACAAATGGATTACAAGATTTCTGGCCCTTAGTTGTTATTCCTTTCTACTTTTCCCAGGTTTTTTTCAAGGTCTGTAACATTTATAATTCTGTTGCAAAAGTTCCATGCATACTCTTTACAGTATAAACATTGTACATATGTCATATACATAGGGTTGACCTATATATATATATATATTTGACAAACCTTTGGTACAGTTCATTAGGTGTTGTACCTTAGGTTCCTTAATTAAATCAACCAAGTGGTTGCATTGGCCAATAAACAATGGTTGAATTTAGTTATCCCTGGGGAAGATAACAATGATTATGCTGCATTGGCTAATGCAATTAGATTGTTAAATTTAAATGGGAAAGCTAAGGCACAGTACATAAGAAACTGTACCGATTTGCCCATATATATATATGCTTATGACAAATTGTAGGCCAGACAGTGACACTGCACTACAAGGCACTTAGCAGAGCTGATCTATGCTTGTCCTATCTAGTGGAGCATAACTACTCTGCTTGTCTTTCGCAGTTGGATATTACTATTTCTTCTCTAGTCAGGTCCGCAGAAGCATAGTTTATGGTGATCAACCGAGGAATAGGTAACTTAAAAATGAACTGGGCTGATTTATTGTGCATTTCGGTGCAATGAATTTTTTACACCCTGTTTAATTTTATGGATTTCATGACAACTGTTTAAATTTTGTTCTGCAGGCTGGATCTGTATCTCCCCAAAAATAATGATGGTCCAAAGCCAGTAATTGCATTTGTAACTGGTGGAGCCTGGATTATTGGGTGAGGGTTGTTTTTGCTATAGTTGATATTTGTACTTGAAATGGGAAGTCTAATAAAATAATAATAATAATACTAGTAACACAAGAATATTTTTTTTAAGTTTTGGGCATGTAGAAGCAACAGATAGAGGCATACAATAAAACTATAAATGTGACTGATATTGTTCTTAAAATGGTAATTGATAAATAATAGCTTAAACAGAAGATGAAAAAAAATAATAGTAATGGGTACAGTAGGTAGTTCTAATATCAGAAATATTTAAGTTGTAGGTTAGATATCAGAATCTAATTTTGGTTTGTTATTCATTCAATTACAAAAATTGGATCTAAGTTGATTAAAGGGTTGTCTTGTCAGATTTTGTTGATTTCTCAAATTTACATTCTTTTTCTCGTGCGTCATATGCATACTTCTCTATGTCCTCAATATGTTTTCAGACTTCTTTTTGTTTTTTCATCTTTTTGGATGCAGTTACAAAGCATGGGGTTGTCTTTTAGGACAGCAGTTATCAGAAAGAGACATTATAGTGGCATGCATAGATTACAGGTGATATGATTTACTTTAAGCAACAGCATACTGTTGTACATAATAAATCTCATCTCATATTCTCATCTTGCCAATGAAAACTATGTTCCGGATGAAGTTATCTTATGAATTTATTGAGATTTGGGATTGTGTGTGATACTATCTTTATATGATATCAATCTGAAATGTTGTAAAATTCTATTGCCTCTTAGGGTTATTAATTGTTCATAATCTGTTGCTAACGTTACAAGTAATAAATTATTATCTCATCTCATCTTACAAATCTTTGAAAGAGAATTGTATTTGAAAGACAATTATG
This sequence comes from Quercus parvula, assembly GCA_030820535.1. Classification (NCBI taxonomy): domain Eukaryota; kingdom Viridiplantae; phylum Streptophyta; class Magnoliopsida; order Fagales; family Fagaceae; genus Quercus; species Quercus parvula. The sequence goes on from JAUAME010000005.1 coordinate 34,789,637, forward strand.
TCAAGATAATTTACTACTTTTTCTCACCACCTTGACCTGTGTTTTGAAGGCCTGTTTTTGGGTCCTTGTAGCACCTTGTACCATAATTCAATTACACCATACCTGCATTTTTTTGTTTCTGTCGCACAGAATCACCTTTTAGACAGTATTATTCTTTATTATTAGCACCAATACATGGCACCAGTACAAATATTAAATAGAGGTATCAATTTTTTTTAATCATGATTCTCAGTAAATTACTCTATTTTTTGATGGTACCACAATTTGTTCTACATGCTTCAATGTGTTGAACTACTTATACAAGTTTGCAGGTAAGATATCCATCCTCTGATGTTTGTTCGGCATATAACTCTGGCCTCCCAGACATCTTATATTGGTTGATTATTGCCACTCATGTCTTAGCATCCTTTCAGTAGCTCATATTTTGAATTATTTTGTAACCTGACGACCTCTAATCTTCATTATAATCAAATGATCTTTTTGTAATTCACATTGCAATAGGAACTAGTCCATGTGTATCCGCAATAAATAATTTTTTTAAGAGACCTGCTTAAGGTCAGCAGAAGCGGCAGGTCACAGGTTCAAGTATGAGAACCAACCTCTCCAAAACAAATTTTGGGTAGCGCTACCTACCAATCACCTATCCCAAAGTCCGAAAAAGTGAGAGTTTTGTGCACTGGGTATGACCTGCTTAAGGTCAGACTTACTGAATTTGAAAAAAAAAAAAGAAAAAAAAAAGAAATAATGGGTCAATGTGCTTTCTGAAGGGAAAGAATATTATGATATATTGGGACCATCCTTGTTTCCTTGTGATGATGGTGTTGCCTGCACATTGCACTTCCCCTTTATGTGTTCAAATGCCATACAAGGCAGTTTCTATTGTTTTGTTCTTCTCTGTTTATAGAAGTAGCTTTTGAAATTTTAAAATTTATCATTCTGTCTCATAATATGAGGCATGATTTTTTATATTCTTTTCATGGACAAGGACAAGTAATATGCCTGCATGATCATCTTTAGATCTTAGTTAAAAATCCAAAGAATTACTTGTATGATACTTAAAGGGTAGCTTCACACATTACATGATTACTTCATTTGCTATTGTGATCATGGATGTAGCTTTGAAGAAGCCCAGATTTAATTTACATGAGGTTGATTCCTCTATGTGGGTGAATTCTTTGTAAGTGTATAACATGTATACACTTGTAATACTACCTCATACTAGTATGGGTCTTAATTGAAAACTCATGCAGGAATTTCCCTCAGGGAACCATGAGTGATATGGTAAACGATGCTTCTCAAGGTATCTCATTTGTGTGCAACAATATTGCCGAATATGGAGGCGATCCTGATAGGTAATAATCACTTCACATTTTTCTATACATCTAAGCATGACTCCTGTATTTGGGCAAGAGAGAGGGTTGGGGGGGGGGGGGGGGGAGTGGCAGTTGCTAATAGAGATGTTCTGCTCATGCTTTGTTTACGCAGGATTTATCTAATGGGACAGTCAGCTGGTGCCCATATTGCTGCTTGCACCCTTGTGGAGCAGGCAATTAATGAAGCTGGTGAAGGAGAGAGCACTTCTTGGAGTGTTTCCCAGATAAAGGCTTATTTTGGATTATCTGGAGGGTGGGTTTCTATTGCAGGTTTTTTTGAACCTTGCGGAACTCTTTCCTGTGTTTCAAGCACAGTAATCCAAGTAGATGCTTCTTGTTAGAATAATGGTAAATTTATCATTTCCTAACATCTTGAACAAGATGGTATTAAAGAAGGTGGTCTGAGTTCAAATTTAGGCTCCACTCTACATCCTGGCATTTAAAAATTCCATGCCTTGGGTCCCACTTATTGAGGGAGAACTAGGCTCACATGTGAGAGACAGTTTTGGAATAATGGTTAAGTGATTCAATTCATCATTTCTTATTAGCTTAAACTTTGTGAACAAGTGGTAGTATATTACTTCAAATGATTAGGCATTTTCTCTTGAATTGATCCCAAAGGATTATCAACCAGTTGGCCAGGAGGTAATAATTGGTTGATTTTAATGTTAGAATATCTCACGTGGAGATTTTCTCTAATGATTCTTTGAATGTTGGGTTGATACAACCAGTAAAAAGCTCTAAAACAAACAAGATAACTATCAAAATAGTTAAAAATATGGTCTAGTTTCAATGTGGGACCTAATTGGCTCAGTTCATAGTCTACTTAGTTATTATTAAGTCTAGTATTAAGTCTGCTCGAGTTTGAAAGTTGCTGGTTCAGTTTTAATTAGCTTATACTTAAGTAGGTAATTTAATTATTTCCAAATTTTCTGGAATGGGCTGCATTAGAGATCCATGAGTCTTATTTTAAGTTTTGGTCCTTTTGGAATCCTTTTTTGTTTTGTTTTGTTTTTAATCTTTTCCTAGTTAGTTTAATAGTTCTTTGTTTTTGTTTGGGATTCCAAGTATTTGTTGGAAAATAATTAGGAGTAGCTTTTATAAAGAATTTTATTGGGTTCTTCCTAAGTATGATAGACTTGGGTTTGTCTTATTTTTCCACCCTCATTAAATTCACTGTTTTAACACCAAACAACCATCTCCTTTAAGATTTGATCTTTTTATGACCTAACCATCTCTAAATCCTTAAACAGTAAACTCTATTCAAGAATCCTTCCAGAGCCTATCAATTCATCAAAAAAAAAAAAAAGAATCCTTCAAGAACCTATCAAGAAACCTCATTTAATGCTGAGTTTAGTAAAGGTCCTGCATCAAATTAGTATCATAGCTCTCCACTGCTTCTGTCCTGCTTGGTTCTTGCAGTGATTGCATGCAGTATTCAAATGTGAATTTTTTATCATTAGATCATTCTGGCCTACTTTTATTTTATTTTAATTCTGAAGTGTTTCTTCTAAAGTGTAAGGATTAGATCAGAACTGCAGATGTTTTTATATGTGATGAGAATTTTATTCAAATTGAAATGAATTAATGCATATGATGATCATAATACATTCCCTTCCTCTCTGCAAGTTACAATGTAATATTCCAAAAAGCAATGAAACCTGAAAAGGAATCACAATGTCAATTTCCCAAAGGTTGATATCAGAAGTGCATAATTTGACTGTGATCTTGGGGTGTTAGGGTGAATTAACATGGTCGACTTTGTCTTTCCCTAAGCTTAGCCTCAAGCTTTATAGTGCCACTATGTTTTAACAATAGTTTCTAATTTGTTGGTATCCAACTATAAGTGACGTAAGTTGTTGGAGTTTATAATTGGAAAAAAAATAAAAAAATTTGATATGCTTATACTTAAATCATTTAAACGTGGATATGCTTTTTTAATTACCAGTAAGCAAAAAGCACAGAAATAAATAGTGGTCTTCTTCTAGTTATGAAATCATTCTTGGCATCTTCACCTGTTGTTTTTTTCAAGCATTTTGTACCTTATTTTTCTTATATTTGTAAATAAAAGATGCATTCATCTTACATTCCTTGTAATGTCCACAAACAGGTACAATTTGCTTAAACTAGTAGACTATTTCCATAGTCGAGGCCTGTACCGTTCCATCTTTTTAAGGTATCTTCCCTCTTCTTTGAATTGATCACTTGAATTTTTTTTCTTTTTTTCACTTATTGAGTTATTGTTGAAGATGAAATATTTATTCGGTTAATACCTTAATCTTTACCAGTCACTTTTTTGACCTGATTGCTTGAAAATGTCATACAGCATAATGGAAGGAGAAAAATCCCTGGAACGATTCTCTCCTGAAGTAGTGGTCCAGAACCCAAACATTAGAAATGCTGTTTCCCTCTTACCACCAATTATTTTATTTCATGGTACTGCAGATTATTCCATACCTTCCGATGCCAGGTCTGAGTCTGCTCTGGATTGAACTCTGTGATTTCCTTTAATTACTATTAAATCAAATATTGCATGAGGTTTGTTGGAGTTTTTTAGATAAATTTTTATAACTGGTATTCTTGTTTCAAAGTAACATAAATAAGCAGTTTTGCTAACTGTAGTGTTAATTTCCACTTAAATCTTTCAATGTAATATATATAAGGAGTTCATTGGTGTTATTTGTGTTTTTTGCATATGCATAGATAAACTTACAAAGATATATCTGAACCATAGGTTTGAAGCTTCATATACACACACACATATATATATGGCCTTTTTGGTTTTGATTTCTATTGTTGGTTTTGAAGTGGTTATTGCATTTTTGGTGTAAATTTCCACTTGCACCTTTCCAGCTCACTGTAGGTGCCATTGTGAGTGTACGATAGAGAGATTGGTGAGAGTATGCTTGGATTTTGTGGGGGGTTTGGTCAATTAAGTTTGTGTGTGATTGAGGAAAATGGGTGTAATGACCAAAGAAAAAGCACTAGCCATATTTATGCTATACCCTAAAAGGAGTAGTCTAGTCACAATTGAGACCCCTTGTTGGTGTTTATAAAATCTAGATCAATCGAGAATATGCTTGATGTAGGAGTCAGCACACACCCACACAACATAAATCAATATCAAAATCAGTCCGGGGCATCACAATGGGTCTTAGGCTGGTAATGGATAGGTTCTTGTTGGTTTTGAATGTGAGTGGTGTTGGGGTTTGGTCAAGGTATTTTAGGGTCGTCTATAGACATGGCAAATAGGTTGGGTCAAGTTCTAGTCGACCCATATTTCTTCACATGAATTTAAAAAAAAATTAAAAAAATAAAAGATGGATTTAAAAACATGTGCCTATATTATCTTTTAGAGATAAGCATTTTACCTAAACTTTAGAAGACAAAAAGAAAAAAAAAAAAAAGACTTTCACTCATCATTGCAAAGCCTACGACATGTACATAAATACAAGCACTCTTTACCGATGAAGAACATCACATCTTATCAAATTGCAAAATATTACATATAAAATCACTATTTGAAATCTGAAGGGATCTGGCTCCCAATTCTAGCAACAAATTTTTTTTTTTTTTTGACAGGTTAGAAAAAGTATTATTAAAGGACCACTTAATGCAAAAAACATAAAGTAGCCTAAGATTACAAAAATAAAAATAAAAATAAAAACGAAAACTACATACAATAAAGAAGCAAATCTACAAACATTGGGAGAGATTCACTAGATGTGAGTCCCCAAACCCAAGACCAATCAAACAAGGTGCTAACAAAGGAGGCAAGCAGCTGATTTTCTAAACTCTCCACATCCTCAAAAGTACAACTATTGCACTCTCTCCAAATACACCACATCAAACATAATGAAATCAAATTCCAAATGCTACATAATCAATATCTAGCATGTTACTTAATCATAAAATTTTGCATCTAGCAATGTCATACTCACCAAGATTCTGAATGGTAGCAAAAAGACATAATGTATGCAGCAATTTGAGTGAGCAGTGAACTACAAATCAGTTTTACCTGATTAAACAATGCAACCACCACAGTAGGCCTTCTAAAATTACCTAATTGAGATACCAAGTTTGAAGTGCTTTTGGGCTCTAATTATCATCATCTTTTGTGCAGTAAGAGTTTTGCGGAAACTCTTCAAAGAGTTGGGGTAAAAGCTGAATCAATTTTGTTTGAAGGAAAAACTCACACTGATTTGTTTCTTCAGGTAAGGGGAAACTTTTTTGTTGCCTTTAGTTTGTTTTGTCAATATGTTGCTTTTGTGGATTGGAGAAATCTCTGGAGTTGTCATCTTTTTGTGTCTATTTGGAGTTGTCCTTTCAATTGACTACGATTTCTCTTGATAGGAGGATAGTTTCTGCTACAGTTTTTTTTTTAATCTAAATCATCCTGGTCTAATGGTCTTTTTGCATAACCATTCGATTTTCATTCAATGTAACATTGAAATTGCTTCAAATGCTTTGTTTGTTCCTGCTTATTTAAGAAACTGGTTTGGGCCCTTTCCTACCTTGCAAAAAGATCTTGTTGTCCCCTCATCTATCTTTGTCATGCATATTTAGACAATTGTGAAAAACAAATAGAAACTTGATCAATTTAGCGTGCGTTCGGATTGGGCGTTTTGCCAAAAATTAGCAAAACAAAAAATTTTAGATAAATTTGGGTCGCACAGCACTATTCACACTTTTTAAAATTATTTTAAAATTATTTTGCTATAGTGTTTTCAGTAATAAGTTTTTAATTTTCAGCAAATAAACGTTATCCAAACATACCCTTAGCTATATTTGTCAACATGCCATTCAGGATCCAATGAGAGGTGGTAGAGATGAGATGTTTGAAGATTTAGTAGGTATCATTCATGCGGGTGATGTAGATGCCATTGCCAAAGATGCAGTGGCTCCTCCAAGAAGACGCCTTGTACCTGAATTTATGTTGCAGTTGGCTCGAAGAGTTAGTCCATTTTAGCTATTTTTTATCCCTAAACTGTTAAATGAAGAACCCATATTTTTGTTGATATGTACATATACTGCAGTGGTTATTGTATTTGGGTTACTGCCTTAGCATTCTCCCTCTCCCTTTTCTTTATTTGCAGTTGTTATGAGGTTTGTTCTTTTTCTTTATAATACTCATTGAGAGAAACAGCGTTTACACAATCATGGTTTTTTTAGAACTACAAATTCAGTGGGATGTTTTAATGAGTTGTGGGTATTGGATCTCTGGTAGTTGCATGAGCGGATTTAAAAATTATGTGGTGCTTTGGTTTAAGAAAAAAGAAAAAGGGTACTAATTCAGACTTATCATATACTACCATCTAGTTCTAACCGCATAAAAAACATTTTAGTATTGCATGGTATGCCTAAAATCAAGCAAAATCTAAGATATCATTGTGGATCATATGCACCGGCCCATCAAAGGGCTTTGTTGAATAAGAATGCCTTAGCTCTCATGCAATATTTGGAGGTCATTACGCATAAAAGCAACCTGAAGTTGAAGATCGAAGGCCAAATCTTTGAACTGGATAAATTTGTTGATTGTAAAAAGGTAATTAGAAAGAAAACAGTATGGTGTCGACCGCAGGGACTACAATGTTTTAAGTCAATAAATATTTTCTTTTTAATGGAAAGAAAGCCAATAGTTATTCTACTTATTCTCATGTAACTTGATCAATTTATAATGAGTTTTGATGGGGTTTCTCACGCCACCAGGGTTCTCTCTGCTAGGGTTTTTCCTTGGCTAGGGTTTAGTCTAGTATCGTGTAGAATTTAGTCCCTAGCTCTGTCTAGGTCTTTGTTCCCCCCTTACTCCCACAAGTTAGGTAGGACGGAGTGTGTTATTCAGATTGACAATGGCAACCTTGGACGATCTGTGGTCACGTTTTACTCTTTCTGAAGAAGTGCAAGAGGCGAATGTCCCAAGCAGCAAAGAAGCTAGTGTCCATCGTCTTACAGGTAAATTCCTTACCAAACGTATTATTAATGCAGAAGCAGTAGCAAGAACTTTCAAGCCTTTATGGAAACCTGCGGGTGAATTGAAAATACAAGATGTTGGAAGGAACGTTTTGGTGTTTGAGTTTGATGATGCCCTAGATCTTGAAAGGGTGCTGGAGTTTGAACCTTGGTCATACGATAAAAGTCTAGTGATCTTCCAAAAAACTGAATTAGTGGAATCAACCCCATCTCTAGATTTTTCGATGACATCTTTTTGGGTGCAACTGCATAATGTCCCATTAATTAGCCTAATTCAGGAAACCGGAGAAGTGGTAGGTAACATCATAGGAACCACTATTAGAGTAGCCGACCCAGAGGATGATGGTGAGGGATGTGAATTTCTTCGGGTTAGGGTGGCGATGAACATCACAAAACCTTTGCCCCGTTGCTGTAAACTCAGGAGTGAAGGTAAACACATTGGTTGGGCCCTTTTAAAATTTGAACGCCTTCCAAATTTCTGTTACTGGTGTGGGAGGGTAGATCATGTTGAAAAAGATTGTGAGATTTGGCTTAAGAATAGAGAGAAGTTTGGAAAAGAGGATCAACAGTTTGGTGACTGGATGCGGGCTGAGCAGTTCAAATTGTTCCGTAAATCCGTAGTTGTGATAACAGGCAGTGCCCGTGGCTCTTCAAAATGGAAGAAAGGTCCTTCAGTGCCCAAGGAGAAAACTATCAATCCCGTGGCAATGAGCTCCAGTCCATCAACAATACTTTCAGAGTCGGTAATGGAGACCGAACCACCTGTGGAGTATGCAACCGCTAGTCATAGTCATCCATTGCATGCGGTGACCTGAAGCTAAATCATGAAAAGGAAAAGATGATGGCAAGTTTGTCTGAAAGAGTAGCCAAGCTAGGTCGTGACCCTCAAAAGCAAGCTTATGAATGTAATGCTTATGCTGATCCGAGACAGGGTGGTGGTGCGACTGGCAGAAATAAGTAAGAAATAGTGATTCAGAGAGACAGAACCCTATTACAGGACTTGACCAATTCTTAGATCAACCTACCAGACAATACTACACTCAAGACTTGGAAGAAACTTGCCTGTGAGGTTACTCCCCAATAGGAAAATGTTAGCAGCCCAACTAGCATTGAACGTAGACCCTTAATGGAATTGGATGAGCCACAACCAGTGAAAAAGAGGTGTAGGCAGACTAGTGAGGTGATTATGAAGGAAAATTATAAGGTGGATGCTAGTTGCCAACTCCGCCAGACAGTTGACGAACTGGTTACCTTAGTTGGTAAAAAAGATCCCAATGTGGTGTTCCTCATGGAAACCAAGTCTAATGATGAAGTTATTGAGAAAGTTCGCAGGAAAATTCAGTTTGCTCACAAGTTTGTTGTTCCTTGACCAAACCAAGGAGGTGGTTTGGCCTTATTGTGGAAAAAAGATTTTCAGTTAGATGTTCAGACCTCCTCTGACAATCACATTGATGCGGTAGTTAACCAAGGGATGGATGACGCCTGGCAGATAACGAGTTTCTATGGAAATCTTGACTCCGCCAACCGGGAAGATTCCTGGTTTCTACTACGTGACTTAAGCCTTCGTTTCTCACTTCCATGGATATGTATTGGGGATTTTAATGAAATTCTGAGAGCTAAAGAAAAACAAGGGTGGCTTGATAGACCTGAACGCCAGATGCAGGGGTTTCGAGATGCTTTAGATTTTTGTAGTCTTAAAGATTTGGGTTACACTGGCTTTCCTTTCACATGGTGTAATCAGAGACCGGGTGATCATAATGTTTGGGTGAGGTTAGACAGAGGTATAGCTACAGTAGATTGGTTGCTAAAATTTCCCACATCCCGTGTACATCATTTAGAGGCATTCCATTCGGATCATAGACCACTGTTTTTAGTAGCAGATTCGGAGGTGAGGAGATTCTATAGAAAGGGGCGCCTGTTCAGATTCGAAGCAATGTGGCTTAAGGATAAAACTTGTGAAACGGTGATTAAAAACTCTTGGGAAACACCTTTGGGTTCATCTACAGTAGCTACTTTTTCACAGAAAATTGACCTATGCCAAATAAATCTCCGTGTATGGAACCGCAACACATTTGGGCACGTGAGAATTAACCTGGAAAAGAAGTTGAAGGAGTTTCATAGGGCAGAAGAGATGGGGTTGTACAGCACTGATCCTGGCTGTATTGGACAACTTTGTGATGATATTCAAGCCCTAAAAACCAAAGAAGAAGCGATGTGGAAGCAAAGGTCCTGTAACAGTTGGTTGAAGGATGGAGATAGCAACACAAAATACTTCCATAGTAGGGCTACTCAATGAAATAAGCACAACTATATTTCGGGTTTGGAGGATGACAATGGAGTTTAGGTGGAAGAGGATGGCCGGTTGGGTGATTTATTTGTGAACTATTTTTCCAACCTGTTTTCAACATCTAATCCAACAGGTATTGATACTATTCTGGAGGGGGTTACACCTAGGGTCACAGAAGAGATGAATTTTGCTCTCACCCGTAACTTTACAACTGAGGAATTCCATTCAGCCATGCAACAAATGGCACCACTCTCAGCCCCTGGCCTCGATGGCATGTCCTCGGTCTTCTACAACTCCTTTTGGCACATTGTTGGAGAGGATGTCACCAAGGCAGCCCTTGCTATTCTCAATGAAGGTATTATCCCAGCCTCTATAAACTCCACTTTCATCTCTTTGATACCTAAAGTTAAGAACCCCAAAAAGGTCTCTGAGTTTAGGCCTATTAGCCTGTGCAATGTTTTTTACAAAATTATTGCTAAGGTGTTGGTGAATAGACTGAAATCTGTTTTACCTCATGTTGTCTCTGAATCTCAAAGTGCTTTCCTTTCAGGCAGATTAATTACTGATAATGTTCTTGTTGCGTTTGAAACTTTACATTATTTAAAAAGGAAAACACAAGGTAAAACATGTTACATGGCTCTAAAACTTGACATGAGCAAGGCCTATGATAGGGTTGAATAGAGTTTTTTAGAAAAAACGATGCTTCATTTGGGGTTCTCAGCTAATTTTGTGGCTGCTATTATGTCGTGCATAAAATCAGTTTCTTATGCTGTGCTTTTCAATGTGGAGCCTGTGGGGCACATCAACCCCACCTAGGGGCTTCGCTAGGGCGACCCTTTGTTTGCTTACATGTTCTTATTGTGTGCTATTGGCCTTCAAGGGCTACTCCATAAAGCTGAATCTGATGGTGCAATATGGGGGGTTTCTATTTGTCGTAATGGGCCACGTGTCTCTCACCTTTTCTTTGTAGATGATAGTGTCCTCTTCTGTTGGGCAAAGCAAACTAAATGCCAAGTCATCCTAGATATTTTGGCTACTTATGAAAGAGGCAATGGCCAAAAGATTAACAAGGAAAAAACCAATCTCTTCTTTAGCACCAATACTTCCCCTGAAATTCAAGACGGTATCCAACAGCTCCTTGGTGTGCCTTCCATTAGAAATTTTGAGAAATATTTGGGCCTTCTGGCTCTTGTGGGTAGGGGGAAAAAAAAAGTTTTTCTTATATTAAGGAGCGTGTGTGGAAAAAATTCCAAGGGTGGAAAGAAAAACTTCTGTCCTAGGTTGGTAAAGAGGTACTAATCAAGTCGGTGATACAAGCTATTCCAACCTATTCTATGAGTTGTTTTAAGCTACCTAAGGGGTTGATCCATGAACTGGAGACCATGATTCGAAAGTTTTGGTGGGGGTATGGAAATGAGGGGAGAAAAATTCACTCGGTAAATTGGGAGCGTTTGTGTCAAGCAAAAGAAAGTGGAGGACTGGGTTTTAAAGAAATAGAAAAATTCAATGATGCTTTTTTAGCTAAGCAAGTGTGGCGTATGATGCACAACACGGATTCCCTTTGCTACAAAGTTTTCAAGGCAAGATTTTTCCCCAATTGTTCGATTTTAGAAGCTAATGAAGGCACCGGGGGGTCGTATGCTTGGAAGAGCATCCTTAGTGCAAGGGATGTGGTGAGAAAAGGCATGGTTTGGTGGGTTGGGAATGGCCAATCTGTTAGCATAAGGGAAGACAAGTGGTTGCCTGATCAAGTTTGCAAAACAGTGATGCTTCCCCCTCCTTCTCTCTCACCTGATGCCAAAGTTTGCAACCTCATTGACCTTGAGTCAGCCACTTGGAAGGTGGATCAAGTGCAGCAACTGTTCACACCATTAGATGCAAAGCTGATCCTTAGCATTCCTCTTAGTGCAAGACTCCCTCCGGATCGTCTTATATGGTCCCATACGCCAACGGGTGTCTTTACAACTCGTAGTGCCTACAAGATGTTGGCAAATTCAGCTTTAGCCAACAATACCAGTAGCTCTAACCCAAACCCCCAGAAGCAATTTTGGAGAGGACTTTGGAAGCTACAAGTTCCAAATAAGGTGAAGATATTTGCATGGAGAGCTTGCAACAAAGCTTTACCTACAATTGATACTCTCATTAGGCGGCATATTATGGATGAGAATCTGTGTCTGGTTTGCAAAATGGTGGCTGAAGATCCACTGCATATGGTGCTGTACTGCACTAAGGTGGAATCGGTGTGGAGGGAGCATGGTTGGTTCAGCTAAGTCATCTCCTCCCCACCAAGTGATTTTACTGACCTACTCTCTAGATTTTTGCAGGTAACAGAGGATAACAGAGCAGAGCTTTTCATATGTATGGCATGGAGCCTTTGGCAGCGACGAAACAAATTGGGGATTGATCTTCCATGTCATCTGCTAAACCAAGTTGGCCCTCAAGCTGCAAAATTTCTGCAAGACTATCTCGGCGCACAGGACTCTCAATCACCAAGCAACTCCACGGCACCGCCCACACAATCATGGACTCCCCCAAATTCTAATTCCTTCAAAGCTAATTTCGATGGGGCAGTATTCAACAGCTCTAACTCGGCAGGTATATGCGTTATCATTCGCGACAGCAACAGCGAAGTGATTGCTGCCATGTCTGAGCGCATTCTTCTCCCTACCATAGTGATGGAAGTTGAAATGTTGGCGTGCAGAAGGGCGGTTACATTTGCTATTGAAGTTGGTATCCAAGACGTCACCTTCGAAGGAGACTCGCTGACAGTAATTCGGGCCATCAACGGTGGTGGTGCAAGTGAAGCCCCATACGGCAACCTTATTGAAGACATTTTAGTTTATAGCTTTTCCTCATTTGTTTTTGAGCATGTTAAAAGACCTTATAATAGGGTAGCTGATGCCCTCGCTAAGAAAGCCATATTTGGTGATGTTTTTCAGGCTTGGATGGAAGAATCACCTCCTGACATCGCCCCCCTGGCTGTGCTAGATGTTCATTAGTTTTTCTTTCTGTATTTGTTTTCCAGTTTTTAATAATAGCCCAGACTTTGGGTCTGGTTTCTCAAAAAAAAAAAAAAAAAAAAAAAAATAATGAGTTTTGATGACACTTTATGGTTATGGATGATAATTTTCATGAATATTTTGCTCGCGTGTTTTGAAATGAAGAACTTTGCATCCAATAACAATCAATCAATGGCTGGAAAGTTAGACATGTATTGGGATCCATGCAAATAGGAAGAAGTTTCTACAAAAGCAAGTTCAATTGGGGATTGAAGTAAAGGTTCAACTATATGTTAGTATTTACATAATCCAGGTCTCCAAGGTAGTGATAAGATTCGTTATACTTGTAACCGCTTGTTCTTAATTAGTGGATTAGAAGTGATGACTTGAAATTTACCTGATGGGATTTTTTCCTTTTGAGAAGTTTTCCCCATTCGTCAATAAATTATTTTGTCAATTTAATTTCAGTCACATTAGTTTATTTGGTAATTTGTTTGTGCCTCCACGATTTACATGTAATTTGACTTAATTAATCAACTTGAGTAATTGAATTAATTAATTGGGGTCAATCTATAACCCAATAGAAACAATGTGCGAATTCACCAAATCTTTTGTTTAGGCCAACTTGGCTAGGTAGGTCAAGTAGCTTTTACCCCTTGTTCTTCTTAAATTTCTTTTGGTCATTCATCCAAGTGATCAATAGATCCTTTTGATTCCAAGGACATACACTTTGTCATGGATGTCTCATACCTTAATTATCTTTATGAATACTAGCATTTCTTAGGACTGTCCATCTTAGGGTTCCTTTGCCTGCAAGGTCGGCCCTAGCCCCTAGGCATAGGCCATTACAGGTTTGTTTGGATACTGCTTTATTTTGTTAAAACTGAAAATTCATTGCTAAAAGTATCGCAGATAAAAGTAAAAATTAGTTGAAATAGTACAGTGGGGCCCATGAATAATGCCAAAAGTGTAGTAGGACCCATGAATAGTAGCAAAAATAAGCTAAATAATGAAATAATTTATAATTTTAATCCACATCCAATCGCACACTATGTATGCAAATTTTATTTCTATACCTAAATCATTTACAACGCATCTCATGGACTACACATAATGTCCAAATTCATATAATTCTCAGATATTAAACAAATTGGATTTTATGGCACAAATCCCAATCCCCCACCCCCCCCCCCCCCCTCGGGCGGCTGTCCTTAATAAAGGACACAAGGTAGTACTAGTTAAGTTACAAGACTTTTAGCCATAGAGTTTCCACTTAAAGTTATAGAGAAATTACATTTTATTATTGTAAACTATTACACTATGTACTCTAAACTTTTCAAATGGACGTTTTGCACCATAAATACACTTTGTACCTTAACGTCAAATTTGTTATTAACTTGGATGGAAAAGTATGTTGTACCATGTGAAAAGACCTAATTGCCCCTCATCTCAACCCTTAAAAACAAAGAGAAAATTACATTTTATCACCCAAAACTATACTTCCTATTACATTTTGTTCCCTAAACTTTGGATTTTGGTCCAAGTTGATAGTAAACTTGACATCAAGGTGCAAAGTATAACAAGGGTTAAGTTCATGGTATAAAATGTACATTTTAAAACTTTAGGGTGTAAAGTGTAATCTGGAGTATAGTGTAAGGTGGTAAAATATAATCTCCCTAAAGTTATGTAAGATACCATTAGATGAGACAAAGTCACTATTATCGGTGACCTTGTTACTATCTGCTAAAAGTGACCATAACATATTTAAATAAAATAAAAGGGAAAGGAATATAGGTTACCACATGGCATGGTGGAGTTCATCATTGTATTTGACAAATACAAACTTTTGTGACCCAATCAAGATTGTGAATTTACTTTTCAATGTGACGTGAATTGAATGCGATAATGTTACTAACATGTTATTGTTTGCCAAAAGTGACCACAAAGAGAAAATTAGAAAACAGAAGAACAAGGTTAGCATGTGACATGGCATACATTGTCAAATGGGATGGCCATACCCATTGGGTAATGGATATCCAATCCTACTCGATCCAAATGTTCTGGGTAATACCTGGTTCTTCATGGGTAGAGCTTAATCTGGTAGGGTATGGATGTTACCTGAATTGTTTGGGTAGGGAATGGATATTATCCAAAATTGACCCGTATTAAAAAAATAAAATAAAAAAAACCTCTCTGACCGAATGAAAACCTCAACAAATAACAGATAAATTAAAATCAAAATTATGCAAATGAAAAGAAACAAACCTCATGGTCGAGATTAGGGTCCAAGTCGATCGAAGATCTAATTTCCCATTCGTCTATATCAACATCTCCGCCTCTAAACAACTGATCGGATTGTTCATTTGTGTCATCATTTTGGTCATCGAGCTCTCTGCGAAGCTTTCTTTGCGAAGCTCTTTGGTCTTTCTTAAAGCACTCATCAAATGCCGATGAGCACAGCGTGTCATTGCGATTACGTGTGTCGTTAGTATCTCGCCTCCATTCTCGTCGCTCGACCTCGCTGTCGGTGAGTGACCACGGCGATGATTTCGAGGATGCGAGGGATTCGAACACCTTTTCAACTCAGGCTCGGAAGCTATCGTCTACAGATTCTAAGGACGCCATTGAGGGAGAAGGAGAAGGAGATTTTTTGAGGTTTTCGTTAGGTGTGTATTGTGTTTTTAAATAAAATGTTTTGGATTTAAAAAAATTAAATTAAATGGGTTTCGGGTAGGGTATGGATATCCATGGATAATATATCCGAGTAAGATTTGGGTATGGATACTAATGGGTATTGATATTCGGGCATCTATGGGCAAACTTTTCGGGTAGGATCTTATCAATGGATGTGATAGTGTTACCATTACTTGTGACCTTTTTTTTACTAATTTTCCCAGAATGAAAAAAAAAATTTAGTTAAAAAAAAAAAAAAAAAGGTTTAGCCCACAATGTTGTGAAATTCGTCTTGTATTTCAAATAGTTTTCAGATCCGGATCGGACCGAGCGGTCAGACCAGGTTAACCAGGAACTGAACTAAAATTTGGTTTTTTAGCATAGAGAATCAGGCATGCCTTCAAATTCCGTGAACCCCTTAAACCAGGGTTGGAGTGCACGGTTCATGCAGAACCGGTGGCATGAACCATGCGGTCCAACCCTGGTTCAAGCATGCTTGTTAAATAAGGAAAAATCAGAAAATGTGCTTACCAGGTTTAGAACCTAGGCACGATCAGATATGCAGCTGAAGCCTAACCACTTAGCCAAGCTTACAAGTTGATGCTCAAAAAAAAAAAAACAAAAAAAAACAAAAAACTTGAAGTATACTTAAAGCAATTTTTTATTTTTATTTTTTTATTTTAATAACAACAGCTTAACACAATTCTATTTTGATTAAATAAATTATCCATCTCTTACAAGGAATAAAAAAAAAAAAAAATTAAAATCCTTCAAAGATATTCAACTTTACTTCAAAAATTAATCATAAATTTTAATGTTTTCATGGTTATTGTTTTATTTTATTAACTTTCTTATTTAATTATTAAATATATGCTTGAAAATCATTAAATTTCCCTCACATATATAGATATATTAGTCAATTTTGCTAGTTTTATAAATTTAATATCTATATTTAGGCTTTAATTAATTATTAAATTAATTATGACATCATCATGGTTCGACCCCGATTCAACCTCGGTTGAATCTCAAAAACCTTGAACCTCTCCCTTTTACAGTTCAATGAACGGTCCGGGTTTCAAAACCATGGTATTTCACACACACACGACGCTATATAATCCAATCATAGATTAAAATAAATAAATAAAAAACTTAGAAAATTGCAAAATCACTACTCAATGTGACTTGAGTTACAAGTAAATATGACAACATTACTGCCTGTACAATGTGACCAAAAATAGAAATTACAAAAAAATATAGGAAATTATATTGTTTAGCTCGTGATGTGATGGCAAAGTCTAAAAACTAAATCATTTCATAGTCGAACATTTAAAAAATAAAATAAAAAAATCATACAAAACCGTGGAGCTACTTCTCAATGTGAAGTGACTTACTAGTGAATTGATGTATGTAAAAGTAACTGTCAAAGTGATTACTATTTTTGTGCGTCTCTATTTATAGTCAAAGTGATTAAAGAAAATAAGAAAATCTATATTAAACAAGGTAATAATATATATATATATATATATATATATATAAAGAGAGAGAGAGAGAGAGAGAGAGATTATGTTAGAAATATCAAAAAGTGATAGTTGAGCTAGAGGACTCTTAGGGTATGTTTGGTTGGGGTGAAAACAGGGAGGATGAAAAATATGAAGAAAAATGACATTTTCCACTGTTTGGTTGAGAGGGGGAGGGGGAGAGAAAAGTGGTGAGGCTCACAAGTTTTCTTTCCTCCCCCTTCAAAATACAATCTCTCCAAATTGGAGTGAAAAGTGGGAAAATATTTGGACAAAATTGCCCCCACCACTAATTAACGTTTCTAACATTTTTTTTTCTTTTGACTTTTCCTTTGTAATGTTGCCTTTTTCTTAATTTTAATTTTATTTTTTTTTAAAGTATAATATATTACTTTTTGTTTTATTTAAGAGGGACATGATGGTAAATTTATACAAACCTTATTTTCAACCAAACCAAAAAGTTTTCCATCCCTTCACTTTTTCACCTACTCAACCAAACACGAATGAGGAAAACTAAAAATTTTTCTATCCTCTTACTTTTCCATCCTCCCTCTCTTTTCTATCCTCTCACTTTTCCATTCTCCCAACCAAATGGGCCCTTAAGGTAATAGCCTTTATTTGCCCGCTATAACATGTTAACTTTCAAAGGTTATGTAAAGAAAAAAAAGAGTGAATTGTAGAATTCTCTATGTAAAATAGAGTTGGTCCATTAAAACTTCTTCTCTCCTCTCTTTTATTTTTTATTTTTTCCTAACAATAGTATTTAAAGCTCTTTGTACACCTTTGTGTAGTCACTTCATTCTACACACATCATGTACATTGGATCTCATTAAATTTTAAAAACCATTAGGTCAATACCTTAGAATTGGTCTTTGAAACTTCAAAAAGGAATATATATATATATATATATATATGAGATGAGTTCAAGTTTCATATGTATATATATATATATATATATATGAAACTCCATAAAAGTTACACATTTTTTAAGCCATAGATTTCTAAAAGATTTAACTGTAAAAAAGAAAACATCATCATTTTTTATATAATTAAATGCTTACCTAATTAATAATATCCTTATTATCTCTCTCCTTAATAAGTATTTCTTTGTCTCCTTTTTTTTTCTCTCCACTTTCTATGCTTTGTCCTTTTTTTCTCCCCCTCAATAAAACCTCTATCACTTTCCTCATCTTTTTTAGGAAGATATTCACCAGGAGCTGCAAATCGTTCATTCTTTACTCTGTATGTATTTTTTTTTTTCTGGGTTCATACAGAGTGCGGGTTCATTATTTCTTCAATCCATCTAAATTGAATTTTTTTATTATTTCATTTCATTTGATCCTCTACTCATACACACACACCATAAAAACAAAGTAGAACAAAACAAACCAACATTTTAAAACTACCATTTGCAGAAGCGAAAAGACCGTCCAGCCTCACTCTTTTCTTTCCATCACCTCAGTCCAAGCAATTCTTCAAAATTCACGCAAACCTTTTTTACTTTCTTTGATTTCATTGTTCTCGACTAGATTGAATTCAAATTCAATTCTTATGATCATAAAACAACAACAACACACAACACAAAAAGAAAAAGAAAAAAAGGAGACAAAAGCATAAGCAATGAGTTATTGGGATTTTATCTGAGACTTGCAACAGATGGTAAAGGACACCATTGACCCCATCACATTGTGCTTGGCTTTTACACAGTGGAGGAGGAGATACAACTACTGGGGTTGCTCACATTATTGTATAGCCATCAACAAAGCGCATCTATCACAGAAATTGGAGAGGAAAAAAAAAAAAAGGAGATAGAAATATTTAATAAGGAGAGAGATAATGAGGATGCTATTAATTAGATAAGTATTTAATGATGTAAAGAATTATGACATTTTCTTTTTGACCGTTAGATCTTTTGGAAATCTATGGTTTAAAAAAATTTGTAACTCTTGGGAAGTTACACCAGGTGTAATTTGAACCTATCTCACACATATATATATTACAGATGCTAAAACATCTTATTTTACGAGGATTATTACCTCATAATAAAGGAATCAAAATCAAGCAAACCCTATATATTTAGGGGTGAAAATCAAGTTGAATGGACAGAGCTGTTTCATATTTTTGTTTTTGTTTTTAAATTTTAAACATCAAATCTAATCTTTTTTAATTTAAAGTATCAGATTATAAATTTAAATAAATAAAAAAAATAATCTAAATTATCAAATAGAAATTAGTTATTGTATTAAAAGTACGAAAACAAATTAGTCATCAAGCTTTCTTAGCTCAGAGGTAGAGCGTGTGGCTTTTAACCACGTGGTCGTGGGTTCGATCCCCACAGACGGTGATAATCTCCTCGTATTTTTTTTTCTCCCTAAAGTGTTTAGCTCTTTGAACACTTTTTTTTCCCCTAACAATAGTGTATAGTGCTCTTTAAACATCTATGTAGTCACTTAGTTCTACACATCATATATACTAATCTCATGAAATTTTAAAAATCACAAGGTCAATCTCTTCAAATTGTTCTTTGAAACTTCAAAAAGGAATGATTTGATCACATATTTTTAATTTTTGTTGTTTTAAATTTTTTAAATTTTATTATTATTATTTTTGTAGATACTAAAACATCTTGAGGATCATTACATCATAATAAAGGAATCAAAATCAAGCAAACCCCATATATTTAGGGTAATTTATTTTTATTTTTATTTTTATAGATACTAAAACAACTCTTTTACGAGAATTGTTACCTCATAATAAAGGAATCAAAATCAAGCAATCCCTAAAGTGTTTAGCTCTTTGAACACTTTTTTTCCTCTAACAATAGTGTTTAGCGCTCTTTAAACACCTGTGTAGTCACTTTGTTCTACACATCATATACACTAATCTCATGAATTTTTAAAAACCAATAGGTCAATCTCTTGGAATTGGGCTTTGAAACTTCAAAAAGAAATAATTTGATCACATATTTTTAAATTTTGTTGTTTTAAATTTTTTAAATTTTATTATTATTATTTTTATAGATACTAAAACATCTCAAGGATCATTACATCATAATAAAGGAATCAAAATCAAGCAAACCCTATATATTTAAGGTAATTTATTTTTATTTTTATTTTTATAGATACTAAAACATCTCATTTACGAGAATCGTTACCTCATAATAAAGGAATAAAAATCAAGCAAACCCATATATTTAGAGGTGAAAATCAAATCGATATGCCAATGGACAAAGCTATTTTATATTTCTTTTTAAAATCCACACATCAAATATAATATTTTTAAATTTAAATAAATAAATTATAGTATCAAAAAAGCCACGTGGTTGTGGGTTTGATCCTGCATAAATGGTGATATACCCTTTATTTTTTTTTAATACCTTTTCTCAAAAAAGAAAAGAGAAAAAAAAAAAAATCAGTAAAAGGACCAAAAAAAAAAAAAAAAAAAATCAATTGACTCACTTGTGTGTTTGCTTTTCAAAAAAAAAAAAAAAAAAGTAATTGTTCCACGTTATTTAAGAGGGTGTGTTGTGTGTAGTATAATTTGTCATACTCTCTAGCTTTTTTAAAAAAGTTACCGAGACTTTTAAGTGGAGTTTGTGATATACCTTTTTATTATAACCACTTTCTCTTTCCCTTGTGTGTGTGTTTGTTTCTAAAAAAAAAAAAAAATCTAATATTTTTAAATTTAAAGTACCAGATTCTAAATTTAAATAAACAAGTACCAAGAAATTAGTTACTGTATTAAAAGTATGAAAATAAATAAACCATCAAGCCTTCTTAGCTCAGAGGTAGAGCGCGTGGCTTTTAACCACGTGGTCGTGGGTTCGATCCCCACAGACGGCGATTATGTAAGTAAAAATTGTTTATAATTGAGTTTCTCAATTGATTTCATTACTTTTTTAGGCATCACTTTCACAACTAGCACAATTTTCATCCTATACCAATTAGGCAATTACAACTTGCCACTTCAGCAGTCGTGATGTAAAAATTTCCTTAGTGTGAAAGACAAGGATTTTACTTGGTGTGGAAGACTAGTATTTACTTTTTTGATACAGACAAATATTTCCTTTATTTATTTTTTATTTTTGAGAAAGGACAAGTATTTCCTTAATATAGAAGGAAAGAGGTTTTTATTTTTATTTTTATTTTTTTGAAGTATTTAGGTCTTTCTTATTCATCAATGAATCGAATTGAAGTATTATAAATAAGTATTGTTTCAAATTGTTTTGTGGTTTTTGCTCAAGGGTTTTCCTAAATGCAAAGAGGAAAAGACTCTTATTATTATGGAGTGAATTTTTTTTGAAGAATAGTTTGGTAGTTTCAAAGAATACTTGTATTTATGTATTGAGAGTTTGTTTTGTGAGTGTGAGGGAGTCTTGGGGTGTATTTGGGCTTTGGGATTGTGAGTTTATGTTTATGAGGATTGTGAGAAGTTTATTTATTTGATTTATTTTTTATGTTGGTAAGGTTTGTGAGTGTTGTGAGGTTTGATTTACTATATATATTTGTAATCTATATCGTTGATAGTAAATTTTTGGTTGGTGTTGCTCATGGATGTAGACATTAAGTTGGCCAAACTATGTTAAATATTGTTGTTTGTGTCGATATTTTATTTTCTTGTTTATGTAAATGTATTTTTGCTAGCTTTGAATCACAACAATTAATATTAGATCTTCCGCTATTGCACATGTGATTTTTTTTTTTTTTTTTTTTTTGTCTTTTCTTTTTTATAATTTATTGAGTTAATAGATTATGATTAATGCAAATTCACCTTCATTGAAAGTACTACTAACATCATTTTTATTATATATAAACAAAAATAAAACTGCAATTCAAATAATTATGAGATCTGTCATATTTTTTTTTTCAACTTTTTAATTTTTGGTTTAATTACACATTTAGTTCTCAATCTTTTACTCATGTTTTAGAATGGTTTCTATGGTTCAAAATGTTTTATTAAAATCCTTTTACTTTTAAGTATGTGCCAAAGAGTCCTTGCTTTAAATTCTTGCTTTGATTTTAAGTTGAGATTGTTTTGTGAAATTTCAAAAATTTTGATAGTAACAAAAGAGACGAGATTAGTTATTCAAATATTTTGTCTACTTCTTTTATTATTATTTTGTTTTTGGAGATGGAGAAATTCAAAATATACTATATGCAGACAATAGTTATTGAACCAGACCAGAAATGAAATTGCAAACCAATTTGTCGACAGCGTATCCTGTGGAATTTGTCTAGGAGGCAGCTATTGGAAGAAAAAAACAGTTACAGAGCTGAGAGTTTTGAAGTCTAAACTTAGATGAACAGAAGGGAACGTTGGCAGGGCAGCTTGACGAGACGAGGCACTTTTAACGTTTTCCTTGGCAACGAGCTTTTGTTCGAAATATTCTTATAGACTAGAGTTTCCCTGATCGCTATCATAGCAAAAGTCACTGCTTGATCAGTGTTTTTTTTTTTTTTTTTTTTGGAGATACACAAAAATGAAGCCAATTATTAGTCAAATTCATTAAATAAATCAGGTTCGACTATAAAATAAGACATCAAAATGTAAGACGTATGTAATTTAATTACTCAATATTCAGTTGATCAAACTATATATCATGTTATTTAAAAAAAGCAGCGTTGTTGACAAACAAAAGTACATATGCCAAGAAGATCGTTGTTATTACATTAGGCCAATCCTAACTAGCTGACTTACATAGATATCAACTTCCTATGGTTACACAAACTAACCAAACCATAATAGCATTACACAAATTTAACTTTGATCTTCTTGTAGTTGCTTTTGTCAGACATCATAGCATTGAGCACTTTTGATTAGTGCTTTGATGCTGATTTGCCTCCTTTTCCCTATACAAAAAAATCATAATATTTTCAATTGGAACAAACACATCAAAGCAATGAGCATGAATTTCGATACAAACCTACTATGTCTTAATAAAATTTCACAGAATTCTGTTGACGATCGCATGGCAGATGCACGTTTAAAAACATGGGGACATGGTAGTTATGTAGCATGGAATTCAAAATAGAGAAACTTGTTGCAAGTTAGTATGTTTGGACTATGGACACACTAAAAACCCGAGTTGAAGACATGATTTTTAACTTGAAATTGTCTTTAATGCACATTTTAAATTGTTTTTAGACCTGTGTGTACGGACACACACGTGTAACAAACGCTCCCCTTCGAAACATGTACTAAGATGTGTCATGCTATGTATTGCGTACCTTCTTCTTAGGTTCCTGAGGCTTTTGTGCGGCCTTCTTTGCACCCGACTTGGATGCTGGAGCTTTGGCTGCATTATCAGTAGACTTGGCAGGCTCCTTCTTGACCTGCCCAAACAGTTGTGTGCCAGCAGGTTTTTCAGTCTTCACTGAAGCCATTTTTCCGGAGACTCTTAACACAAATGGAATATAATTAAAGTGAAAGCTTGTAAAACTTGGTGGACTCTTGAGTACTATCTCCTCCCAAACATACTCTTTTTATAGCAGATTTCTACCACTGTGGTAGAGGAATTCGAATCACAATTTGCAATAAAAGATGACAAGGGGATGGTGGTATTTCAAGAGAATGGAATAACTGATGTCGTAGAGCACTTGACGGCTTTAGCATCATATGCTCTGCTTTGTAACTTCTTTTTCTGATTATATTATTTTTTGATAAACTTAGCATATCCTCTCATAGGTTTATAGTTTTTATTTTTTTAAGGAGTATATATATATATATATATATAAAAGACGATATGAGGTATCATGTATTATGGCTAGGTAAGCAATCAACGAATAATTATTTTCTTACCAGGAAAAAAAAGGAATAATTATTTTTCTTTCCCATTATTATTTTATTTTTTATTTTTTCTTTTGAAGGTATGTCCCAGAATAAAGGGCTAATATTTGGTGCCACAAAAAGTACATGCTTCCATTGGCATTGTGATTATTACCGCAATAAAGCCTGGTGTCTATGTTGATTCGAAGCTTAATATTTCCATTTAATTCTCACCTAGTTTAATCTTTAGATGGTTGATTATGTTAAACTACATGATATCTCGTACTATGCGCGGACTACTTTACAATTTCATTTGAAATCATTTTTATTTATATTAAAATCTACATATAATACTTAATACTTATTTTGTTGTATAATATTTATGTTTGTTCACAATATTGTTAAATACTTTGAAACTTGGTTTTTTATTTATTTTATTTATTTTTTATTCATAATTTATTTTAAAAAATTGTATAACATTGTAAGATTATAACATATTATAATATTTACTGTTAAAAGTAGATTTTATTTTTCAAACTGATTAAATGATTTTGAAATCTACAAATAAGAATTCAAAATATAAAATACTTTTATATCCTAAAATTACATAAATTTAAGCAACCTACCAAACACTTTCTCAATCACTCTATTCTCACAACCAAATATAGAGATCTTGATCATAAACACCCAATTAATTATCTCAATGGAATTAAGGAAATCATTTGTAAGTATCAACATAAAGAGAATGTGATTAAACAAAGAGAAATTTGCTAAAAACACATTCATTTATCAAAATTCAATTGACTTTAGTTGGGATTTTGTATCCTTTAAAAAAAAGCGAAAAATACTTTTAAGTCACCATCGATTTTTGTTTTTACCACTATGGCTACATACAAAGAAACCTATAAATTATGAATTCTAACAAAAAATAAAAAATAAAAAATAAAAAATAAAAAAAAACAAAAAAAAAAACAAAAAAGCTAACTTCATAAATAATCAATTAGAATGTTTCTTTTTCCTTTTCTTTAGTTCTAAAATAAAATACATTTATAACTTTCCCAAACCAAAATCTCAAACACCCATAGACTCCAAGCGAATCATAACCTTCACAAAATCTACAATGTTTGACTTCAACATCAAAACCGTAAGCTACCGTCATTGAAAAAAAAAACGCAAGCCCCCTTCCTTGATCATAGCCTACTCATATGGGTTACAATCAAATGATACTGCAATGTTGGAGTTGTGTAGGTGTCATTGAAAGGTTGAAGCTAAGTGACATCATTTTTTTCTAAGTGTATTTGAGATAGGATGATATGAAAGGCTATGGACATGTGTATATATAGGAGTAAAATGAAAATGATGAATGGAAATGTAAAGAGTTTTTTGTGTGTGTGAGAGATGGAAGGTCTTGAAACATTGAACCAAATGAAATAAATAGTAATCTTAAAACATTCAATACAAAATGTAACAAAAATTAGTCTTGAAACATTGAACCAAAGGAAATAAAGAGTCTCCACTTTTAAATTTGTTCTTATCTCTAATATGGCTTAAGGGTATCTCAATTCTCTTCACAGAGTGCGTCACATGGCAGAACTTTATGCTCTCTCGCATGAGGTCTCTGCTTTTATATATATATATTGATGATTACAAATTATCACAAAAAATTAAGTTATTGAGATATGGTAAATTTAATAATTTAACTACATACTTTTAATACTTCTTCTCATGTAGGGGCTGAAACTATTTTTTTAATAAGTGAGGCCCAACATGTGAAATTTTAAATGAGAGGTAAAGTGGAGGAGATAAGAATCAAAGTCAAGACCTCTTGCTTTGATACTATGTTAAATTATTGAATATCCCAAGATATGCGTATGGTGATGAATTATATGTTTGATTAGGTCTATTTCAATTGTTTTGTTCCTCTACCTTGACATTAAGTAAAAAAACCATAAACTTCATCTGTCAGTCTCATGTTAATAACGTTAGCCTCACTATTAGTTGTTGTCTTATTTGAAGTCTTAGGCATTTTCAAAGATGCATGTTAGATAGATTTTTCTTTACAATATTATTATTAAGACATTATGCATCTACTACAAATAAACCAATACAACAAAATAAGACATAGCATAATATTATTACATATAAACTAATAATTGAATATTTTTCTTTTAAAAAAACTAATTATTGAATAAAGCATTAATATTATGATAACTAGTCACAGGTCCATGTGATGCGTGAGAATAAATAATTACTTCGTAATTGTGGTATGATGTATAATTTATTTTTTAAATTTTGTAGAAGATAATTTGTTTTCCCTAAAAATTAAAAAATTTCTAAAATTATTTTTCATCTATCCATCTTTACAAGTACATCATTTCAATATTTTGGGTGTGTTTGATTGACATTATTTCTTTTTGAGGTGGTCCTTATTTTTTTTTAAAAATTATATTATCGTATGTTATAATTTCCATTTTTTTTTACAACTAAACTCTGTATGTTTCAAATATATTATTAAAATTTCTCATTTCTTAAAGGAAATTATCATGATAATCAAAACTCATTACAAAAATTACACCTGATATTACTCAAATAGTTGACAGACACATTAAAGTACATATAAGATTGTATTTTGATATAAATTCAAATTTTCACTTTCAAAATAACTAATTATTATTTCAAACAAAGGTTATAAGTGGGAGAGAGAAGGCTCGTGATGGAGAACTCAAAACATACTACAAAATTGTATTAACCCAAAATAGTGTTATAAACAAAATACAATGATTCATTAACCTAAAGTAAAGTTGCAAGAAAGAATAAAAAATTGAGAGATAGAATAATTATCTTTTTTGTTAAGTTATGATTTTTTCACATAAAATTTGTGTTGGCTTTATTCCATGACAAAAAGTATTGTAATTGCATTAATTTATTTCCTTGTATTTTTTGGGATTTTATTGTATTGGGTATAGTACAAGTTGGTGAAGATTGCTCAAGAAGTTGATCTCGGGACTCAACTCGTGAATAGTGTAGCCCTCGAAAGTCACATGAGAAGCACGTGTTGGAAACTGAAAAGTTAAGTGCCAGGTTGTATTTTGTGAGTCACTTCGCTACTCAGGCCAAGTCGCGAAGTGACTCGCGAAACTCTCTACGTAGAGGATTTTTAGTGTGACTTTCTAACCCTTCACCCATACTATATATACCCTCATTACCCACAAAATTAAAAAGGAGGCTATTCAAAAGAAAACCCTAGAGAGGTTTTTACAACACACTCACCTTGTTAGAAAGAGCTACTCATTCTTAATAGAGAAATCCTTATAGTCTATTCTATTCTCCTTCTCCCATTGTCGTACCTTGAGAGGAGATTTGTACCAAAATACAACCCATACTTATTCAGAGTGTAGAGAGTGTTTTGGAGCTTGGGAAGTTTTGGGATTTGCCAAAAGAAGCGGCGAGACTTGGCAGATGAAATCGAGCGGTATTATGGGATCTGGATAACTAGTGAAGACAAGACTTTGAGAAGTCCATTGGTAGTAGGAGCTTGGAGGGCTCAAGTACATTGGGTAGATTAGGCTTGGAGGGTCATTTTGATATTCTTGCACTCTAACTTATTCACTAGTGGATTGATTTCAACTTGGAGGGTCATGGAGAGGTTTTTCGTGAGTTCTTCGGTTTCCTCTTGGATAACATGTCTCGGTGTTATCTTATATTTGCATCTTTCTTCCCTACTCTTTAACCTTTACATATATTACTTTTTGTACTTGCTTATGGCTTAGAGTAGTGTTCCAGTTTATTGCGCTTGTTTTACTCTTGTTCCATACTTAGATAAGTGAGAGTAAAAGTAATTAAGCTGTAATTTAAAATTGTGGGTCTAAACAAGCATTAGTGTTTTCACATTAATTGAGCTTTCAATTGGTATCAGAGTGGGTACACTTGTTTTGGTTTAAATACCTAAGTGTGATCCCTGACCCTTTGTTTGTATTGCCGTGGATAGTGCTTTATAAGCTTCCTTGCATGTTTTGGATGATGTCGATTGTAACATGCCATGTGTTTGTGAAAATGCCTCTATGAATGTTAATCCTCATGATTGTGATGACCTATTACATAACTCTTTGGGTGTTGTTAAAATTACAAATGTCAAACTCTTGAAGAAAAAGTCTAAGTAATTTCTTGAGTATTTGAGCAAGTTCATTTGTGAAAAGGATGATTTGATTGCTAAGATCAATGAATCCAACAAATTGGTTGAAAAATATAAGAAACTTGCTGAAAATTCTTGTGAAAAGTTGAAAGAGTTTGAAAGTTTGAATGTGGACTTGGATGCTAAACTTGTTTTGTCTAACAAACTTGTTGATGATCTTAAATGTGAAAATGAAACTCTTAAGATGCACGCCAAGTATTTGATTGCTAAACCTATTGTTAAAAAGAAGACGTAATTTGTTGCAATCATGTTGTGAGACCTGATTTTGTGCCTATTGTGAGTTCTACCTCTAGAGACAAATCGGTGTACATTGCACCAAAGAAAAGAAATCAGAAAGTGGAGAAAAAGGCTCTTAAGCCAAAGCCTTTGTTTAGGTATCATCCTAGGAGATTTGAGTGGATCTAAATTTGTTCCTACTTGCCACCATTATGGTGTGATTGGTCATATTAGACCTCAATGATCCATGTTGAAGGGAAAACAAAACCATGTTGCTAGATTCCTCCCTAAAAAGCCTAATGGACCTAAACACATTGTTTGTTACCATTGTGGTACTTTTGGTCATCTAAACCTCATTTTTCTAAGTTTCATGCTCTTAAAAGAATCAAAAGAAAAGAGAAACTTGAAATTCTTGGGAGTTATGCTAAGAAAGAAAAAATGGATTTGAGTGAAAATTGTAAGTTGTTGAAAAAAGTTTTTAATGCTCTTAACTCCTTGTCTATGTTCATCTCTGGTTCTTATTCTTCCAATCCTTGTTGGACTCTTCATGCATTAGATGCTTCATTATTATGCATTTGTACATCATGCATCTATTTATATGAATTGTTTTTGTTTTTGATCTTACTTTCATGCATTTTTTTTTTGGGTGTAAAAATACAAATACGTATAAAAAGTGAAAAATCCAAAAAGTTTGATCATGTGGTACAAAAACGCATTGTTTGTTACCATTGTGGTACTTTTGATCATCTAAGACCTCATTTTTCTAAGTTTCAAGCTCTTAAAAGAATCAAAAGAAAAGAGAAACTTGAAATTCTTGGGAGTTATGCTAAGGAAGAAAAAATGGATTTGAGTGAAAATTGTAAGTTGTTGAAGAAAGTTTTTAATGCTCTTAACTCCTTGTCTATGTTCATCTCCAGTTCTTATTCTTCCAAGTCTTGTTGGACTCTTCACGCATTAGATGCTTCATTATTATGCATTTGTACATCATGCATCTATTTATATGAATTGTTTTTGTTTTTTATCTTACTTTCATGCATTTTTTTTTTGGGTGTAAAAATACAAAAATGCATAAAAAGTGAAAAATCCAAAAAGTTTGATCATGTGGTACAAAAACGCATTGTTTGTTACCATTGTGGTACTTTTGGTCATCTAAGACCTCATTTTTCTAAGTTTCAAGCTCTTAAAAGAATCAAAAGAAAAGAGAAACTTGAAATTCTTGGAAGTTATGCTAAGAAAGAAAAAATGGATTTGAGTGAAAATTGTAAGTTGTTGAAGAAAGTTTTTAATGCTCTTAACTCCTTGTCTATGTTCATCTCCGGTTCTTATTCTTCCAATCCTTGTTGGACTCTTCACGCATTAGATGCTTCATTATTATGCATTTGTACATCATGCATCTATTTATATGAATTGTTTTTGTTTTTTATCTTACTTTCATGCATTTTTTTTTTGGGTGTAAAAATACAAAAATGCATAAAAAGTGAAAAATCCAAAAAGTTTGATCATGTGGTACAAAAACGCATTGTTTGTTACCATTGTGGTACTTTTGGTCATCTAAGACCTCATTTTTCTAAGTTTCAAGCTCTTAAAAGAATCAAAAGAAAAGAGAAACTTGAAATTCTTGGAAGTTATGCTAAGAAAGAAAAAATGGATTTGAGTGAAAATTGTAAGTTGTTGAAGAAAGTTTTTAATGCTCTTAACTCCTTGTCTATGTTCATCTCCGGTTCTTATTCTTCCAATCCTTGTTGGACTCTTCACGCATTAGATGCTTCATTATTATGCATTTGTACATCATACATCTATTTATATGAATTGTTTTTGTTTTCGATCTTACTTTCATGCATTTTTTTTTTGGGTGTAAAAATATAAAAATGCATAAAAAGTGAAAAATCCAAAAAGTTTGATCATGTGGTACAAAAACGCATTGTTTGTTACTGTGATACCCCAATTTGATTGATTGTGTGATGTGTGTGGGTATGTAATGAGTCCCACATCGGGTATTTACTGGGTTGAACTGGGCTTTATTAACAACTGCAAGGAGCCTCAATTATGACTAGTCCTTTTGAGGTATAGCGCAGATGTGGCTAGCGCTTTTCCTTGGGTCATTACATATGGTATCAGAGCCGGCCCGGTAATCCCGTGTGGACCACTCCAACTAAGGTCTGCATCATCTGGATCATCTCTGGTGGTTGGCCTTGGTCGTGCCTAGAGTCTCGGTTCCCATCTTGCTGATTCCTACCATTGCCAGAGTTGTTGGGAGTGTTCCCAGTGTTTCTACTGCGAGGTGGCATCCTAACCTCTGTTCATTATGCACATGACAAGCTAGCATGTTATCAAACTTCTAATTAAAATATGAACATAAAGAAAACAGATCAAAAACTCATATAGTATTTATATCATACAACGTATTCCCTATACCTAATTTCTACCCCTCTCACCAATTAGTTTCACAAATCAATGCCTAAGGATCCAACCTAGAGCTCTGATACCATATGTAACGACCCAAGGAAAAGCGCTAGCCACATCTGCGCTATACCTCAAAAGGACTAGTCACTATTGAGGCTCCTTGTAATTGTTAATAAAGCCCAGATCTACCCAGTAAATACCCGATGTGGGACTCATCACACACCCACACACATCACACAATCAATCAAATTAGGACCCAAGGAAAAGCGCTAGCCACATCTGCGCTATACCTCAAAAGGACTAGTCACAATTGAGGCTCCTTGTAGTTGTTAATAAAGCCCAGATCTGCCCAGTAAATACCCGATGTGGGACTCATTACACACCCACACACATCACACAATCAATCAAATTGGGGTATCACAGTTACCATTGTGGTACTTTTGGTCATCTAAGACCTCATTTTTCTAAGTTTCAAGCTCTTAAAAGAATCAAAAGAAAAGAGAAACTTGAAATTCTTGGAAGTTATGCTAAGAAAGAAAAAATGGATTTGAGTGAAAATTGTAAGTTGTTGAAGAAAGTTTTTAATGCTCTTAACTCCTTGTCTATGTTCATCTCCGGTTCTTATTCTTCCAATCCTTGTTAGACTCTTCTTGCATTAGATGCTTCATTATTATGCATTTGTACATCATGCATCTATTTATATGATTTGTTTTTGTTTTTGATCTTGCTTTCATGCTTTTATTTTTTTTTTTTGGGTGTAAAAATACAAAAACGCATAAAAAGTGAAAAATCCAAAAAGTTTGATCACGTGGTACAAAAACGCATTGTTTGTTACCATTGTGGTACTTTTGCTCATCTAAGACCTCATTTTTCTAAGTTTCAAGCTCTTAAAAGAATTAAAAGAAAAGAGAAACTTGAAATTCTTGGAAGTTATGCTAAGAAAGAAAAAATGGATTTGACTGAAAATTGTAAGTTGTTGAAGAAAGTTTTTAATGCTCCTAACTCCTTGTGTATGTTCATCTCTAGTTCTTATTCTTTCAATCCTTGTTTGACTCTTCATGCATTAGATGCTTCATTATTATGCATTTGTACATCATGCATCTATTTATATGATTTGTTTTTGTTTTTGATCTTACTTTCATGCTTTTTTTTTTTTTTTTTTTTGTGTAAAAATACAAAAACGCATAAAAAGTGAAAAATCCAAAAAGTTTGATCATGTGGTACAAAAATGTATTGTTTGTTACCATTGTGGTACTTTTGGTCATCTAAGACCTCCTTTTTCTAAGTTTCAAGCTCTTAGAAGAATCAAAAGAAAAGAGAAACTTGAAATTCTTGGAAGTTATGCTAAGAATGAAAAAATGGATTTGAGTGAAAATTGTAAGTTGTTGAAGAAAGTTTTTAATGCTCTTAACTCCTTGTCTATGTTCATCTCCAGTTCTTATTCTTTCAATCCTTGTTGGACTCTTCATGCATTAGATGCTTCATTATTATGCATTTGTACATCATGCATCTATTTATATGATTTGTTTTTGTTTTTTATCTTACTTTCATGCATTTTTTTTTTGGGTGTAAAAATACAAAAATGCATAAAAAGTGAAAAATCCAAAAAGTTTGATCATGTTTGGTTGAGCACATATCACATGTGAGTTTGACCTAGTACCTTCGTATTAATGGCATAGTGCATTTATGAGTTTAGCTTGTTATATATGCACTTTTTAGTGTGAGTGAAATCTAGAAATCTATGTCTGATTGTTGTAAATAGATCTTCAAGCTTGTTATGAATGTCTAGCCAATAGTCTTGATTGATTTTGATACATGTGTAGACTTGATCATATATATCTCCTCACATTTATTTTTATGTCAAAAAGCTCTTCAAATGTCAATCTTTAAAAGAGAAAAAGTTGAAAAAGCCTTACTTCAAAAGAGAAAGTTCAAATAGTGTAAAATACACTATGAACGTTTAGACCCCCAATTTACAAATACCCAATTCAAGCTTAATGTCAAACAATTAATGTGCGGAATATGAACACAAGCTTAACACAGAATTGATAAACAATCTAAACCAAATAAAATCACATCCACAACAGAAATTAAATGGCAAAGATTAAGGGAAGAGAGATGCAAACACAAGGACAACACACGATGTGTTATCGAAGAGGAAACTGAAGCCCTCGACGTAAAACCTCTCCGCCGCCCTCCAAGCGGTAAGTAATCTACTAGAAAATGTAGTTGGGATACATGAACAGCAATAGACCCTCCAAGCCTAATCTACCCAATGTACCTAAGCCCTCCAAGCTTCTTGCTCCAACGAGGTTGCGTCGAACCTATTTCTTTTCTAGCTTCCCGGATTCCGCTACTTGACCATAGCGTCAACCAATGTGAAATTGGTCCTTCCTAACTGTTTCCCAAAGCACCAAACAGCCCTCTCACATAAATGGATATGGTGAGAAAAGGTTTTGGTAATAAGCCTTTCAAGGATTTGACAATGGAGAGGAAGATAGTAGAAGAATTTGAAGAGTCTCTTAGGTAAAGATTGTGGATGAGTCAATCTTGTTTTTCTCTAGGGTTTCTCTCTCAAAAATTCTCTCTAGAAGCTCTCTCTAAATCGTGGGTATATGGGTATATATATAGTAGGGTGTTCTGGTGACTTGACCTCACGACTGGGTTGAGTCACGAGTTCAAGCCGCGAGCAAACGGCCTGGCCAGCCTGGGACTTTTGTCCTGTAATTCAACAGCTGGCGTGATTCTTCAGCTTCTGGCATGCTTGGCACGTGTGCATCATTCTGGCGGCTAGTAGCCGCGAGCCAGCCGCGAGTCCCTGTTTCTTTGCACAATCTTGAGCAATTCTTCACACTCTCTCACACACTACCCTTACATGATTCCCATCTAAATACAGGGTTACTAATTGCTAAAATACAAGCAAATTTGGCACAGAATAAAGCCAACAAGATGGTTGATTAAATTCAACCTTACAAAAAGTTGTTTGACTAGGAAAAGGTGGAGTAACATGTATGATGCCAAAGGCAAAGGCTTATTCTTCAAAGAAATATAAAATATTTCATCGCATCGTTGCTCAACAATTGAGGTGTATTGATAAAAAAGTATGAAAAATGGAAGCCAAATGAAAAGCTTTCAATCAATGTAAACACTTTGGTGAGGGGTCATATATGTTCATTTCTACTAGTGAGATAGGTCTCTTGACTTCGTGCTATGTGTGTATGACTTAATTGAATTGATCATTAAAGCTTCAGACTGGACTACAGACTAATTCATACTTGATTCCCATACACAGCACACAAGTCTAATGTTCAATGAATGCCTATTTCATTTGTGTGATTGTTCGTGTTCAAATGTGGTGTGTGTGCTCAACCATATGTGGATCAAACCAAAAATATTTTTGATCAATTTAATTGTATTTGGAAGTGATTTATATCACCCATGTTTTTCAAAATTTTTAAGTTGATTTTGAGTGAAAAACAAGTTTCCTGGGTGTTTTCGCGACTCATTTTTCGAGTGGTATAAGTCCTACCCTAGTTGTGAGTTTAAATGGTCCAATTCTCAAGTTTTTCAACTTTAGACAGAGTGTTTCGTGACTCATATCTGACCCACAAAAATTTTGGAAGCTATTTCGTAGGTCGCTGTGTCCCCAAATTTTTCGTGACTGGTTCACGAGTCAGTGAATCGCGAAATGCCTAGAATCAACTTTTTAATGGGCAATTAATGGGACATTTGTTCTAAACTTCTCCCATCTTCTACAGAACCCCTATATCAAAGTTTCTAATCAAAACCCAACTAATTTCAATTGTTTTACATTCCATAAACATCTCTAACATAACCTTAACTCTTTTAATTGATTTTAATCCTTAGATTATGTTTTTTTTGTTGTTATTTTTTTTGTTTTTGTTTTTTTTTTTATTTTTTTATTTTTGGTTTTGTTTTGTTTTTTTTTTTGTTTTTGGGGGGGGGGGGGTTATGTTCATAGTTGGGATTTTCTCAAATGGGGGCTGGAAAATTTAATTTTTGTCAATCTTTTTGATTGAGTTTTGCTTTAAATGTTGATTTGCATTGCATGTTGGCCCCTTGTGGCATTCTAAACATGTATTTAGGCAAGTTTTTAACATGTTCATGCATTGTTCATCTTATGTGTATAGTGTATGCATACTAGGTGTTTGATAAAATGCCTTTATGGTATTTTTCATCCATTTAGACTCCGATGAGTACCAAACTTTGGGGTTTTTTCATGTATCCTCATTTGGAACATGTTTGGTTTATTGGTTGTGTAGTTGACACACCTTGCCCCACATGTGCTTTTTCCATACTTTGGTCATGCATTACACATAGCCACCCCTTGTACACACCTTTGCTACCCTTGTCATGCATTGGTTTTGTTAGAAATTGGGCTAGTTTTGACCCAACCCATAAACCATGGCCCATGGATTGTCCACATGGGTTATCTGATAACTAAGTTTAAATTTAAACTTATTGATATTGGTATGAGTTATCAATATTAGTAGTGGAGTAATTTAAAATTAACAGATATTGATATGAGTTATCAATATCAGTAGTGGAGTAATTTAAACTTAACAGATGAGATCTTTTAGGGATCACATATATTTGATGTAAGTGAATCTCTACTAGTATTTAAAAAATACTCCTACATCAGTTAGATTAATGAGAGATACAGTGAGTGAACATATGTACAGTTTTTGAGTGCTCTCTCAATGTAAGCCATCCCTGTGGGACACCATCTATTGTTCCCTAGAATTTGGAGTGTGGAAATTAGGAGAGACTCTAGTAGCCTCTCCTACGACTTGGAGGTATTCCACAAAGGAGACCGTTAGGAGTTCGTAAAGCAAGCAAAAAACAAGATCCGGCAATTTGGTGATTTATTCCACCAAAGGTATGTGTCTATATGACCTCTAGTAAAGTATATAACTTTTCAACATTGGTATTAGAGCCATTTTATGCTTGTTTTCACTCTTGAATGATGCCATGATCCCTGATATATGTAATCCTATATGCATGCTAAAATTAAAAGTTTAAGTAATTTTTTAATTTTCAGATTTGTAATTTATAGAAGCATGTTATGGAATGTAGAGAGAAAAATAAAAAGTTGTAATATATATTTTTTGATTGTTTACATGTAGTCTAAAATCTAAAGGCTTATTTTGACCCATTAAATCTAGTTTAATGTCAAATATTTTTAATGGTTTGAAAGTACATTCCATAAGCTTTAAAACGATAGTTTACATGCTTAATTTAGACTTTAAATGATGAAGTTATTGTAAGGTTGAATTTAATCAACCATCTTGTTGGCTTTATTCCGTGTCAAATTTGCTTGTATTTTAGCAATTAGTAACCCTGTATTTAGGTGGGATTCATGTAAGGGTAGTGAGTGAGAGAGTGTGAAGAAATGTTCAAGATAGTGCAAAGAAGTAGGGACTCACAACTGGATCTCGTGGGTGGCTCGCGGTTGCAAGCCACCAAATGATGAACATGTGCTAAGCATGCCAGAAGTTGAAGTGTCATGCCAGCTGGAGCACTACAGGAAAAAAAGTATAGACTGGCCGTTCAGTTATCTCGCGGCTGGAACTCGCAACTCAGTCAAGCCGCGAGTCCAAGCCGCCAGTCAGCTCTAATTTGAAAAACCTGACTCTTTGCATTCCATTCTCACTCCAGTATAAATACCCCTTATACCCATGAAATATTGAGAGCTTCTAGAGAGAATATTGAGAGAGGAATCCTAGAGCAAAACAAGATTGACTCATCCACAATCTTCACATAGAGACTTTTCAAATTCCTCTACTTTCACCCTCTCCATTGTTACATCCTTGAGAGGTTCATTACCAAAACTTTTTCTCACCTTACCCACATCTGTGAGAAGGCCATTTGGTGCTTGGGAAGCAGTTAGGAAGGGACTAATTTCATATTGGTTGATGCTATGGGCTATAGCGGAATCCGGTAAGCTAAAGAAGAAATAGGTTTGGTGTAACCTCGTTGGAGTAGGAGATTGGAGGGCTTAGGTACATTGGGTAGATTAGGCTTAGAGGGTCTTCTGCTGTTCATGTATCCTAACGACATTCTTTAGTGGATTATTTACCGCTTGGAGGGCGGCGGAGAGGCTTTACGCCGAGGGCTTCGGTTTCCTATTCGATAACACATTGTGTGTTGTCTTTGTATTTGCATCTCTCTTCCCTTAATCTTTGCCATTTAATTTCTGCTGTGAATGTGGTTTTATTTGGTCTAAGATTGTTTATCAATTCTGTTATATGCTTATGTTCATATTCTACACATTAATTGTTTGATAATAAGCTTGAATTTGTAATTTGTAAATTGGGGGTCGAAACGTTCAAGGTGTTTTATACACTAATTGAACTTTCAATTGGTATCAAAGCGGGTGCACTTGCTGTGGTTTAATTACCCTAGTGCGATCCTAGACTCCTTTTACTATGGATGAAGCTATGGTAAAGGCTATGTTGAGTTGTGGTTTAAATGTTTGTGATAATGACTCTATAAGTATACTTGAAGGTTATCCTAACAATGAACTCCTAGAGTTATTAAAAACAAAGAAACATGCTAGAATGTTTGTTCACATGCTAAAATATTTTGAAAATGAGAATCACATATTACACAATAGTTTAAGTGAGTCTAATTCTTTGATGAAAAAGTATAAAAGAAGAAATAGAATATTGTGTGATAAGGTTGATAATCTGAAAAAGAGAATTCAATCTAACAAGAGCATGAAAAATGAAGATAAGTTTCTGTTTGAAGGTCAAGAGTGCTTGTCCCATGCTTGCTTATATGTGCACACTTCTTTGAAGGTTTTCAATTCATGTTTATGGTATCTTGATAGCGGTTGTTCTCGTCACATGACAGGGGATAAATCACTATTTAAATCTCTCAAAGAGAAGGTTGGTGACTATGTGACATTTGGTGATGGAAGTTATGCTCAAGTTCTTGGCAAAGGAATTGTTGAGATACCGGGATTACCTTTATTGAAGGATGTCTTATACATCAAAGGGCTGAAGGCGAATCTCTTAATCATCACTCAAATATGTGATGAAGACTCCCTTGTTCAATTCTCAAAGAAGGGGTGCATAATCATTCATGAAGAAGGGATTCAAGCCTTGAAGGGAAATAGGACTATCGACAATTGCTATGGAGTAGTTCCTACAGCACCAATTTCTTGTAGAAGTGCTTGTGTTGACATGTTGAAACTTTGGTATCACAGATTTGGGCATGCAAGTTTCAAACAAGTAGCTAAAGTATCTAAACTTGAAGCTGTTGAGGGACTTCCAAAGTTTGGAAAGGTAGAGAAGACAATTTGTGGTGCATGCCAAATGGGAAAGCAAACAAAGACAAGTCATCACAAGGTGAATGTGATTGCTACCTCACATTATTTAGAGCTTCTTCATGTTGATTTAATGGGGCCTACAAGAACTGAAAGTCTAGAAGGAAAGAGGTACATTATGATCATTGTTGATGATTTCTCAGGATACATTTGGGTAGAATTTCTTAGAGAAAAACGAGAAAGTTTTGGGGAGAAGCCGTGAACACTTCATGTCACATTGGCAATAGAATATACTTTCGAGCAGGAATGGAGAAGACCGCATATGAAATTTGGAATGGAAAGAAGCCGAAAGTGAAGTACTTTCGAGTATTCGGAAGCGAGTGCTACATTCTCAATGATTGGGAGAATCTTGGGAAGTTCGATGCTAAAAGTGATGAAGGTATCTTCCTTGGGTATTCTACTAGTAGCCGGGCATACAGAGTTTACAACAAGAGAACAAAGACAGTAATGGAGTCCATCAACGTGAAAATTGATGATGTTATAACAAAAGTAGAAATGGTTGATGATTGAGAAGGGCCAAGCACTAAAGAACCCACTGTTGAGGTCGAAGCCTTTGATGTTGAGGTTGAAGAATATACATCGGAAAAGGAATCTACTCCCATAAACTCAAGAGTAGAAACTAGAATAATGTCTAGAACATCAAGTCCTCTCACTCCTCCAAAAGTTCATCCTCCTATCTCTCGGAATGATGAAGTGTTCACCTTAAAGAAGCCATCATCAAGAGTGATCAAAAACCATCTAGGTAGCAACATCATTGGATCTTTAGATGAAGGTCTTTGCCTTAGAAAGAGAAACTAATTTGCATACATGACCATTGCACTCGTGCAATATTCGAATGATTTGAGTGTGTTAGTGGAAGAGCTTGGTGAGCATATTGAATTGGAATCAATGGAGATAGTAGAAGAATCCGATGATAAGGAAGATGAAGGTATAATGGGACTGCAAGAGACCTACAATACCCTCCTTGAGAAGACCGATGAATATGGAAAAGTGGCTAAGGAAGCCATTAAAAAGATGAAGAGGGCAGAGGAGGACTATATGAGTCTTCTAGTGCGATACAAGGAGACCAAATGTGAAATGGAGATGCTGAATGGAAATCTGACCGAAGCCTACTCAAAGATAAAATTCCTTGAGCTTGAGGTGGTTCAAGCCAATGCTAAAGTAGAGCGAGTCTCCACCAAGAAGCTTGATGAAGTGCTTGCTCATCAAAAACCATTCTCAGATAGAAGTGGATTGGGATACACCAGAGAGAGTATTTCGGTGGTTAATATATCCAAGGAAATGAAGTTTGTGAAAGCTAAGGAACCAGTGGTAGAAACTTCAGTTATTAAGAAAGTGAAGTCAGAAAAGAAGCGGAATGTGATTGACCAATGGTTTTTAACTAAGCCTCCTAACCAATTAGTGGTCAAACCTAAGGGTAAAGGGAAATCTCTCCCAAAGTCACGAAGAGATTCTATAACTTAACACTTCTTTCATCATTGTGGAATTCCAGGACACATCAGACCAAATTGTCATAAGCTTCAAGCATTGAAGTATTCAAATGCTCAAAGGTCGAGAGGACTAGGACATGACAAAGGGAACTAGACTGCTGAGCAATCAAAAGGTCAAAAAGGCGATCCCAGAGTGAGGGATGCGCTAAAGATGATTGATGCCTTCACTACCTGTTTGGCAAGCTTCACCAGAAGGTTTGAAAGTCACAATGATCGTACCCAATCCTCTAAACGCAAGTGTCGTGTGGGTGAAGAAGGGTACACATACATAAGCATTACAACCTGTCTATGCATTAATACTTCCTATGCTTTGTGACTTTGATTGGTTGTGTGCTTTTTGTTATCATTCCAGCATGTGTTGATAAAAGTGTGTGTTTGCTTTTGCATTAAATGTTTTTACATTGCTGGTTTTTATCATTTTTTTTTTTGTGTCAAAAATCCAAAAACACATAAAAAATTGAAAATCAAAAAGTTTGATAACCTTTGTTGAGTTTTGTCTCAAAGCATGTTTTGCCTTGTACCTTTGTACTAATGGCCTTGTGCATTTACAAGTGTAGCTTGTTCCCTATGCACTTATATCATTGTGGGAGAACTCTTGACATCTATGTGACTGTTGTAAATAGATCTTCAAACTTGTCATGAATGATTAGTGAATGTTTTTGTTGATTTTGAGACATGCATAAACTTGTGCCTATATATCTTTCCACTCATTGATTTTATTGTTTTTGCCTAAAGAGCTCACCAAATGTAAATCTCCAAATGAAAAGAGATATTAAGCTGCAAAAGCCTGTCGCACATACTAGTATTTGACTAGGAAAAAGGAAAAGCGACCTAAAATAAGATGTATGCTGCCCAAAAAGCCAAAGGCTTGCCCATTAATTGAAATGTCAAAAATTTCAGACATCAATCTCACAATGAGATGTTATGATTCAAAAAGATCAAATGTTATGAAGAATATGGAGCCAATTGAAAAGCTTCAAAGTTATGTAATCAAGTTTTGTGGTAGGTCATATATGCATATGTCTATAATTGAGATGGGTCACTTTATCTAGTGCTAGTTGTGTATGCCTTGGTTGAATTGATCATTGAAGCTTCACTTTTGACTAAGGACTATCTCATTGTTGATATCCACACACATCACACATGTCTATGTTCAACGAATGCCATATTCATTTATGTGATTATACTTGATTAAATGTGTTTTCACATGCTCAATTTTTGTTGATCAAACACAAACATATTTTTGAGTGTTTTAGTTTTTTTTGGAAAGTATTTTGTTTTTACAAAAAGTGTAAAAATTTTCAAAAACAGTGTTACCCTGTTCTGGCAACTTGGTCGCGGGTCAGTCCAATCGCATGTCCCCAGTCGCGAGCTCATACAGTAGGTTTTCATGACTCACTGGTGGGTCATTGTCCCAGTCGCGAAATATACTTAGAAAATTTTTCAAAACTCTGGGTTTTTAGGTTTCTCGCAAGTCAGATTGGCGACT
The DNA here is from genome assembly GCA_030820535.1 of Quercus parvula. NCBI lineage: Eukaryota > Viridiplantae > Streptophyta > Magnoliopsida > Fagales > Fagaceae > Quercus > Quercus parvula. Next base: position 34,830,362 of record JAUAME010000005.1, read on the forward strand.
TGTTCGTGGGTGAAAGCTCTAATCGCGAGGGTTACACAGAAAGTTTCGCAACTCCCTTTGCGACTTCCTCGCGGGTGGAACTTTCATTTGCAAAAAACACTTAGGAAATTTTTCAAAAATTTCATCTCAGGTGTCTCGTGACTTGTCCTAACGACTTGTTTCAGTTGCGAAAATCGCGTGTTAAGAGGGAGTGATATGATAAGGGGAGTATGAGCTTGATCAAAGGGGGAGTATTATTGTTGAAGAATAGGAGATAGAAAAGGCCTATGTCTATGTTGTGTTTTTATATTATGTTGTGTTCTGTACCCTTGCTTATGTAGCTTTTGTGTTTTGTACCCATGTTGCTTTTGTAAGCTTTTAGGGTTGTTTTCATGCATTTGTAGGTTTTTATGGTTTGTACCTATGCCTTGTTGCATTGTACTTGTTGTTTTGTCTTACATTACTTCAAGTACTCTCACTCATGTGCCCTAGTAGGATCTTGTTCCTAGATGCATATTTGTTGTATGCATTGGTTGAGTGTTAGACATGCAAATGATACTTTGCATTTAAGCTTATTAGCTTGCATGTACGGTTGTTCATTCCAAGTGTGAATGAGCAGTGTGGTCACTATGTTATATTGATTACTTGTTTGGTCAAGCCATGGTTTATTACTTTATTTCATTTTTGCTTGATCGCATTGTGCTTGCTCCATATGCATTACAAGTTTTCTACATACAATGATCATATTGTATTGTTGTGGTTTCAGGAGATACTTGTTCTTATGGTTCAAGAGCTACATAGATTATGGAGTTAAGTGTGAGTGAGTTTTGTTTAACTGTTCCCAACTCACATGTTAAGTCTAAAGTTTGTTTTAGAGTTTTGTCACGAAATAGCCAAAGAGGGAGATTGTAAGGTTGAATTTAATCAACCATCTTGTTGGCTTTATTCCGTGTCAAATTTGCTAGTATTTTAGCAATTAGTAACCCTGTATTTAGGTGAGATTCATGTAAGGGTAGTGAGTGAGAGAGTGTGAAGAACTGTTCAAGATAGTGCAAAGAAGCAGGGACTCACGACTGGATCTCATGGGTGGCTCGTGGTTGCAAGCTACCAAATGATGAACATGTGCCAAGCATGCCAGAAGTTGAAGCATCATGCTAGCTGGAGCACTACATGAAAAAAAGTACAAACTGACCATTCAGTTACCTTGCGGCTGGAACTCGCGACTCAATCAAGCCGCGAGCCCAAGTCACTAGTCAACTTTGTTTTGAAAAACCTAACTCTTTGTATTCCATTCTCACTCCAGTATAAATACCCCTTATACCCACGAAATATTGAGAGCTTCTAGAGAGAATATTGAGAGAGAAACCTTAGAGAAAAACAAGATTGACTCATCCACAATCTTTACATAGAGACTCTTCAAATTTCTCTACTCTCACCCTCTCCATTGTTACATTCTTTAGTGGTTCATTACCAAAACCTTTTCTCACCATACTCACATCTATGAGAAGGCCATTTGGTGCTTGGGAAGCAGTTAGGAAGGGACCAATTTCATATTGGTTGATGCTATGGGCTATAGCGGAATCCGGTAAGTTAAAGAAGAAATAGGTTCGGCGCAACCTCGTTGGAGTAGGAGCTTGGAGGGCTTAGGTACATTGGGTAGATTGTACTTGGAGGGTCTTCTGCTGTTCATGTATCCTAACTACATTTTTTAGTGGATTATTTACCGCTTGGAGGGCGGCGGAGAGGTTTTACGCTGAGGGCTTCGGTTTCCTCTTCGATAACACATCGTGTGTTGTCTCTGTGTTTGCATCTCTCTTCCCTTAATCTTTGCCATTTAATTTCTATTGTGAATGTGGTTTTATTTGGTCTAAGATTGTTTATCAATTCTGTTATATGCTTATGTTCATATTCCGCACATTAATTGTTTGATAATAAGTTTGAATTGGTTATTTGTAAATCGGGGGTCTAAACATTTAAGGTGTTTTATACACTAATTGAACTTTCAGTTGTGATTAAAATGGAACACCCCATTCTGTTAGTCCTACACAGAGGACCAAGTGAATAACTGTGTATTCACTATTCATCGACCAAGATTGGCTTTGGCTATGAGTCTTGGAGGGCTCCACTAACCACTAATTGTTTGAGTGGTTATCTAAATAAATAATTAAAAAAAATAGTAAAATGAAAGAGCCCCACGTTGATATTAGTGTATTAGTTACACTTGAACACAACATTATCCTTGTTTCTTTTAACAAGGATATTGTGCAGATCACGTTGGTGTATAAGTACACACAAATTGTTGTTGTTTCCTTCAACAAGGAAACTGTGCAAGTGATAAGCCACACGTAAGTGGCTGTGTGGGTTTGTAATATTATTTACAAATGCTGTGTGGATTTGTAACATAGTTTACGAAGGAATTGGGTTATAACAATATAGAAAATTATATCAAAAATCAAATGTTATAACATGCACAATGGGTTTTCTTATTATTTATTTTACTATATAGTAAAACATTATATGTTCTTACTTTTTTTTAGACCACATTTATTCTAATATGACATGTATGTAAATTGTAGTGGCAAATTTTTTTTTTTTTTTAAATTTTGTTTTTGTGATGTTAAAATAGAATTGTGATAATATGAGAAAATTGTGAAATTAGTTTTCTAATTTTCTATATAATTATGCATGGATTTAATCTTTGAATTAATTTATGATGTCTTTTTAACATATTGTGATATGGTTGAATTGATATTATATGAATGCATTATGTGATGAATATGTGTCCAAAGGGTTTATGAGACTCTTTGGCTCATCTCTATAGTTAGAGATTGTATTGGTAATTTATGCAACATGTATATTTTTATTTATTGTTATTGTGGATTAAATGCTCTAAAATGTGTGAAAATACAAGAGTTGTTTAGACCATAAATTAAAAATTACGGCTTGATAGATTTTACTCTAACTTATATTAAGTGTGGAATAGAGTAAAAGTGAGCAGATGAACAAATAAACTACTCTAAGCCATATTTAATATAACACAATAGTAATATGAAAGCTAAAAGAGTAGGGAAGAAGGATGCAAACACAAAGACAACATAGCGATGTGTTATGGAAGAGGAAACTGAAGTCCTCGGCGTAAAACCTTTTCGCCGCCCTCCAAGTGGTAATCAATCCACTAGACAATCAGTTGGGATACAAGGGTTAGCAAGAGACCCTCCAAGCCTAATCTACCCACTATACCTAAGCCCTCCAAGCTCCTACTCCAACGAGGTTACGCTGAACCTTTGTCTTGTTTAACTCTCCGGATCCCACAACAAGCTCCATGTTGCATCTGCCATCCTTGGCTTCTTCCAATACTTCCCAACAATACCAAAACCTCACTAAACACTTTGAAAGGGTGTGGTAAGTGTTTGGGCTATCAATCTCTCAATGGTGTGGAAATAGAAAGGTAGGAGTTGAGGAAAATCCACAACCAAATGTGTAGAGATATGTGGGTATAACAATCTCTAACTCTCAAGGTTTATGGCTAGGGTTTTCTCTCAGAAGCACTCTTTAACATCTGTGGGCAATATGGGTATAAATAGTGTAGGCATAGAAAGTGTGAATTAGAAATGACAGTCTAGCAAAATAGAATGTTTTGCTGGTGTCTCGCGGGAAGGCCTTACCCGCGAGCTACTCGTGAAACACAACTATCTCCATCTGTCCTGACTCTTCGCATTCTAGTCATGTGCAGGGCACATGCATCATTTCACGAGATGCTTAGTCGCAAGCTACCCGTGAAAACTCTTCTGTCTTCAATTGCTTGAGTCTTCACATACTCTCTCTCTATCACACAACCCTTACAATTAAATCCCACAATAAATGCAAGGTATAAAAGATTGAATAAAATTACAATCAAGTTTTGGCACGGAATTAAAGCCAACAAAACACATAGTTGTAAATTACAACTTTACAATCTCTCCCTTTGGCTATTCCGTGACAAAACCCTTAAAACAAACTCTAGACTTAAAAGTGAGTTTGGAAACAGTGGCAAAACTCACTCACACCTAATCTAGAAACTATGAAGCACTTGCATGTATATACTTGTAACCTGAAACACTCGCACACAAACAAAACTTTCATTAAGCTTATGACAAGTTGAATACAAGGTACGTTCATGAGCAAGTAAAATGCAATCAAGTTTGTAAACACAATATATCATGTAAGCAAGGCTTGATCAAACAAGATCAGTCATTAAAGAATGACCACAATGAAAATTTAGCAAGAAAATGTTCATTCGGACATGCAACACAATGAAGACCAATCACAATGATCAATTGCATGTCCAACACTCAACCAATGCAAAATACACAAAGTATTTGCATCTAGGAATCAAGATCCTACTAGGGCACAAGAATGAGGTACTTAAGACATATTATCAACATCTAAAAGTACTTAAAAAAAATGCTACAAAGCAGTAAGGTAGACATATACTTAATATAAGATTGGATTATAAAACCAAAGTACTGAAACTTTAAGCTAAAACAGTAATAACAATAAACCAACAGTTACTAGCTTCTCCTCCCCCTATCACTACACTCCCCCTATCAACGATACCATCTCCCCTTTTTTGTCATGGAATAGCTAGTCTTCATGTTCCTCTAACTTCCTCTGAATTTGGTCCATTTGAGTCTAGAGAGATGTGAACTTGGAGTTGAAACGAATGTGTTAGGAGTGCATGATGGTAGCTAGTCCGGATATTTTGGTATTGATCTCTTGGAGAGTAGCCATGATGTTGTATAGCTATTCATCATAAACATGGGAGGTAGAGCTTGAGCTTCCCAGAGAAGCATGACTTTCTTGCTTGGTATTCTTCTTGGTGTGACTCATGCTTGCATGGAGAGTGTGGATATTAATTGGACTTGGCCTTGGATATGGGCACTCATCTTCCGAGGGATGCACACCTTTGAGTTTCAAAATCCTTGAGATAAGGCGACCGAAAGGAATACAATTCCTTGAAGTAGTTTGTTCCACTGTTTTTGCCAAAATGTGGAAAATATGAGAACACACATCAATCTCCACGTCAGTGATCAGATCATGCAAGAATAATGCTCGACTGAGATTCATGTAATCAGTGCTAGACAGAGGATAGAGGTTGCTAAACATGATCATTGTGAGCAGCCATAATTCGAGAGAAAGTGATGCCATACTTATTGACTTCCCATTGGAGGAGAATTCCAAATTAGCTCCTAAAGCTTCCCGAAGAACCTCCTCATTCGGATTCAGTTCATCATATACCGGTGGGATAGATAAGATTGGTTTGTTGATATGTAGAATATCAGCCAAGTAGACGGGTGTAACTGAGAACTGCTTTCCTCTCACCCAGCACTTGATTTCCTCTCCATCAACAATGGTATTGGCATAAAATTCTTTCACCAAGTTTTTGTATGCATCCCAAGATTTGAGAGAATAAAGTTCCAATCCTTGGTGGCAAACCATATGGGAATATTGGTGTCTAAGAGATGACTAATCAACGGCCCTTTCAACTAGCAATGGAGCATCTCGAAAGTAGTTCGTATATGTCTAAAATGTAGCATAAGATCTGAACAATTCAGGGTCATACACTTTCGTTGAATAATGAGTCCTCTTTGACCTCGGTAAAGGGTCATCAACATTAGTCACCGGCTCTTTCCTTTTGCTACTGCCTCTTTTCACAGTTAAGCTTTTAAACGGAGACATTTGCACATTTATAAAGAGTGCAAAGAACAAAAATAGGTGCACAGACACAAAACATAACACAAAACTTGATTAGATTCAAGTGAGTCCAAATCATAGGTAAAGCATCTTAAAAGAGAGTATAACCAACTCAAAACAGAGCAAACAAACTTAAAATAGCACGCTATCTATGTTAAAACTTGTAAACAGAAGCATAATGCATGAAGTACATGACTATGCATGTGTGTGTTTGTGTTGTGCATGTGCTGATGCAAGTGAGAGTAGCAGGAGGTGCATGGGGTGTGCCTAGAGGATGCCTAGTGTGTGCATAGTGTGTGCATGGCATGACATTGAGGCACAACATGGAAAAAGTGTGTATAACACACATTCATTGAACAAAACATGTCACACATGTCCAGTCAAGAGTAAACCCAAGCAAAGGGACTCACTTGAGTCCAATTCAACACAATAATATCACTAGGACATTCTATCAAACACTTAGCATGCAACAGAGCACAACACAATTGAACAATGCATGAACACAATGAAAAATGCCTCAATACATGAATAGAATGACTTATGGGGCCAACACAGATACAAACACAGCAAATGAGACTCAGCCCAATCAAAATTTTGAAATTTTTTTCACAAAAATAAGAATCCCAACCCTTTTTCAAAAAAATCCCCAAAATTTTAGAACCCTAACTTAATTTCTGCATAATCCTACACAAAAATGAAGAGAATGTTTTAGAAAACATACCTTGAAGTTGAAGAAGCAGAAAACAAGCTTGAAAACGTTGGGGTTTGAGTGAAAAAAGATTTTGGGGTGAGAGGGGCTCGAGAGAGGCAGTGCGAGGGAAAAAGAGATTTTTTGAAAAACTGTCACATTTGCCATATAAAACTAAAAACACATGTTTTTCATAGGTTAGGTAGTCGTGAGATTAGTCATGAGACACATTGAAGCTTTTAGTCGTGAAACAGTCACGAGATAGTCGCGATAGCTTCTGTGTGAAAATGAAAAATTTTAGTTTTTGCCTAAAAACATTTCGCGAGAAGAGTTTAGTTGCAAAATACTTGCAAGACAGTAGCGAGACTCTCTGTATGAAAATGTGACTTTTTAATTTCCTTTAAGCACATTTCGCGGGAAGCTCTAAGTCGCGAGCTTCTTGCAAAACAGTCTCTGAACCAGTTTTTGAAGAAAAACACAAAAATGCATTTTGAACAAAATCTAAAAACATGAAAGTATAAAATCACTTTCAAAAACATATAAAACACTCAAAAATATTTTTGGGTTTGATCAGCAAGTACATGAGCATACACATCACATTTGAACATGTACAATCACTAAAATGAGATAAGCATTATTTGAACAAAGTCTTGTGTGTTGTGGATGAGTATCAAATGTAGAATAGTCCTTCGACCAAAGAGAAGCTTCAATGATCGATTCAATCAAGTCATAAACAACTGGTACTAAATCAAGGGGTTTATCTCAATTATAGAAATGAACATATATGACCTCCCACAAGAGAATGATTACATAACTTAGAAGCTTTTCATTTGGCTTCTGCAAAATTCATAACATTTGATCCTTTTTGGATAATACATCTCCTTTTGAGATCGGTGCTTAAAATTTTTGATATTTCAACATTGAGAATTAGCCTTTGGCTTTTTGAGCACCATACATTTCAAATACAAAAGTCGCTTTCCCTTTTTCTTAGTCAAATACTAGTATGTGCGATAGGCTTTTGCAGCTCATAATCCCTTTTTCAATGTGAGATTTACATTTGGTGAGCTCTATAGCAAAAACATAAAAGTAAAGGTGTGAAGATATATAGGCACAAGTCTATGCAAGTATCAAGACCATCAAGACTATTGACCAATTATTCATGACAAACTTGAAGATCTATTTACAAAAATCACCCATAGTTTTCAAGATCTTTCCCACAAAGATGTATGTGCATACATAACAAGCTAAGCTCGTAAATGCACTATGCCATTAGTACGAAGGTACAAGGCCAAACTCACATGTGATATACACAAAACAAGCGATCAAATTTTTTGAAGATTTTTCAATTTTTATGGTTTAAACACACTCAAAAATAGAACCAGTAAAGTAAGATTAACAAAAACAAATACAAAACAGAACTTGTAAAAGAAACATGCTATAAACAAAAATCAATGCATGATATGATGCATGAACCTATGGTCCTAAACATTGGAAGTATTAATGCATGGACATAATCAGTGATCATGCATGAGTACGCTTCTTTACCCACACATCACCTACGTTTAGGGTGATATCCCTATAGGATTAGGTACGAGTGTTGTGACTTTCAAACCTTCTATTGAAGTTTGCCAAACAGGTGGTGAATGCATCAATCATCTTCATCACATCCATCACTTCAGAATCACCATCTCGACCTCCAGATTCTCCAACAGCCCAATTCCTTTTGTCATTTCTTGGTCCTCTTGACCTTTGATCACTTGCAGTCTTCAATGCCCTAAGCTTATGACAATTTGGTCTGGTGTGTCCTTGAAGTCCATAGTGATGGCAGAAGTGTTGTGTTCTCGGACCTCTTTTATGACTTTGGGAGTGGTTTCCCATTACCCTTAGGTTTGACCACTGATTGTTTAGGAGGTTTAGTCATAAACCTATGGTCAGTCACATTCTTCTTCTTCTTCCCCGGGTTCAGTTTATTAGCATTTGTGGTAGCTACCATCAGTTCTTTAGCTTTCACAAACTTCATATCTTTGGTCATTTTGACACTTGAACTGCTTTCACCAGTGTTTCCCAATCTGCTTTTATCGGAGAATAGCTTTTGATGAGCAAGGACTTCATCAAGCTTCTTGGAGGAAACTAGCTCTACTTTAGCATTGGCTTGAACCACCTCAAGCTTAAGGAATTTTATCTTTGAGTAGGCTTCGGCCAACTCTCCATTCAGCATCTCCCATTTCACATTTGGTCTCCTTGTATCGAATTAGAAGACTTCTATAATCTTCCTCTACTCTTTTCATCTTTTTAATTGCTGCCTTGGCCACTTTTACATATTCACCAGTCTTCTCAAGGAGGGAATTATAGGTCTCTTGCAGTCCCACTGCTCCTTCATCTTCCTCATCATCAGATTCCTCAACTATCCCAATTGATTCCAATTCAGTGTGCTCACCAAGCTCTTCCATTAGCACACTCAAATCATCTGAAGATTCCACATGAGCAATGGTCATGAATGCGAAGAAGTTTCCCTTTCCATCATAGCTTTCATCTGAATCTGATTTAAAAGAGTCTAAATCATTTAGAGTAGTGGCATACATTTTGCCCTTTGCTTTCAAATAATTGGAACATTCTTTCTTGAAATGTCCATGTCCGTTGCATTCAAAGCAAGTGATTCCTTGAGAGGATTGAGAGTCCTTTCCATCTTTTCTCTTAAAATCCTTTTTCTCCTTTTCGAAACTTGGGAATTTTCCCTTCTCAGCAAACTTTCCATTTTTCTTGAACTTCAAGAACTTTCGAAAATTCTTTATTAGATATGCCACATCTTTATCGACAACATCTTCATCCAATGAGTCGTGAGCTTCTACCCTCTCATTGATCGTCTTAAGAGCAAGGGATTTGCTCTTCCTTTGTGAGGGCAATGACAGCTCATAAGTTTGAAGTGAGCCAATTAGTTCTTGAACTTTGATATCATCAAGGTCCTTGCTTTCTTTAATTGCTGTAACCTTTGCACGGAAGCTTTCCAGCAATGATCGAAGGATTTTCCTCACTATTTTTGAGTCCTCCGTTTTCTCACCCAAGTTGAACTTGCCAATAACCACCTTATTCAGCTTGCTATAGAATGAGTCAAATAAGTGGTCAGCATTTGCAACTTAGTGTCTTTCACTTTCTTTGTTCCTTCATACGTGGTCTCCAATATTTGCCACACCTCCTTGGCAATAGTGATGTGAGATATCCTGTGGAACTCATATGGAGACACACCACAAAAAATTGTATTCAAAACTTTACTGTTAGCATTAGCTGTCGCAAGAGCTGCCTTATCCCAAGTGGATTTAGTAGCCTCCGGCCTAGTCCATCCAACATCCACTGCATCCCAAACGGTTTCATCAATTGAACAAAAAAATGCCCTCATCCTGACTTTCCAAAATGCATAGTTGCTACCATCAAAATATGGTAGAGCATTTAAAGATTAAGACCGATCCATCTCAAACGGGGTTAAGGATCGCACTTAGGTATTTAAACCATAGCAAGTGCACCCGCTCTGATACCAATTAAATGCTCTAAAATGTGTGAAAACACAAGAGTTGTTTAGACCCCAAATTAAAAATTACGGCTCGATAGATTTTACTCTAACTTATATTAAGTGCGGAGTAGAGTAAAAGTGAGCGGATGAAAAAATAAACTACTCTAAGCCATATTCAATATCACAGAAATAATATGAAAGCTAAAAGAGTAGGGAAGAAGGATGCAAACACAAAGACAACACAACGATGTGTTATCAAAGAGGAAACCAAAGTCCATGGCGTAAAACCTCTCCGTCGCCCTCTAAGCGGTAATTGATCCACTAAACAATCAGTTGGGATACAAGGGTTAGCAAGAGACCTTCCAAGCCTAATCTACCTGTTGTACCTAAGCCCTCCAAGCTCCTACTCCAACAAGGTTACGCCAAATCTTTGTCTTGTCTAGCTCTCTAGATCCCGCAACAAACTCCATGTTGCATCTGCCATCCTTGGCTTCTTCCAATACTTCCTAGCAGCACCAAAACCTCATTGAATACTCTAAAAGGGTGTGGTAAGTATTTGGGCTATCAACCTCTTAATGGTATGGAAATTGAGAGGTAGGAGTTGAGGAAAATCCACAAGAAAATGTGTAGAGATATGTGGATATAACAATCTTTAACTCTTAAGGTTGATGACTATGGTTTTCTCTTAGAAGCACTCCTCAACATTTGTGGGTAATGTGGGTATAAATAGTGTAGGCACAGAAAGTGTGAATAAAAAATGACAGTCTGGCAAAACAGAATGTTTTGCGGGTGTCTCACGAGAAGGCCTTACCTGCGAGCTACTCGCGAAACACAGCTGTCTCCATCTGTCCTGACTCTTCGCATTCCAGTCATGTGTAGGGCACATGCATCATTTCGCGAGATGCTTACTCGCGAGCTACCCGCGAAAACTCTCCTGTCTTCAATTGCTTGAGTCTTCACATACTCTCTCTCTATCACACAACCCTTACAATTAAATCCCACAATAAATACAGGGTATAAAAGATTGAATAAAATTACAAGCAAATTTTGGCACAGAATTAAAACCAACAAAACACATAGTTGTAAATTACAACTTTACATGGATGGATAAGAAAATTTTTGAAATTATTTAGTAACGTGGCATCCCTTTTTTTTTTTTTTTTTTTTTTAATTACAAATAGAATCTTTGTAGTAGGGTACTTGAATATGTAATTTTTTTGGGCCAATATTTTTGGCAATTGTTTTTGGGCCATTGTTTTTGGCAATGTAACTTAAGGCTATGTAATTTAATTTTGGAAGCCATGTAAGGGGATGTGTTTCACGGTTACCTATAATTTTCAAGTTTTGTCTTAGCATGTTGTATGAAATTACCAATAGGGCTTATAGTGAAGCCCATGCACAATGTGTTGTGGACAAAGATGTATGGACACATGTTATATGCATGATTTAATATGTGGATGGTGTGATGTTTTATTCTTCACAAAATTTTATTTAAAATCAATTAGATGTGTTATTCCAATTTACATAGTGAGAGATGATTATGAGCTTAGCGAAATTTTCGATCTCACTATGTAGAAAGGAATATCATGGTCTAGTTGGATTTTTGGAAATAAAATTTAAAAATATATGTGCTAATGTCAACTTGTGTAATGAATGTAGAGAACATGGCCACTAAGAATGTACTTGTTGATCTAACTAAGGGAGTGAAACTAGATGGAACCAACTATGATATGTGGCATAGAAAAATTCAATATCTGCTTAATGAGCAAAAGGTCCTTGAAACCCTAACCAATGTGATGATGCGACCTGAAAATGGGACCAACATCGCCGTGACTTAGAGGCCTATGAGTATTGGGTTAAGAGAGATCGTTGTGCACGCTTCACTATGTTGAGTAGCGTGCACAATGATCTTATTAGGGAGTTTGAGGACTACCCAAATGCCTAAAAGATGTGGAACCATCTTAAGATTGCCTATGGAGGGACTTCAGCAACTAGGTTGTGAGCTCTTACTTTGGACTTTGAGCAATATGTTATAGATTCAAAGCATAGCATGGTTGAACATCTAAGGACAATGTCTGCATTGATCCTTAACCTAAAGGCTGCTAACAATAATTTCTCTAATGAATAACAAGTCTTAGCAGTGATACATTCACTGCCTAAACCTACATAGGGGTGCACCAAAACACCCTAAATCTGGGCAGCGGAAGGCATTCAGGCCTAAACACAAAGGACAAAGGAGGAATGCCAAAAGAGCTAGTAACCTTGGACCTAAAGAAGGCAAGATAGCAAAGCACCAAAAGGGCAAGTATGCTAAGAAGGACAAGGCAAATATCAAGTGCTACAACTGTGGTTAGAAGGGTTACTTCACTCATGAGTGCATTGAACCGAATAAGGTATCCATTCTTAACAACTCTGCTATTACTTATTTTTATACACATGTTTTTGTTGCTCATACTATTCCTAGGTGGATTGCAGATTCAGGAGCAACCAAACATATAGCCAGAGATAGAGTTGGGTGTGTGGATTACAAAAAGATACCAACAGGCACACAGTACATTATTTTGGGTAACGGACCTTAAGAAGAAGTCATAGGAGTTGGAACCTACCAGCTCAAATTGTGTCTGGGATGTATGTTACTTCTTCATGATGTGCTTCATGTTCCTGGTGTCCAATGTAATCTATTTTCAGTACTTACTATGCTTAGACTTGGATTTAGTTTTCGTTTCGATGGTCCTCAGTTGGATTTTTATTTAAATAAAACCTTGTATGGACATGGTTATTTATCTAATGATTTCTTTATGTTGGATTTAGATCATTCCTCTTTTTCTTTTATTGCTAATAACGATGATATTTTTGATTCTATAATGTGGCATGCTAGACTTGGACACATAGGAAAAGATAGATTGGCTAGACTAGCTAGAGAAGGCCTATTGGGGTCTATCACTAACGTAAGCCTACCTATGTGTGAACCTTGTCTAGTTGAAAAGGCCTGTAGGAAGCCTTTTGGTAAGGCTCCAAGGGCAACTCATCCTTTGGAATTAGTCCATTTGGACATATGTGGACCTATGAATGTTAAGGCATGCCATGGCACTTCTTATTTTCTCACATTTATAGATGACTATTCACGTTTCAGTTATGTCTATCTGATCTCCCATCGCTTTGAAGCATTAGATTGCTTTAAGCACTTTGTGGAAGAGGTTGAGAATCAGAAAGAAAGGAACCAAAAGGTTTTTCGAATTGATAGGGGTAGTGAATATTTGTCTAATCAATTTCAAGAACTATGTGAGGAAAAAGGGATACGCAGGCAATTGACAATTCCTGGTACTCCACAACAAAATGGTGTTACAGAGAGAAGGAATCGTACTTTATTAGAGATGGTTAGATCGATGATGGTGCAAGCTAACCTTCCAATTTCATTTTGGGGGGATGCATTGTTGACTACTGCCTATATCCTTAATCGTGTGCCTTCTATGCTAGTTCTCATAACACCATATGAGTTATGGACTAGTGCAAAACCCAATTTGGAGAACTTGCGGCCTTAAGGTTGTGCAGGTTTTGTTCATAATACTTACCATAAGTATGGGAAATTGGGCCCTAGAGCAAGTAAGAAAATCTTTGTAAGATATTTAGAAAACTCAAATGGGTATGTAATGTATGGTGAACATTCGGATGGTGGAATGACTGAGATAGAGTCTTGTGATGTCAACCTCATTGAAGATGATTTCCCAAGCATTAGTGAAGCAAAACAAGATCTTCAGCTTTATAAGCTGCAAGAACTTGAAGGTGTCATACCATCTTTGGGCGAGGGTGAAGAATCACAACTTCATCCTGAAATCGCCAAAGATAGTGGGAGTGATTTGGCTTCTAGTGGGAGTAAACTGCTAGATAGTGACACACATGGATCCAAGGTACATAGAAGTGAAAGTAGAACTATTCCCAGTCGTCATCTTGAGATTGAGGGGGAATCTTTTATATGTGATTCACTGGACCTTGATGAGCCTGCTTCTTATGAGGAAGCATTAGCTTCACTTGCTTCACATGAATGGATAGTTGCTATGAGGGATGAGATGGATTCTATGGCAAAGAATCAAGTTTGGGAGTTGGTTGACCTTTCGCTTGGGCGCAAGACCATTAGAAACAAGTGGGTTTTAAAAATAAAGCACAAGGTAGATGGATCAATTGAAAAATATAAGGCTTGTCTCGTGGTGAAAGGCTATACCTAAAGAGAAGTGATAGACTATAAAGAGACTTTCTCCCCTATAGTGAGATTTGTCTCTATTTGCCTTATTCTAGCTATTGTTGCACATTTGGATTTGGAACACTTCCAAATGGATGTAAAGAATGCATTTCTCAATGGAGAACTAGACGAGGAGATCTATATGGATCAACCTATTGGCTTTGAGGTCAAGGAACAAGGGCACAAAGTGTGTTGCCTTAAGTGTTCCATTTATGGCCTAAAGCAAGTGTCTAGACAATGATATTTCAAATTTCATAAGGCTATTTTTTCGATTGGTTTCGAAATGATGGAAGAAGACTATTGTGTGTATGTCAAACAATCAGGAAAAAGTTTACTTATCCTGTCTTTGTATGTGGACGGAATTTTGTTGGCTGGAAATGATATGGAGATGATTGTCACCACCAAAAGGTGGTTGTCCTTTATTTTTGAAATGAAGGACATGGGAGAGGCTAATTATGTGCTTGGAGTTAAGATCTTCAGGGATCGCTCAAAGACGCTTCTTGGTTTGTCTTAAGAAACTTACATAAAGATGATCTTAGAGCGATTTCGTATGCATAATTCCAAACCCATAGACACTCCAATTGAGAAGGGACATACATTTAGCCTTGAAGATTGCCCTAAATCAGAAAAGGAAAAGAAAATAAATGGCAAGAGTTCCCTATGCAAGTGCAGTTGGAAGTCTGATGTATGCTATGTTGTGTACTTGACCAGACATCTATTTTGCAGTTGGTATGGTTAGTCGTTATCAAAGTAATCCAGGACCTGTTCATTGGCAAGCAGTTAAGAGGATTTTTCGATACCTTCGAATCTCATTCTTTGCTATCAGGGTGGAGATTTGAGTTTGAAAGGTTATTCTGTTGCTCACTGGGCCAGTGATAGAGATGAGCGCAAGTCCACTACAGGTTATGCATTTCTACTTAGTGGTGCAACTATCTCTTGGTGTAGTAAGAAATAGTCCTGCATTGCTTTATCCATAATGGAGTCTGAGTATGTTGCTTGTTCAATAGCAGCACAAGAAGCTGTTTGGTTAAAGAGATTTTTCCAAAGCCTAACAGTGACATCTCTTGCAGATGAAGCTATAAAGATGTGTCTAATACTATATATAATAGTAGAAGCCTTTAAGGAGGTGCTGCCATGTTAGGAAAAAAGGCTATCTAAAATTCAGCCATGTATAAGTTAAAAAGCGATAAATTACATTGTTTGATAACGCTACAACACTGTTTAAAATCATCTCATTATAAATAACAAAAAATAACCGGTTAAAATTAAAGAGTACACGTAAATAGAAATAGAGAGGTGATGAAATTGAGAGAGAGGCTATGAAGACACGGAGAAAGAAACAAGAAGAGAAAGAGGCGATGAAGACACGGTGAAAGAAACTGAAAAAGAAAGAGGTGATCCTACCTCCGCCAGTCCTCTCGCCATACTCTGACCACCAGAACTGCAGACACATAATCTCTTCCATTTCGATTCTCCTTTTCCTTCGACAAATTCAGCCGTTCTCTATATCTTTCTTAAAATCAAAAACCTTAACCATTGAGTTCTCTTTCCATTAGCCCAGCCTCCACCCATATATCGCTGAGAAAAACCCCACTTAAAACATCAAGTGGTTGGAAGTAAAGCCTCAATCCCAATCAACCCGATTAAGAGGAAAAAAAAAAAATCAAAAACTTCCATTGCCCATGTATCCATAGTTTTCAATCAGAGAACGTCTTTCAATTTCTCAACCGGTTAGTTTTCTCTTTACTTTTCAGTTTGTGCATTAATTTTGATCAGTTTTTAATAATTTGGTTGGATTCTTTTTTTATTTAATTTTCTAGGTTATATTTTTGATTAAGGTATTTGAGTTAGATTTGGTTTTATTTTGGGTATTTGGTTAAACTGATGTGTGGGTATCTATTTATGGTGTCCGGTTAAAAATAGAGCAATAGATTATTCTACAAAAAAATATAAGCCAAATATAAGCCACACGAACAGGGTAGGAATAAAAAATGGCAATTGGGCTTTTTCCTTATCTAGGTATTTTAGAAGCATTAACGTGGATCTCTTTAAGGGATGTTGTTATGATTTAGGTTTTTCAATTAGGAGTAGTTTTGTTTAATTAGTTTAAATAGATGAGTTAGATTTGGGTTTGAGGGATTTTGGTTAGAAGTTATTTTGTTTAGGGTATCTGACTTGGCTTAAATTGGTTTAATTTATCTAGAATCGATTTTGCCCATTCGGGTCACTTTTATTTTGAATTTGCTTTCCCATTCAGATTAAGATGAAGATTTGTTCTGTCACTCAAAACACAATTCTTTAATAATCAAAACCACACCAAAGTTTTATTTTTTAATTTTATTTTTTTTGGGTCTGTTGTTTTTGAATGGTCACTTTTTAAAAGCCAGTGGGAATCTACAAAGAAATTTTATATTGGATGCCTCCTCTGCTCGATCACTTTAGAAGTGTAAGATGTTTAATTGTCTCTATCCAACCTAACTGCTGACTCTTGTTTTTGTTTTTTATTTTTTATTTTAATTTTTTTTAATTTTTTTTATAGTAGTTATCTTCAAATTTGACACTTGGTATCTTTTCTTTTCATTCATGATTCCTTAATGTGATATCAAATAATAGAAAAATTGCCAAATCATTTTTCTCAAACTTTGTATATTATGTTTAGAATACTTCAATTTCATATTAATTTGATAACATTTTTTAATGTTCTTGCTACCTATGTCTTTATATTAACTAATGAAATGTTTCAACAATTCATGTTATGGATCATGTTATAGTCACTTGGATATCCTTGCAATATATATATATATATATATATATATATCAGTGTATGTTCTATTAGTGCTCTCAATCATGTTATGACATTAGAATCGTAATTAGATTGGTCCATGAAAGAATCATCCTTCAATTGTGTTCTTTGTGGACATCATTATTAAAAAAAACATGTATCATTTGTGTATGGTATGTTAATGCTCTCAATTATGTTATGAAACTAGAATCATAATAGATTGCAATACAGAAAATCGGAAATCCATAATTTCACTTAGAAAACATTATAAATTGCTATACACTCTAAACTTTCAGATTTTACAAAATAATGTTGCAGAGAAGAGATGTGTTAGAGCAACAAAGTAGCAGATCGTATGGCAGTTGTAGTGACTATTGAAAGGATGGAGGGGAAGTGTAAAATAATAATAATAATTGGTGAACTGTTTACTGTTGATTACCATTGTGTCTTATGTATGTGTTAAGAAATGTTAGATTGAAGATCAAGTTATTCACTTATTTGTACACAGTTATAATAATTAAAAAAAGAAGAAGAAGAAGTTATATGTAGTTTTGCACACAGCTTTTATTTCCTTGACTTTGGTCTATGGTACTATAAACCTTAGTAACTTTTCCACTATATTTCTGTTTCTTTTGTTTAAGTTTGTATGAGAAGGTGTTTTTTTGAAATTAAATTTGAATTATATATATATATATATATATATATTAATTCCAATTACTTAGGACTTGCTTTCTGGAATATTCAATTCTGTTTGACCTTTCTATTTCTTTAGCAAATGTAAATGTTTATGTTTTTATTCTTTTTCTTTTCAATGCTAGGCTTCTTAATTCAATGCATCTGTAATTAATAATTCTAAAAAATTAATATCAGTGACTGTGTACAATTTAGTATGGAAGAAGATGCAACTCATTTGATGACTGATTATAGAAATCAAGCTCGTGTGCATCTTACACCTGTTTCCTTTGTTATACGTGAATAAATTGAGTCTTGCAGGAATTAGGATATGTATCATAGATGTGTATATATTGTGCATTGTTAAACTGAGAAGTATGTTGATTTTTTTCCCTATCTTTAGGAAAAGTTATTTAGATCTAATTATAAGTTGCTGACTCTATTTTTCTTTTTCTTTTTACTTGTGTGTGTGTGTGTGTGTGTGTGGGGTGGTGATGGTATGTTTCTCCACTTTACTTTTAAGTTCTAACCATGCTGCAAGTTATATGCTCAACTTTGAACTTGGATTTTGACCTAATGTAGTTTGCAATTAGCATGCTTTTCTTTTAGGATTTGTATTATTCTCACACTACATAGATGCCCCTGATGCCAGTAAGCTATTACTGTGGGAGTAATATTTTAAGAATAACATCAACATTTTAGACGAGGATCCATGTGGTGTGAGTGAACTAGGCTTTAGTTACATGGTGATGGATGGCATTATCCCTAGGTTCTATAAAATTGTCATATCCATGCTGGCAAGGTGATATTTCATTTTTCCATTATGGAATTTGGTTCTGCTTGAGAATTGATTAGCTATGATCAAATCCAATTCAGCTTCGCTACAACATCAAGTATTTGTAATCTATAACAACTTTGGTTCTGATTCCATGTTCGTTTCCTTTTTCTGATGCCATCAAGTTTATTCCCTTTAATTCTTACAGTGTGTCATGTAGTTTGGTAGGAATTCCTTAAAAAATAAAAAATAATAATAATATAGCACATGTCTGCATTTGATTATTTTGTGCTCTTTTATCAAAAGGAAGTTATTGTAGATTTAGATGATGATTAATATATACACACACACACACACACACATATATATATATATATATATCTCATATATCATATCTAATGTAATATCTGATATTATATATAAAAGCAGAAACTTTGCCCTACAATTAAGGTTACATTGGAGATTTTTACTAATTTGGTGGTGGCAGTGGTATTGAACTTGGACTTGGTTTTTGCATACAGGTTTGCATAAGTGAATTAAACTTATCTTCTAATAAGATTAGATTTTATACTCCAATATTTGTTTCTATGATTGATTACAGACCACAGTTTGATATTTTGGTTTAATGAACCTCATTTTCTCATAAATACATATTCTTTTATCTTACTCTCATCTCTCTTACAAATTTCACTACATATAAAAAATAAGTACTCAAAATGGATAGAATATATTCCTTCTTTCATTTATTTATGTGCCCTATATAGGGGCTGTCTTATTGTTTGATTTATTTTTTCACTTGATATATCAAAATTTTGTTGATGCAATGACCTTTTTTTTGGTTACTAATATTACAATTTGACTAGATTGTAATAAAGCTTTAGCATTTTTTTTTAAAGCATGTTGAGTATGTTACTTTTGAGAAAATCGGTAGTAATAATGCATTTATTTGTTTAATGATAGGCATATATTAATTTTGAAATATCAAAGGGTGAGGTTGAACGGATCAGAGAGCTTGATGAGAGACTTATAGACATATTAAAGCATTTGAAGGTCTGGATAAGCTATAAAAAGTTGGAGGTTACTTTTAACTTTGTGCCTAGATAGAATAAACCACTCAAATTTCTTATATTGGTGTACTGTTTTAAGAGATTTGAGCTTTTATAGGGCTTTGAACTTCTGTTAATATTCATGTATTACTTAGGGTTTTTTTTTTTTTTTGGGTATGGAAACTTCCATCTGGATCTAACATTTCTTTATTGTTATATTTTTTTAATTATGTTTTAATTACTTGAATTTTTTTCCTTGAATTAGAAGCATATAAGTTTGTGAATGTATAAGAAAACTTGTTCTGTATAACCAAATTTGTAGTCCAACTTGCAATAGATTTTGATTGCAACGAGATATGGATACATTTTTTGCAATTTCATATTCTGCCCTGCTGTTACAACTCCCCATACACTTTCAATAACGCAATGAATCTATGAATAATAATTAAAAAAATAAAAAACACAATTGGTGTACTATTTACTGTAGATTATGATCAAACTTTGTGGTTTACATGCATTTATGATTTTAAAATTTTTATTTATTTATTTTATAGTTTCTTATCAAGCTTATAAGATACATTTACTAGTATATAAATGTTGGGGTTGAACGGAATCTATAGAGGTCTATATTTATTCCTCACAAAAGGGACATGATAGGCGGAAAATAAGAAGGGGAAACGATATTTGGTCGATTGGAAAGGAGCAAGAACAAAAAGAACAACTGAGATATGAAATGAGCATTGAGCACATAACCACACAAAAAGCAATGTAGAGGCACATTGGAATTCAAAAGAAAAAAAAAGTTAGCTGTTGCTGAATCAGCATCTTCAAATGCACATGGTTGGATTGCTTTAGATTTAGATATTTGAGTTAGATTTGGTTTTAATTATAGTATTGGGTTTAAAATAAATTTTGTTTTGAGTATTTTGTATTAGATTTGGGTTAAAATAGTTTTTGGGATCTGTCTATAGTGTTTGTAATTAGATTTGTAAATGGAGATATGTGTTGGGTGTTTAGGAGGTAGTAAAAGTGTATTTAAATATTATTAAAAAAAATTATTTCTAATAAATATAAATAAAAAGGTTCCCACACAGTGCGGGTTAAAAAGCTAGTTATGATAGTATGGCAGCCTTGGCTCATGCTAAAGATCTTAAGTATCATAGCAAAAGCAAACACATACAGACTCATTATAACTACATTCGTCTTGCTATTACACAAGGAGAGGTGATACTCCAACATATCTCCACTAGCAGGATGGTGGCTGATCCACTTACTAAAGCCATTGCTAGAGATGCCTTTCAGGCTCATGTTAGGAGTTTGGGACTTTGTAGGATTTGATATGTTTTTGGATACCTTATGGACATTTATGTTTATTCATACTTTATGCAATAATGATGTTACTCATTTGATTCATCTTGTGATGTGATTGATATTGCATACTGAGCACACATTATTTGAGAATATGTCACCAAGGTTAGATCGGTCTACTCACATAGATGATCACCCTAGTGCTTGAGTAGCGAGCAAGATTAGACATAGTGATCGATTTGTTTTTCTATAAATCAAGTAAGTGATCATCTTGATGCTTAGGGAGGCATGCAAGATAATATAATGAATGTCGCCTTAGCTAGGCTAAGATGAGACTTATGGGAGTCACACTTGAAGTGTATCCATAACTTCATGAAGCCTGAATAAAGCCAAATGTGAGATCCTGGACAAGAACTTGATGTGTAACTGTGCTGAGAAACTCAAGTTGGTTGCCTTTGCAGCAATTGGACTAAGATTTGTATGGTGTTTAAGTGTGACAAGCCCAGTTGAGTGGGAGCTCCATCGTAGCATACAAATTATACTGTATGTGCTATAGTCGACCAATTAAGGGAGTGATTGGATAGATCCTTACTCCATCACTATGTGAGCCTCCATTATATGGTCCATTTTGTGCCCCTTTTTTTTTTTCCGACCTATAACTATGTCATGAAGTGAATGTTTGATGTCGCTACTTTAGCATGTCATCTCAAGGCCATGATATATACGGTCTTGCGGAGCATGTCTAGGAAAGCAGTCAAGTGTGAATGAATTGACATGAGCGTCTGGGGAAGATTATTTAGAACACACCATTTATTTTATGGCTCATAGCCCAGACGATTATGAGGAATTTGTTTTTCAACATAATCATGAGCATATTCTATGGTATAGGATCAAGTGTTGCTTTAAGTTTTGAACTCATGAGGGATTTAAGAAACTTGATCAGGTGTGATCAAATAATCTGGGGCATAGACGAGATATTATGAGTGATGTACTATGTTAGTTTAGATGGTGACTTAATATAGTACTCCTACCCTACACCTTTCAGTCAGGTCGCACACTCCATTTTTCAATATAAAGAGAGGATTGGACAAGAGATTGAGAGGAGCCAGTTCTGACTGTAGTACCTAGTGTGGACAAGTGGGAGATGTTAGAAATTAGGCTGATTTTGACCTAACCCATAAACCATGGCCTATGGATCGTCCACATGGGTTATCTGATAAGTAAGTTTAAATTTAAACTTACTGATATTGGTATGAGTTATTAATATTAGTAATGGAGTAATTTAAACTTAACAGATGAGATCTTTTAGGGATCACATATATTTGATGTAAGTGAATCTCTACTAGTATTTTAAAAAATACTCCTACATCAGTCGGATTAATGGGAGATACAGTGAGTGAACATGTGTACAGTTTTTGAGTGCTCTCTCAATGTAAGTCATCTATCTAGGACACCATCTACTGTTCCCTAGAATTTGGACCGTGGAAATTAGGAGAGACTCTAGTAGCCTCTCCTACGACCTGGAGGTGTTCCACAAAGGAGATCATGAGGAGTTCGTAAAGTAAGCAATAACAAGATCTGGCAATTTTGGTGATTTGTTCTACCAAAGGTATATGTCTCTATGACCTCTAGTAAAGTATATAACTTTTCAACTGGTTTATATCTTGTTTCCTCATCCTAGAATGTCATGTTTACTTTATGCTTTGTAGCATTTTTTTAAGGTGTTTTGTCTTTTGTTTGAGCTTCATTTTCTCATTCATGTTACACCCCTCATGCATCTTTATCCTTGTTCATATCTTCATATCTTTCCTTCATTCTTCTTGACCCCTTTGTCTATTTGTGTCAAAAAGGGGGAGAGTATTCTAGTGAGTATACTGGAGAGTATTGTCATTTCTATATGACTCTTGTGCACATTCTCAAGGGAAGAAATTCAATTTCTTGTGCACATTCTTAGGGGGAGAAAGTTTTAGGGGAGATGCATAAACTAAGGGGGAGAAGACATTTCTTATGAGAAAACCTTGTTTTGTTTGTTTTACATTATGTTTGTTTTCTTGTTGTCTTTATGGTGCTTTGAGTTACTTTTAGTATTAATTCTTTGTTGTTCTCATCGTATTGTGTTTATGTGTCGAACAAGCATACATCCTTATACTTTTGTGCTTTTATTGATTGCATGTTCAGATGATCTTTTTGTTTTGCTATGTGATCATTGTAGTCATTTCCATATGATTGTCAATTGTTTGATCAAGTTGCTCATATGTTTTACATCTTATTTACTTGATCGCTTTTTACTTGTTACATTATACTTTTCCTTTTATTACTTGATTTACCTTAAGGGTCTGATGTGTTTTGTGCAAGTGTTACAGGTTGTAGGTATATATGTTCCAAGTTCATCACAAGTTTTAGATTTAGGTGTGAGTGAGTTTTTTCATTATTCCCAAACTCATGTTTAAGTCTAAAGTCTATTATAGGGTATTTTGTCATGGAATAGCCAAAGGAGGAGATTGTTAAGTTGTGGTTTTTTCACATAACATTTGTGTTGGCTTTATTCCATGACAAAAAATGTTGTAATTGCATTAATTTTTTCCTTTTTTATTGTATTGGGTTTAGTATTAGGTTGGTGAGGATTGCTTAAGAAGTTAATCTCGCAACTCAACTCGCGAGTGGTGCAACCTGCGAAAGTCACATGAGAATCTCATGCTGGAAGCTAAAGAGTTAAGTGCTAGGCTGTATTTCACGAGTCACTTTGTGACTTAGGCCACGTCACGAAGTGACCTGCGAAACTCTCTACCTAGAGGATTTTAAGTGTGACTTTCTAACCTTTCACCCATACTATATATAGCCTCATTACCCATAAAATTAAAAATGAGGCTATTTAGAAGAAAGCCCTAGAGAGGTTTCTACAACATACCTACCTTGTTAGAGAAAGCTACTCATCCTCAATAGAGAAATCCTTGTAGTCTCTTCTCTTCTCCCTCTCCTATCGTTATACCTTGAGAGGAGATTTGTACACAAACACAACCTATGAAGGAAAATCTGGTTTTGTATCTAAAACAAAACATACAGCGGAAGCGACAAACATGGATCTATTTCATTTATGATTGATAACATGCATTATGTAAATTTCAGAATTTAAGAACAAGATAGCGTACCTTGGTACGGTGAAATTCAAAACAAAAGATTAGAAGTACTTGTGAACACTTTTAATCTTCACTCAAATTCCATTTTACGCCCAAGAAGTGTGGTCTCTCAATTAGTTTCCAATGGAGAACAATCGAGTGGTTTCACTCACACATACACACCATTTCACAATGATGTCTCTCTTCTTTTCTTAATAAAAAATTCTGTATGTTTCTCCCTTTATAACTAATTGATTATCTAATTGGGTTGGCCTATTGGCCCTTTCCAATTGGGCTTTAATGTGTGGCTTGGAGTGGGACCAAAAGGGACCAACAAGACACTAGCTCCAATGGGCCTTGGGCTTTTCTGTCAACTCTTGACAAGTCCAAAGTTACCATTTATTATATTTAATACCACTATATAAATATAATTGCACTCTAGGCCTTATTAATAAATTATATCCTAAGATTTTATTATACATGTGACCCCTTCATAAAATATTCGTAGTAATACAAAGTCACGAATGAAGACTGCCACTTTGTGAATTACTAAATCTTAATCCTTGAGTACCCGGTTTAATCCTTTAAGTTATTCATCATATATTTATGTAATCCAATTTCATAAATATATACTTTAATAACTATTTACTAAAGTAGTTAGGCCTAACATTTTGAATAACAAACCCATTAAACTTATCTCGAGGGAATATTTTGTATCTCTGTTAAGAGACTATGAATTCCATCTTGAGAATATATGTTCCATCAACACTAAATGTGGCTGCCCAACATACTGAGATTTTGACCGTTACTTTAGATCTCACTCTTGATATATCAAAGCAGCCTACACTTCATGATCAGGTTTGTTTTTCTCTCAGGATTAAGAGTTCATGTAAATATATAAGTCGTGAGATTTATTATTCAATTGATAGTCATTAGGAGAATAATAAATCTCACAACGGTCTAGTTCAATATGTTTTAACTCTTAAAACATATCAACATATCAACTAGAAGTCACCACTTCCATGATCAAGACAAATCATCTTAGTTAATATGTTATAGTCTTCGCAGATGAAACGTCCAATTTCATCACAGACTACGAACTAAATTCTGAGTTTACAAAGAATTTGTGATTTATATCTTCTGTGACTTTTCACATAAATCACATACTATGCATCTTATGGACTCTATGATAATGTCCAAATATTCATGTTACCGTTATTTCAAATAATAATAAAACAACTTTATTAATTACAATATTAAGTTATACATCATGTCATACATAGCATTGTACAATAGGATTTAAGGGCATTAATCCTCACAATCTCCCACTTGCCCTAAAGACTATTGTGTACTAATCTAACTCCCATTCCCTCCAAATGTGACTTGAAGGTCCTTTGAGGCAAGGCTTTGGTAAAGGGATTTGCTAGATTATTTGCACTTTCAATCTTTGCTACCACCACATTTCCACGAGCAATAATATCTCTAATGATGTGGTACTTTCTCTTAATGTGCTTTCCTTTCTTGTGATTCCTTGGATCTTTTGATTACCCAACTGCTCCACTATTGTCGCAAAACAAAGTAATGGGAACTTGCTCAATTCTCCCTACACCAAGGTCAGAAAGGAATTTTTTAAGCCATACAGCTTCTTTTGCTGCTTCACAAGCAGCAATATATTTTGCATCCATGGTGGAGTCCACAATACAAGATTGCTTAACACTCCTCCATGTTATGGCTCCACCTCCCAAGGTGAAAACACATCCTGATGTGGACTTTCTGAAATCTAGATCCAATGGAAAGTCTAAATCTGTATAGCCAATGGGAATCAAATCCTCACACCGGTAAACAAGCATATAATCTCTCGTTCTCCAAATATACTTGAGAATATGCTTTACAGCTTGCCAATGTTTTGGTCCTGGATTTGATTGATATCAGCTGACCAAGCAATACCACAAGGTACACACATCAGTTTGATTAGATTCAAGTATAAGAATGTAAAACAGGAAGATTTCACTCAATCACAGGAACAAGAACCAGGTTAAAACCAAGAAATCATAAGCAACATTAACATAAGAAGTGGAATAGGCAATTGAATATGATGATGAATAGTAATAACTCAGAATCAAGTAGGCACTGAGCATCATAAAGACTCAGATGACGAATAATGTGACAATATACCAAAAACATGATATGAATGAAACAACACATTCATGAAACCGAGCATAGAGCACAGAGTACAGACTTCATATAAACAACAGTAATAAAGTCAAAAACACTAACTCTCAATCAAAGAACACTCACCAAGATAAAGCAAACCCTCGTACGAACATGATATTTTTCAAAGCATAATGGCAACAACACACTCATGGAATCAAGAAAAGCACACTCGAAACATGAAAAATGAAGTGAGACAGAGAAAACCCATACCTTTTTCTTGAAGATTGGAGAAGAAATGATGCAAAAATGAATGCCTTTTGAAGTGAGACACGGAGTGTTTGAAAGAGAGAAATGGGGAAGATAGTGAACAGTCATAAAAATTCGAGGGAAAAACTGAAAAAGTTTTAAAAACTGTCTTTGAAACGCAAAACACGCGTTTTTCGTGACTGATACAAGTCGCCAGTCAGTCGCCAGGACACCCGCCAAAACACTTCAAGCCAAAAGATTTGAAAAAATTTGCTAAGTGTTTTTCGCAATTGGAAGTCTCACTCACGAGGGAGTCGCGAGCTGAGCCACAAAAATCTCTGTGTACCCCTCGCGATTGGACCTTCCACTTGCGAACAAGTCGCCAAAACCGACCCACGAGCTTGTGACTGTGGCATGCGACTTGAATGACCCGTGACTGAGTCGCCAAAACAGGGCCACACTGTTTTTTTAAATTTTTCAGTTTTTGTAAAAACAAAATACTTTCCAAAAACACCTAAAACACTCAAAAATCTTTTTGTGTTTGAATCAACAAAGATTGAGCATGTGAAAATACATTTTATCAAGTACAATCACATAAATGAATATGGCATTCATTGAACATATACTTGTGCCTTGTGTGTGGATAACAACAATGAGATAGTCCTTAGTCTAATATGAAGCTTCAATGATCAATTCAACAAAGGCATACACAATTAGCACTAGATCATGTGACCCATCTCAATTATAGAAGTATGCATATTGGACCTCCCACATGACTTGATTACATAACTTGGAGCTTTACATTTGGCTCCATTTTCGATCATAACATTAGATCTTTTTGATCCTTTTGAAACAATCACATCTCATTGTGAGAATGATGTTTGATATTTCACCTTGATGGGATAGCCTTTGGCTTTTTGAAAAATCATACACTTTATTTTTGGTCGCTTTCCCTTTTTCCCAGTCGAATACTAGTATGTGCGACAGGATTTTGCAGCTCAATATCTCTTTACATTGGAGAGCTCTTTTTAGCAAAAACGAAAAAAATAAAGAGTGGGAAGATATATAGGCACAAGTCTATACATGTCTCAAGATCAACAAAACCATTCACTAATCATTCATGACAAGTTTGAAGATCTATTTACAACAGTCACATAGATTTCAAGATTTCTTCCATAGTGATAAGAGTGCAAAGGAACAAGCTACGCTCATAAATGCACAAAGCCATTAGCATAAAGGTACAAGGCAAAACAAGTTTTGAGACAAAACTCAACAATGTCAATCAAACTTTTTGATTTTCTACTTTATATGTGGTCTTTGGATTTTTGACACATAGGAAGGAAAAGATTGATCAAAAGCAACATTAAAAAAATATGAATGAAAGTATGCAAAAACAAACAAACAAATTTCAACCCATACAATCAATAATTAAACAACCAAACAAAGTCATAAAGCATAGGAAGTATTGATGCATGGACATGTTGTAATGCTTATGCATGAGTACTCTTTTTCACCCACATGTCACTTGCGTTTGGGGTGATTTCCTTATAGGATTGGGTATGGGAGTTAGGGCTTTCAAACCTTCGTGTGAAGCTTTCCAGGTAGTTGGTGAATGCACCAATCATCTTCATCACGTCCATCATTCCGGGATCACCATTTCAATCTCTTGATGGTTCACCAGCCCAATTTCTCCTATCATTTCTAGGTCCTCGTGACCTTGGAGCAGTTGCACTATTGATTGCTCTCAGCTTTTGACAATTTGGTCGGGTATGCCCTTGAAGTCCGCAGTGATGACACACATAGTTCGATCTAGGACCTCTTTGTGATCGTGGACGAGACTTGGCTCGGGATTTAGACCTGCCTACAGATTGCTTACGGGAGTTGTTCAACATTCGTTGGTCATCCACATTTCTCTTCTCCTCCATTTTGGGCTTCTCAGCAGTAGGAACAACTTCAATTTGCTCTTTGGCATTTATAAACTTCACTTCTTTGGTGACACTACACGATGAGCTACTCCCTCCGGTATATCCCAACTCGGATTTATCTAAAAAACGCTTTTGAGATGAAATAACATCATCTAGCTTCTTGGTGAAGACCCTCTCTATCTTGGTATTTGCTTGCACAACCTCTTGCTCAAGAAATCTCACTTTTGTGTAGGCTTCTGACAGCTCACCATTCAGTGTCTCTATCTCACATTTGGCCTCCTTATAGAGAATTAGGAGACTTTTATAGTCCTCCTCTGCCTTCTTCATCTTTTTCACAGCTGCTTTAGCCACCCTTGTGTACTCACCTGACTTCTCCAAGAGTGAATTATAATTCTTTTGAAAATTGGTTGTTCTTTCATCTTCTTCTGCATCTGATTTTTCAACAACTCCCAATGATTCTCCATCACTATGCTCTCCAAGCTCTTGTACAAGCAAATTCAACTCATCTGAAGACTTAACATGGGCAATAGTCATAAAGGCAGAGTAATTCCCTTCTTCGTCAAGTTTTCCTCAGAATTAAAGTTGGATGAATCCGATTCACTTAGTGTTGTGGCATACACCTTACCTTTCGATTTCAAATAATTCGGACATTCTTTCTTAAAGTGTCCATGCCCGTTGCATTCAAAACAAGTGACACCTTGTGTAGATTGTGATTCTTTTCCATCTTTCTTTTTGAATTCCCTTTTCTCCCTTCCTGAACTTTGGAATTTCCCTTTATCACCAAATTTACCATTATTCTTGAATTTTAAGAATTTCCAGAAATTTTTCACAAGGTATGCAACATCTTTGTCAACCACATCTTCATCTGATGAGTCATAGACTTCCAACCTTTCATTAATGGTCTCAAGAGCAAGAGATTTGCTCTTCCGTTGAGTGGGCAGCAACAATTCATAAGTATGAAGAGAACTAATCAGCTAGTGGACTTTGATATCATCAAGGTCCTTGCTCTCTTCAATCGCTGTCACTTTGGCACGAAAGCTTTCTGGCAATGACCGAAGGATCTACCTTACTATTTTAGAATCCTCTGTTTTCTCCCCCAAATTGAACTTGCTAACAACCACCTCATTCAGCTTGCTATAGAAAAGTCAAAGGACTCATCCTCACTCATTTTTGAACTCCTCAAACCGAGTGGTCAGCATCTGCAACTTGTTGTCTTTCATTTTCTTCGTGCCTTCATAGGTGTTTCCAATATCTCCTATGCTTCTTTGGCAATGGTAATGTGAAAAATCCTGTGAAACTCATCTGGAGACACACCACAGAAAATCGCGTTAAGTGCTTTACTGTTAGCATTAGATGCGGCGAGTGTTTCCTTATCCCATGTGGATTTGTTTACCTCAAGCCTGGTCCAACCTATATCAACAACATCCCAAACTGATTCATCAATGGAACATAAAAATGCTCTTATGTGAATCTTCCAAAATGCATAATTACTACCATCAAAATATGGAGGTACATTTAGGGATTGAGACCGGTCCATCTCAATATGTGGTCAAGGATCACACTATGGTAATGAAACCAATAAAAGTGCATCCGCTCTAATACCAATTGAAAGTTCAATATGTGTATAACACACCCTTGAACGTTTAGACCCCCAATTTACAAATTACCAATTCAAGCTTAATGTCAAACAATTACTGTGTGGAATATGAACACAAACTTAACACAGAATTGATAAACAATCTAAACCAAATAAAATCACATCCACAGTAGAAATTAAATGACAAAGATTAAGGGAAGAGAGATGCAAACACAAGGCCAACACACGATGTGTTATCGAAGAGGAAACCGAAGCCCTTGGCGTAAAACCTCTCCGTCACCCTCCAAGAGATAAGTAAAATGTAGTTGGGATACATGAACAGCAATAGACCCTCCAAGCCTAATCTACCCAATGTACCTAAGCCTTCCAAGTTTCTTGCTCCAACGAGGTTGCGCCGAACCTATTTCTTTTCTAGCTTTCCAGATTCTACTACTTGACCATAGCATCAACCAATGTGAAATTGGTTCCTTCCTAATGGCTTCTCAAAGCACCAAATGGCCCTCTCAGAGAAATGGATACAGTGAGAAAAGGTTTTGGTAATAAGCCTCTCAAGGATTTAACAATGGAGAGGAAGAGAGTTAAGGAATTTGAAGAGTCTCTTAATGAAAATTGGGGATGAATCAATCTTGTTTTTCTCTAGGGTTTCTCTCTCAAAAATTCTCTCTAGAAGCTCTCTTTCTTTCGTGGGTAAAAGGGGTATCTATACTGGGGTGAGAATGGAATGTGAAGAGTCAAGTTTTTCAAAACAGGGCTGGCTCACGGCTTGGCCTCGCAGCTTGATTGAGTCGCAAGTTCCAACCGCGAGGTAATTGAATGGCTAGTTGTCCTATTTTGTCATGTAGTGCTCCAGCTGGCATGATGCTTCAACTTCTGGCATGCCTGGCACGTAAACAGCTTCTGGCAGCTTGCAGCCGCGAGTCACCCATAAGATCTAGTCGCGAGTCCCTGTTTTTCTTGCACACTCTTGAGCATTTCTTCACACTATCTCACTCACTACCCTTACAAGAATCCCACCTAAATACAGGGTTACTAAATGCTGAGATACAAGCAAATTTGGTACGGAATAAAGCCAACAAGATGGTTGATAAAATTCAACCTTACATCTTCCCTACTCTTTAAGTTTTACATTTATTTCTTATTGTACTTGCTTATGGCTTAGAGTAGAGTTATGGTTTATTGCGCTTGTTTTACTCTTGTTCCGCACTTAGATAAGTTAGAATAAAAGCAATTAAACCGTAATTTAAAATTGAGGGTCTAAAAAAGTATTAGGGTACGTTTGGTACACTGAATGGGGATTATGACAGGAATTGTAATCTTTATTACTAGGAATAAAATGTGTTGTAATGTAATAACTAAACCTATTTATTAGTTTGGTTATGAGTTATAACATTAGAATGAAACTTAACATTTATTTTAGGAAATTTCTTACTTGTACAATTATATCTCCTTAAAAATTGTTATTTTTAAATTTAAGAGATATATGTGTTATTTTTTATGATTTTTTATTTTTATAATTGTTAGATGTATATGGAAATTTTTTTTATTTGGAAATATATTAAGTTTTGAAATTATTGTATATACCAAGCAATAGCTAATACAACCTTTTGAAGATAAATAGTTATTTCTTATTTTGAAGATAGCTATTCATAAAGAATGATTATTCCTTATAATAAAAAGTATAACCAAACTAAAGAATAGCTAAACCATAAGATAGCTATTCTACCAAACATGCACTTAGTGTTTTCACACTAATTGAGTTTTCATTTTTCAAGAGAGACCTGATTTAGATAAATTTATGGAAAATAAGCTGAGAAGAAGAATAGTTAAAATAAAATATATAGCCTCACGAAATTATCCAAGCCATGCTATGTAATTGAATAATATTATATGATGATGCACAAAATCGTTAGTGGGCTAATCATCCACGCGCGTGCCAATGAGGGTACTTGAAGAGCAAAAGAATAAAGAACCAACAGAGAGCACTGGTGGGGTGTCGACGAAAGACCTTCCAAAGGTTAAGTTAGTGATAAAGGAATCTCCAAGAAATCAATAGTGTGAGAGCTAGGAAATTTCATGTACCTTAATGAAAAGGAGGTTTGGTGCTTATATAGTGGTGTAGAATCGACCTAGATCCTTTGAATGTAGGAGCTTTCCTTGTAGAAAATATTTGGAGTTAAAGCTCTGAGATCTTAGAGCTTCTCTTCCCATATAGCGAAGATACAAACATGTAGCAAGGTCTTTGGGTGTGGTGTGCAAGTTTTTTCCATATATGGACACATGAGTGGAGAGCACGTAAAAAGGTTTGTGAGACCTAGTGTACTCAACATTTGGTATGATTATCCATCTATCGGTATGATCATCCATCTGTCAGTATGCAAATGGAGGATGAGGCGCAAACCGTTCGTTAGGCACCTACGTGATCTAACTATCAGGGCTAAATGCGTGATACTCGACAGGTTTCCGGAAGCTAATGAGTCTTAGAGGAGAGCGAACCGTTAGGGCCTTAAGGGGATTGAACGAGGTGTGCATCCCAACAGGTCCATGGCAGATGGTCCCATTGGGTGAGGCACTTACCTGATGAGTCAAATAGTCTAAAAAACTTTTTTGGATGAAAATGCCCCTGTTAGCTGCCTTCTACTCCGTCGTTCGTTGGGATAACCAATGGGCCATGGAGTCTGCAATAAATATCTAATGGTCATTAATTACTTCACCTAGGAGTTCGTGATTTTAATAGGGGCAAAAATGTCTTTCAGAGAGACTAGGTGACACATGGCGACTTTTGATTGGATGCCCTAGATAGTAGCATCACTTTGTTTCCAATGCTCCTCCAACCTATAAATATTCCGATGCCTTTCCTAGCCTTTTGTTTGCCATTCTTTACACCTTGGAACCTAATCAAAGCTTTTTCCTTTGATGGTTTGTTACCTCAAAGAATCATTGGTTTCCTTTGTTTGTTGCTCACTTTGCTATTGTCGCTATTATGTAAGTCTTCTCTCTTTTTTACTTTAGTTTTTATTTTGGTAAGTGGTCATTGGTTTTATGTTTGGGAGACAAGCGAGTATAGTCTTAGTTTCCATTCATCGCTTGTAGGTGAGGGAATGTCAAGAAGTAGTGAAGTGATGAGTAAATGTTCATTGTCAGTCCGTTTGGGGTCAGGATATGATGAGGCCTACCTGTCAACATACGAGTCTATATTGGATGACTAATCTTGCTCCGAGAGGGAGTCATCAACAGATTCATCCTCTGAGGAAGAAAAGGTTGTCAGTCTGTTAGGGCGAGGCTATAGGAAAATTGTCCTTCCCTGAATTTGGTCAATAAAAGATTTCCCTGTTGATGGAAATATGCATGTGTGCAACGAAAAAGTAACAAATCTACTTCATTCGTAATAGATAACATGTGCTTGTAAATTTCAGAATATGAGAACAAGAGAGTGTACCTTTGTGTGATGAATTTCAAAACAAAGATTGTAAGCACTTGGGAATACTTTTAATCTTCACTCCAATTCCACTAATGCCCAAGACGTGTGGTCTCTCAATTAGTAATGTGAATTTGTTCAAGAGAGAAATAGAGAGAGTGTCCAACACTCACATACACAATTTCATGTTTTTAAAAATTTTGTATGTTTCTCTCCACATATCTGATTATCTAATTGGGCTAGCCTTTTGGGCCTTTCCAATTGGGCTCTAGTATGTGGCTTGGAGTGGGACCAAAATGGACCAATAAAACACTAGCTCCAATGGGCCTTAGGCTTTTCTGTCAACTATTGACAGGTCTAAAGTTACCATTAACTATATTTAATACCACTATATAAATATATTTGCACTTTAGGCCTTATCTATAAATTATATCCCAAGACTTTATTATACATGCAACCCCTTCATAAAATATTCGTAGTAATACAAAGTCATAAATGTAGATTGCTATTTTGTAAATTACTACATCTTAATTCTTGAGTACCCAGTTTAATCCTTTTAAGTTATTCAACATATATTTATGAAATCTAATTTCATATTGGATTTCATAAATATATATGTGATACCCCAATTTGATTGATTGTGTGATGTGTGTGGGTGTGTGATAAATCCCACATCGGGTATTTACTAGGTAGATTTGGGCATTATTAACAACTACAAGGAACCTCAATTGTGACTAGTCTTTTTGAGGTATAGCGCAGATGTGGCTAGCGCTTTTCCTTGAGTCGTTACATATGGTATCAGAGTTGGCTCGGTAATCCTGTGTGGGCTTAGAGACATTACCTCACAATGTGGGCCCTAACGAGGATGTTAGGGATTTAAGTGAGGGAGATTGTGATGCCCCAATTTAATTGATTGTGTAATGTGTGTGGGTGTGTGATGAGTCCCATATCAGGTATTTATTGGGTTGAACTAGACTTTATTAATAACTACAAAGAGTCTCAATTATGACTAGTCATTTTCAGGTATAGCGCAGATATGGTTAGCACTCTTCCTTGGGTCCTTACATATGGTATCAGAGCTGGCCTAGTAACCCCCAAAGTGGGCCTAGAGACACTACCCCACAAAGTGGGCCCTAACGAGGACGTTAGGGATTTAAGTGGGGGTGATTGTGATGCCCCAATTTGATTGATTATGTGATGTGTGTGGGTATGTGATAAGTCCCAGATTGGGTATTTACTGAGTAGATCTAGGCTTTATGAACAACTACAAGGAGCCTTAACTGTGACTAGTCCTTTTGAGGTATAGCGCAGATGTGGTTAGTGCTTTTTCTTGGGTCGTTACATATGGTATCAGAGACACTACCCCACAAAATGGGCCCTAACGAGGACGTTAGGGATTTAAATGGGGGAGATTGTGATACCCCAATTTGATTGATTGTGTGATGTGTGTGGATGTGTGATGAGTTCCACATTGGGTATTTACTGGGTAGATCTGGGCTTTATTAACAACTACAAGGAACCTCAATTGTGACTAGTCCTTTTGAGGTATAGCGTAGATGTGGTTGACGCTTTTCCTTGGGTCGTTACATATGGTATCAGAGTTGGCTCGGTAATCCTGTGTGGGCTTAGGGACACTACCTCACAATGTGGGCCCTAACAAGGACGTTAGAGATTTAAGTGGGGGAGATTGTGATGCCCCAATTTGATTGATTGTGTGATGTGTGTGGGTGTGTGATGAGTCCCACAACGGGTATTTACTGGGTTGAACTAGGCTTTATTAACAACTACAAAGAGTCTCAATTGTGACTAGTCCTTTTGAGGTATAACGCAGATGTGGCTAGCGCTTTTCCTTGGGCCCTTATACAGGGAGTGTAGACACTTCATTTTGTATCCGGTTAATAAAATTTATTCCCTGGTACCAATGATGATCTTGACATGTCTACCAAAGTAATTGAAGTTATTTTGATAGTTTGGAAGTAATCACAACTCAAAAATGCTAAAATCGCTTTGAAAACAATTTTGAAAATGACCTTTGCTAACTATTTTGGGAATAACTTCTGATCCATAAAGCATTTTCGTGTGATGTTTGCTTCATTGAAAATTAGACATCTTGAGCTTTAATTTGAAAACAAATTTTGCCTTATTTGGACTTATATTGAGTAAGTTATGACCATTTGAAGTTGGGTCAACTAGGTAGTTCGATTTTCTGGGTTTTAAAACTTCATTTTAAGGGCCCAAAACATCATGGTTTGATGTAGGCTGGCCCATATGTTAGGATTAGTGCCCTTAAATCCTATTGTATGATGCTATGTATGTTATTATGTATGACTTAATGTTGTGATTAATAAAATTTCTTTATTATTATCTAAAATGATGGTAACATGAATATTTGGATATTATCATATAGTCCATGAGATGCATAGTATGAGATTTATGTGATTTAGTCACAGAAGATATAGATCACAAGTTCTTTGTAAACTCATAATTTTGGTTCGTAGTCGGTGATGAAATTGGGAATTTCATCTGCAAAAACTATAATATATCAACTAAGATGATTTGTCTTGATCATGGAAGTGGAGACTTTTAGTTGATATGTTAATCTGTTTTAAGAGTTAAGACATATTGAACCGGACCGCTGTGAGATTTATTATTCTCCTAACGACTGTCAAATTAAATAATAAATCTCAAGACTTCTATTTGCATGAACTCTTAATCTTAAGACAATAATGGACCTAATCATGAGGTGTAGGTTGCTTTGATATATTAGGAGTGAGATCTAAAGTAACGGTCAAAACCTCAGTATATTGGGCAGTCACATTTAGTGTTGATGGAACATATATTCTTAATGGAATTCTTAGTCTCTGAACGAAGATATAAAATATTCCCTTGAGATAAGTTTAATGGGTTTAGTTATTCAGAGAGTTAGGCCTAACCACTTTAGTAAGAAATTACTGAAGTATATATTTATGAAATTGGATTTCATAAATATATGATGAATAACTTAAAGGATTAAACTGGGTACTAAAGAATTAAGATGTAGTAATCTTCAAAATGACAGTCTACATTCATGACTTTGTATTACTACGAATATTTTATGAAAGGGTTGTATGTATAATAAAGTCTTGGGATATAATTTACAAATAAGGCTTAGAGTGCAATTATATTTATATAGTGGTATTAAATATAATTAATGGTAACTTTGGACTTGTCAATAGTTGATAGAAAAACCCAAGTCCCATTGGAGCTAGTGTCTTATTGGTCCCTTTTGGCTCACTCCAAGCCACACACTAAAGCCCAATTGGAAAGGCCCAAAAGCCGGCCCAATTAGATAATCAATTAGTTATAAAGGGAGAAGCATACATAATTTTTTTTTTTATAAAGAAAATCATCATTGTGAAGTGGTGTGTATGTGCGATTGAAGCCACTCAATTATTCCCCCTTAGAAACTGATTGAGAGACCGCACTTCTTGGGCGTAAAGTGGAATTGGAGTGAAGATTTAAAGTGTTCCCAAGTACTTCTAATCTTTTGTTTTGAATTTCACCGCACTAAGGTATGCTATCTTGTTCTTAAATTCTGAAAATTATATAATGCATGTTATCAATCATGAATGAAATAGATCCATGTTTGTTGCTTCTGCTATGTGTTTTGTATGAGATACAAAACTAGATTAACCAACAATTGTTCTCAGAGCCAGGTTTTCATCTCATGCTTGTATAACATGTGATTGAGTTTTAGAATCAAAGAAAATCATTTTCTTGGTGTTATGGGATTCTTGAATCTGTAGTGATTGTTTGATATAATCACGTTTAGGATTTTTGATTTCATAATTTGTTTTAAGAGAAGGTGATTGACTTTGTGTTGATGTGAAGAGAATTTCTATTAATATGGAATTCCATCTTCAAAATGAAATTCTCTTGGTCACAGAATAAGATACGGATCCATTCAAAGGAAGTAGTTATTGTCCAAGTGAAATTCTTTTTAAAGAATTTCATTGCAAAGGATAAACGTTCTTTATGATAACCATTGTATTGCATTGGTTTGCTCGAAATGGACATCTTGGCTTAATATTTACTTATTGGATGGTGTCGTGTCTTAGTAATTGCCAAGGATATAGTTATTGAATGTAATTCATATAACTATCATGTGCATGAACCAATTGATTGCACTGGTTGGACTTTCTTGCACCGCTTGGCTATAAAAGACAATTTAATAGTTATTGCCTTGATGGCCATCTTGAAATCATATAGATTTTCATGTAAGTTTTATATATATAATGTAATAATCCGTATATTATATTACTTGATGAATTGATTATTACATTATATATATATATATATATATATACATATTAATGCTATGATTAAAGTATTCATTTTATGAAATTTATTCCTAATGAGATTAGGATTATGTTTTCAAGGTGTCTAGCATTATTATGGTTCTTGATCATAAAAACCTTTAATTTAAAATATCTAGTGGGAGAGAGATACAAGGGTTGTATCTCGCGGCCTCCATTGTCGATTTATAGTAGTGTGATTAAGCACCTTGCCTTGGTGTATATGCCTTGCTCCCTTCGGAGGGTGTTTAATTCATAGAACTATAGATTAAACTTCTTAATGATGGATGATATGTGTTTTTACATTAAGAATGACCACGCTACCGTGGAGTTACTTAATTACTCACATAAAATTCAATCAATGGTGTACACTAGACTAAGTTTAATGTTAACCTCCCTTCGAAGCTATGTCATTATCACTTAGAGGCTAAAGGAAATACGGCATGTTATTAGTGTTTGATAAGAGTTATCATGATAGCACTAATAATGAAAAAAGTTCTCAATCAATCATAGTGTTTATAGTTTACTTGCTTCCAAGGAATTTTAAACATGGGATTGGGTTGTCGTTGTGTATATTATATTATGGTTTTGTTAAGGTTCCATACTATATGTTTATATGCTAAATTGATAATGTCCAGTTTACTTATTATATTCATGTTTATTATTTTCAGATTTGATCATGGCATCATTTAGCCCACTTGTTACTATTCTTAATCAAAACAAATTGACTGGATCCAACTATATCGACTGGGAAAGAAATTTGGACATTGTTCTTACAGCTGAAGAGCACAAATATGTGCTAACTCAACCATGTCCTAGCTTTCCTTCATTAGATGCTCCTTTTGAGGAAAAACATGTTGGAAATATGCATATACGCAGCGGAAAGTTAAACGGATCTACTTCATTCACAATCTATAACATGCACTATGTAAATTTCAAAATTCAAGTATAAGAGAGCGTACCTTGAAGCGGTGAATTTCAAAACAAAGATCGAAGTACTTGGGAATACTTTTAATCTTCACTCCAATTCCACTAACACCCAAGAAGTGTGGACTCTCAATTGATTACAAAGGGAGAATTTGAGAGTGACTTACACTCACATACACAATTTCACAATGATGTTACACACACACAAAATTCTGTACGTTTTTCCCTTTGTATCTAACCAATTATCTAATTAGGCTGGCCATTTGGGCCTTTCCAATTGGGCTTAAGTGTGTGGCTTAGAGTGGGACCAAAAGGGACCAATAAGACACTAGCTCCAATGGGCCTTGAGATTTTCTGTCAACTCTTGACTAGCCCAAAGTTACCATTAACTATATTTAATACTACTATATAAATGTAGTTGCACTCTAGGCCTTATCTATAAATTATATCCCAAGACATTATTGTACATGCAACCCCTTCATAAAATATTTGTAGTAATACAAAGTCATTAATGTAGACTGTCACTTTGTAAATTACTACATCTTAATCCTTGAGTACCTGGTTTAATCCTTTTAAGTTATTCACCATATATTTATGAAATCCAATTTCAAAAATATATACTTTAGTAATTTCTTACTAAAGTGATTAGGCCTAACTCTCTGAATAACTGAACCCATTAAACTTATCTCAAGGGAATATTTTATATCTCCGTGAAGAGACTATGAATTCCATCTTGAGAATATACGTTCCATCAACACTAAATGTGGCAGTCCAATATACTGAGATTTTGGCCGTAACTTTAGATCTCACTCCTGATATATTAAAACAACCTACATTCCATGATCAAGTCCATTATTCTCTCAGGATTAAGAGTTCATGCAAATATAAGTCATGAAATTTATTATTCAATTGACAGTCGTTACGAGAATAACAAATCTCACAGTGATCCAGTTCTATATGTCTTAACTCTTAAAACATATTAACATATCATTTAGAAGTCACCACTTTTATGATCAAGACAAATCATCTTAGTTGATATGTTATAGTCTTCGCAGATGAAACGCCCAATTTCATCACTGACTACGAACTAAATTCTGAGTTTACAAAGAACTTGTGATTTATATCTTCTGTGACTTTTCACATAAACCACATACTATGCATCTCATGGAGTATATGATAATGTTCGAATATTCATGTTACCATTGTTTCAGATAATAATAAAACAACTTTATTAATACAATATTAAGTCATACATCATGTCATACATAATGTCACACATAATATCATACATAGCATAATACAATAGGATTTAAGGGCACTAATCCTAACAATCTCCCACTTGCCCAAAAGACTATTGTGCACTAATTTAACTCCCATTCCTTCCAAATGTGACTCGAAGGTCCTTTGAGGCAAGGCTTTGGTACAGGGATCTACTAAATTATTAGCACTTTCAATCTTTGCTACCACCACATCTCCACGAGCAATAATATCTCTAATGATGTGCTACTTTCTCTCAATGTGCTTTCCTTTCTTGTGATTCCTTGGATCTTTAGATTATGCAACTGCTCCACTATTGTCACAAAACAAAGTAATGGAAACTTGCTCAATTCTTACTACACCAAGGTCAAAAAGGAATTTCTTGAGCCATACAACTTCTTTTGCTGCTTCACAAGCAGCAACATATTCTGCTTCCATGGTGGAGTCCGCAATACAAGATTGCTTGACACTCCTCCATGTTTTGGCTCCACCTCCCAAGGTGAAAACACATCCTGATGTGGAATTTCTGAAATCTAGATCCGATTGAAAATCTAAGTCTGTATAGCCAATGGGAATCAAATCCACCTAACGGTAAACAAGCATATAATCTCTCGTTCTCCAAAGATACTTGAGAATGTGCTTTACAACTTGCCAATGTTTTGGTCCTAGATTTGATTGATATCAGTAGACCATGCCAACTGAATAACAAATATCTGGTCTAGTACAAAGCATTGCATACATGAGACTTCCCACTGTAGAAGCATAAGGAACTTGTCTTATCATCACTACTTCCTCTTGAGTCTTAGGCCTTTGGTCATCAGATAGTGGAACTCCATGCCTGAAAGGAAGTAAACCTTTCTTGGAGTTTTGCGTGCTAAACCGTTCTAGAACCTTATCTATATATCCAGCTTGTGATAAGCCTAACATCTTATTCTTGCGATCTCGCCAAAGCTTGATCCCTAGAATAAAATTCGCCTCACCCAAGTCCTTCATATCAAATTGGCTTAGCAACCAAACCTTTACTGATGACATTACCCCTACATCATTTCCAATGAGTAGAATATCATCAACATAAAGCACTAGGAACATTTCTATTTTATCTTGATGTCTTTTGTACACACATGGTTTATCAAGATTTTGTTCAACACCAAATGATTTGATTGCTTGATCAAATCTGATGTTCCATGACCTAGATGCTTGCTTAAGTTCGTAAATGGATCTTTTCTACTTGCATACCATATGCTCTTGGTTCTTTGCTATGAAACCTTCTGGTTGCATCATATAGATTTCCTCATCAAGATTGCCATTAAGAAATGCAGTCTTGACATCCATTTGCCAAATCTCATAATCATAATGAGCAACAGTGGACAAGAGAATTTCTGATAGACTTAAGCATTGCTACTAGTGAAAAGGTTTCTTCATAATCAATGCCTTCTTTTTGTGTATATCCTTTTGCCACTAGCCTTGCTTTAAAGGTTTCAACCTTTCCATCTATCCCTCTCTTTCTCTTGTAAACCCATTTGCAACCAATAGGTTTAATGCCGTTAGGGGCCTTTACAAGATCCCAAACTTGATTGGAATACATGGAATCTAATTCAGATTTCATAGCTTGAACCCAATGATGTGCATCTATATCATTAATAGCCTCTTCATAAGTGTAAGGATCTGATTCAGCCTCTTCTGAGATAGCTTCATAAGTTTCTCCTAACCTATGAATCTTATAGGAGGCCGAACAATTCTCCCACTACGACAAGGCACCTGTGTACTAGACATCTCTTGAGTAGTATCTTGTGATGTATCTAATACATTCACATCATCCCTAGTTTCATCTATTGGTTGTTCATTTACAGGTTCATTCATTTCAGCCAACACAACTTTACTTCTAGGAGCAAAATTATTCATATAGTCATTTTCCAAGAATTTAGCATTTGTACTAACAAAAACTTTGTTATCTTTACGACTATAGAATAAATAACCCCTAGTTTCTTTTGGATAACCTACAAGCAAACACACTTCTGATTTTCGTTCCGACTTATCAAGCTTCCCTTTTAACACATGTGCTGGACAACCCCAAATATGGAGATATTTCATACTAGGCTTACGCCCACTCCACAATTCCATGGGTGTTTTGGGAACAGATTTTGACGGAACTAAATTCAAAAGATGTATTGCTGTGTTTTAGGCATATCCCCAAACGAAATCAGTAAGGTTGAGTAACTCATCGTGGACCTAACCATTTCTAAAAGAGTCATATTCCTTCTTTCTACTACACCATTCTATTGGGGAGTTCTAGGTGCAGCCAATTGGGATACAATCCCATTTTGAGTTAAGTAATCCTTGAAATTCCCAAGAAGGTATTCACCACCACGATCAGATCGAATGGCTTTTATGCGTTTACCTAATTGATTCTCAACTTCAACCCTAAACTCTTTGAACTTTTCAAAGGCTTCGGACTTCCGTTTCATTAGGTACACATAACCATAACTTGAGTAATCATCGGTAAAAGTGATGAAATACTCATAACCTCCTTTTGCTTGGGTTGACATAGCACCACATACATCAGAATGCACTAGCTCTAGCAAATCTTGGGCTCTTCTACCTTTTGCATTAAAAGGTCGTTTGGTCGTTTTACCTTCTAAACAAGATTCACAAATTGGAAATTCATCAAAGTCCATGGGCTCTAAGAGTCCATCTTTGATCAGTCTTTGAATCCTATTTGAATTAATATGACCCAAACGCAAGTGCCAAAGATATGCATCACTAGTGGAAGGAAACTTTCTCTTTAATGATTTTACATGAGAGTCATTATCTAATTCAGAATTATATAATTCATGCTTATCAGGAGTTAAAATATAAAGACCATCCACAATATTGTCAGAACAGATAAACATGTTACCTTTCTTTATTACAACATTGTCTTTAAGGATAACACAATATCCATGTTTACTTAAGTAAGTAGCAGAAATTAAATTCCTACGAACATTAGGTACATACAGATAGTCTTCCAATATTAAAACTCTAGACTCAAAGCATAAACTATAAACACCAACAGCTACAACCAGAATCCTGCTCCCATCAACCAAAGTAAAAAACAATTCCCCTTCTTTAAGCTTTCTGGTCTCTTGGAACCCCTGCAAGAAATTGCAGATATGATTAGTACAACTTGAATCCACACACCAGGAATCCGT
Organism: Quercus parvula; assembly: GCA_030820535.1. NCBI lineage: Eukaryota > Viridiplantae > Streptophyta > Magnoliopsida > Fagales > Fagaceae > Quercus > Quercus parvula. The sequence goes on from JAUAME010000005.1 coordinate 34,873,246, forward strand.
GGGATTCTATACCAAACATATTTCTAGAAGGAATGTATTATTCATACCCTTATTCTTGGCAGCCTTGAATATTGGAAAATTCCTCTTCCAATGTCCTTTCTCACCACAATGGAAACATTTTCCTTTGATCTTCTTTCCTTTATCAGTAACCCCTAAGGCAATTTGTTTACCCTCTTGCTTGGTGAAGTCCTTCTTCTTCTTCTTCTTCTTACCCTTGCCTTTCGACTTAGGTTGAGAAGTAGAAGCTTCACCCACATTGGCTTCAACATTAGAAGTACCAAGGATGCCTTCCACCGCTACCAACTCATTCATCAATTCAGACAAAGAGTAAATCTTTTTGTTCATATTGTAATTAAGTCTGAATTCCTTGAATGATTCTGGTAGTGACTGGAGTATCATATTCACTTGGGATTATCCATCAATATCAGTGCCTAAAACTTCCAATGTATTCAAATTAGAGATCATTGTAAGACAATGCTCCCTTACTGAACTTCCTTCAGCCATTTTGGTATTATAAATTTGCCTCATGGTCTCTTGCCTTGCAGAACGGCCTTGCTCACCAAACATCTCCTTCAGACTTAGCATGATGTCTAAAGCTAGTTCTACATCCTACATTTGATGCTGTAGAACATTTGAGATAGATGCTAGGATGTAGCACTTGGCCATCTCATTAGATCTGCCAACGATCATATCGCTGTTTTTCCTCAGGAGGAGCATCTAATGAAGGAAAGCTAGGATATGGTTTAGTAAGAACAAATTTGTGCTCTTCGACTGTGAGAACTATGTCCAAATTTCTTTTCCAGTCAACATAGTTGGATCCAGTCAGTTTGTTTTGATCAAGAATAGTTACAAGTGGGCTAAATGATGCCATGTTCAAATCTGAAAACAATAAACATGAATATAATAAGTAAATTGGACATTATCTATTTAGCATATAAACATATAGTATCGAACCTTAATAAAACCATAATATAATATATGCAATGACAACCCAATCCTGCAATTAGTATTCCTCGGAAGCAAGGTCATACCAATCACTATGATCAGGCGAGAATTATTCTCATTATTAATGTTATCATGGTAACTCTTACCAAACAAAAATAATTTGCCTATTTTCCTTTAGCCTCTAAGTAATAATGACATAGCTCCGAAGGAATGTTAACATTAAACTTAGTCTAGTGTACACCATTGACTGAATTCTATGTGAATCATTAAGTAACTCCACGGAAGCATAGTCGTTCTTAATGTAAAACACATATCATCCATCATTAAGAAGTTTAGCCTGTAGTACCATGAATTAAACACCCTCCAAAGGGAGCAAGGCATATACGCCAAGGCGAGGTGCTCAATCATACTACAATAAACCGACAATGGAGGCCATGAGATCCAACCCTTGTATCTCTCTCCCACTAGATGTTTTTAAAAGAAAGGTTTTTAATTATTAAAAAAAAAAAAAAAAAACATGCATAATCTAATTACACATAGTCTTACTCTTTTTACATGTGAAAACACTTAGAAAAATTCTGATTTTCTTTCTTTCAATCGAACCCATGTGCCCTTCGATTGATTGAAAAAATTAAAAAATTCGAACTCAACCTTCTGACTTGTTCAATCGATCCAATGTGATTTTTGATCAATCCAAAATCGTGAAACTCGAATTTTTGGAATTTTTCTAAGGCAGTTTTCTTCGTCTTTCATGAATAAACATTCAACATATGAACATTACAGACAGAGATTGATGTCAAAATTGATTTCTATTGATGCCATAGCCTTAAGATTCAATTTAACGTACTTAAATTTAAATTTAAACAACATCATAACATCAATTTCAGTTTTCATCAAATCATAGTTTCAACAACATGCAGAAAATTAAAAACATAATCTTTTAACAATATGAAACTATCATCTCTAATTCTAAAACTCACAAAACATGTTAAACAGATTGGAAATTGAAGACCGCTCTGATAACAATTGTTGGAAATATGCATATACGCAACGGAAAGTTAAACGGATCTACTTCATTCACAATCTATAACAAGCCCTATGTAAATTTCATAATTCAAGTGCGTACCTTAAAGTGGTGAATTTCAAAACAAAGATTGAAGCACTTGGGAATACTTTTAATCTTCACTCCAATTCCGCTAACGCCCAAGAAGTGTGGACTCTCAATTGGTTACAAAGGGAGAATTTGAGAGTGACTTACACTCACACACACAAAATTATGTACGTTTTTCCCTTTGTATCTAACCAACTATCTAATTGGGCTAGCCTTTTGGGCCTTTCCAATTGGGCTTAAGTGTGTGGCTTGGAGTGAGACCAAAAGAGACCAATAAGACACTAGCTCCAATGAGCCTTGGGCTTTTCTGTCAACTCTTGACAAACCCAAAGTTACCATTAACTATATTTAATACCACTATATAAATATAGTTGCACTCTAGGCCTTATCTATAAATTATATCCCAAGACTTTATTGTACATGCAACCCCTTCATAAAATATTCGTAGTAATACAAAGTCATTAATGTAGACTGCCACTTTGTAAATTACTACATCTTAATCCTTGAGTACTCGGTTTAATCCTTTTAAGTTATTCACCATATATTTATGAAATCCAATTTCATAAATATATATTTTAGTAATTTCTTACTAAAGTGGTTAGGCCTAACTCTCTGAATAACTGAACCCATTAAACTTATCTCAAGGGAATATTTTATATCTCCGTTAAGAGATTATGAATTCCATCTTGAGAATATATGTTCCATCAACACTAAATGTGGTTGCCCAATATACTGAGGTTTTGGCTGTAACTTTATATCTCACTCTTGATATATTAAAACAACCTACATTCCTTGATCAAGTCCATTATTCTCTCAGGTTTAAGAGGTCATGCAAATATAAGTCATGAGATTTATTATTCAATTGACAGTCATTACGAGGATAATAAATTTCACAGCGGTCCAGTTCAATATGTCTTAACTCTTAAAACATATTAACATATCGACTAGAAGTCACCCCTTCCATGATGAAGACAAATCATCTTAGTTAGTATGTTATAGTCTTCGCAGATGAAATGCCCAATTTCATCACCAACTACGAACTAAATTCTGAGTTTGTAAAGAACTTGTGATTTATATCTTCTATGGCTTTTCACATAAACCACATACTATGCATCTCATGGACTATATGATAATGTCCAAATATTCATGTTACCATTATTTTAGATAATAATAAAACAACTTTATTAATACAATATTAAGTCATACATCATGTCATACATAATGTTACACATATTATCATACATAGCATCATACAATAAGATTTTGGGCACTAATCCTAACAAATCAGCGATATGATCGTTGGCAGAAATGTAATGAGATGACCAAGTGCTACATCCTAGCATCTATTTCAAATGTTCTATAGCACTAAATGCAGGATATAGAATTAGTTTCGGACATTATGTTAAGTCTGAAGGAGATGTTTGGTGAGCAAGGCTGTTTTGCAAGGCCAGAAACCATGAGGCAAATTTATAATACCAAAATGGCTGAAGGTACTTCAGTGAGGGAGCATTGTCTTAGGATGATCTCTAATCTGAATACATTGGAGGTTTTAGGTGCCGATATTGATGGAGAATCCCAAGTGGATATGATACTCCAGTCACTAACAGAATCATTCAAGGAATTTAGACTTAACTATAATATGAACAAAAAGGTTTATACGTTGTCTGAATTGATGAATGAGTTGGTAGCGGTGGAAGGCATTCTTGGTACTTCTAATGTTGATGCTAATATGGCTGAAACTTCTACTTCTCAACCTAAGTTGAAAGACAAGGGTAAGAAGAAGAAGAAGAATAAGGACTTCACCAAGCAAGATGGTAAACAAATTGCCTTAGGAGTTTCCAATAAAGGAAAGAAGATCAAATGAATGTGTTTCCATTGTGGTGAGAAAGGACATTGGAAGAGGAATTGTCCAAAATTAAAGGCTACCAATAATAAGGGTATGAAAAGTTCATTCCTCCTTGAAATATGTTTAGTACAAAATCCGATAGATTCCTGGTGTATGGATTCAGGTTGTACTAATCATATCTGCAATTCTTTGTAGGGGTTCCAGGAGACCAGAAAGCTTAATGAAGGGAAATTGTTTCTTACTTTGGCTGATAGGAGCAGGATTCCGGTTGTAGCTATTGGAGTATTTAATTTATGCTTTGAATCTAGGGTTTTAATATTGGAAGACTGTTTGTATGTACCTAATGTTCGTAGGAATTTAATTTCTGCAACTTATTTAGGTAAACATGGATATTGTGTTATCCTTAAAGACAATGTTGTAATAAAGAATGATAAAGTGTTTATTTGTTCTGGAAATATTGTTAATGGTCTTTATATTTTAATTCCTGATAAGCATGAATTATATAATTCTGAATTAGATAATGACTCACATGTAAAATCATTAAAGAGAAAGTTTCCTTCTACTAATGATGCATATCTTTGGCATTTGCGTTTGGGTCATATTAATCCAAATAGAATTCAAAGACTGATCAAAGATGGACTCTTAGAGCCATTGGACTTTGATGAATTTTCAGTTTGTGAATCTTGTTTGGAAGGCAAAATGACCAAACGACCTTTCAATGCAAAAGGTAGAAGAGCCCAAGAGTTGCTTGAATTAGTTCATATGGATTTATGTGGTCCTATGTCAACCTAAGGAAAAGGAGGTTATGAGTACTTCATCACTTTTACCAATGATTACTCAAGATATGGTTATGTGTACCTAATGAAACAGAAGTCCGGAGCCTTTGAAAAGTTCAAAGAGTTTAGAGTTGAAGTTGAGAATCAATTAGGTAAACGCATAAAGACCATTTGATTTGATCGTGGTCGTGAATACCTTCTTGGCGATTTCAAGGATTTCTTAACTCAAAATGGGATTGTATCCCAATTGACTGCACCTAGAACTCCTCAACAAAATGGTGTAGCAGAAAGAAGGAATAGGACTCTTTTGGAAATGGTTAGGTCCATGATGAGTTACTCAACTTTACCAATTTCTTTTTGGGGTTATGCCTTAAATACAGCAATACAACTTTTGAATTTAGTTCCATCAAAATCTGTTCCCAAAACACCCATGGAATTGTGGAGTGGGCGTAAGCCTAGTATGAAATATCTCCACATTTGGGGTTGTCCAGCACATGTGTTAAAAGGGAAGCCTGATAAATTGGAACCAAAATCAGAAGTGTGTTTACTTGTAGGTTATCCAAAAGAAACTAGGGGTTATTTATTCTATAGTCATAAGGATAACAAAGTTTTTGTTAGTACAAATGCTAAATTCTTGGAAAATGACTATATGAATAATTTTACTCCTAGAAGTAAAGTTGTATTGGCTGAAATGAATGAACCTATAATAGAACAACTAATGCATGAAACTAGGGATAATGTGGATGTATTAGATACACCACAAGACATTACTCATGAGATGACTAGTACACAGGTGCCTCGTCGTAGTGGGAGAATTGTTCGGCCTCTTATAAGATTTATAGGTTTGGGAGAAACTTATGAAACTATCCCAGAAAAGGATGAATCAGATCCCTACACTTATGAAGTGGCAATGAATGATATAGATGCACATCATTGGATCAAAGCTATGAAATCTGAATTAGATTCCATGTATTCCAATCAAGTTTGGGATCTTGTAAAGGCGCCTAACGGTGTTAAACCTGTTGGTTGTAAATGGGTTTACAAGAGGAAGAGAGGGGTAGATGGAAAGGTTGAAACCTTTAAAGCAAGGTTAGTGGCGAAAGGGTATACACAAAAGGAAGGTGTGATACCCTAATTTGATTGATTGTGTGATGTGTGTGGGTGTGTGACGAGTCCCACATCGAGTATTTACTAGGTAGATTTGGGCTTTATTAACAACTACAGGGAGCCTCAATTGTAACTAGTTCTTTTGAGGTATAGCGTAGATGTGGCTAGCACTTTTCCTTGGGTCGTTATAGAAGGTATTGGCTATGATGAAACTTTTTCGCCTGTAGCCATGCTTAAATCTATCAGAATTCTCTTATTCATTGCTGCTCATTATGATTATGAGATTTGGCAAATGGATGTCAAGACTACTTTTCTAAATGGCAATCTTGAAGAAGAAATCTATATGTTGCAACAGGAAGGTTTCATAGCAAAGAACCAAGAGCATATGGTATGCATGTTGAAAAGGCCCATTTATGGACTTAAGCAAGCATCTAAGTCATGGAACATCAGATTTGATCAAGCAATCAAGTCATTTGGTTTTGAACAAAATCTTGACGAACCATGTGTGTACAAAAGACATCGAGATACAGTAGTGATGTTCCTAGTGCTTTATGTTGATGATATTATACTAATTGGAACTGATGTAGGGGTAATGTCATCAGTAAAGGTTTGGTTGTCAAGCCAATTTGATATGAAGGACTTGGGCGAGGCTAACTTTATTCTAGGGATCAAGTTTTGGCGAGATCGCAAGAATAAGATGTTAGGCTTGTCACAAGCTGGATATATAGATAAGGTTCTAGAACGGTTTAGCATGCAAAACTCCAAGAAAGGATTACTTCCTTTTAGACATTGAGTTCCTCTGTCTGATGACCAAAGGTCTCAGACTCAAGAGGAAGAAAATATGATGAGACAAGTTCCTTATGTTTTAGCAATAGGAAGTCTCATGTATGCCATGCTTTGTACTAGACCAGATATCTGTTATTTAGTTGGCATGGTCAGTCGATATCAATCAAATCCAAGACCAAAACATTGGCAAGCTGTAAAGCATATTCTCAAGTATCTTCGGAGAATGAGAGATTATATGCTTGTTTACCGGTATGAGGATTTAATTCCCATTGGCTATACAGATTCAGACTTTCAATCGGATCTAGATTTCAAAAAATCCACTTCAGGATGTGTTTTCACCTTGGGAGGTGGAGCCATAACTTGGAGGAGTGTTAAGCAATCTCGTATTGCGGACTTCACCATGGAAGCTGAGTACGTTGCTGCTTGTGAAGCAGCAAAGGAAGCTGTTTGGCTCAAGAAATTCCTTTCTGATCTTGGTTTAGTGAGAATGGAGCAAGTTCCTATTACATTATTTTATGACAATAGTGGAGTGATTGCACAATCCAAAGATCCAAGGAATCATAAGAAAGGAAAGCACATTGAGAGAAAATACCACATCATTCGAGACATTGTTGCTTGTGGAGATGTAGTTGTGGCAAAGATTGAAAGTGCAAATAATCTAGCAGATCCTTTTACTAAAGCCTTGCCGCAAAGGACTTTCGAGTGACATTTGGAAGGAATGGGAGTTAAATTAGTGCACAATAGTCTTTAGGGCAAATAGGAGATTGTTAGGATTAGTGCCTTTAAATCCTATTGTATGATGCTATATATGTTATTATGTATGACTTAATGTTGTGATTAATAATGTTTCTTTATTATTATCTAAAATAATGGTAACATGAATATTTGGACATTATCATATAGTCCATGAGATACATAGTATGTGATTTATGTGATTTAGTCATAGAAGATATAGATCACAAGTTCTTTGTAAACTCATAATTTTGGTTCGTAGTCGGTGATGAAATTGGGCATTTCATCTGTGAAGACTATAACATATCAACTAAGATGATTTGTCTTGATCATGAAAGTAAAGACTTCTAGTTGATATGTTGATATGTTTTAAGAGTTAAGACATATTGAACTGGACCGCTGTGAGATTTATTATTCTCCTAACGACTGTCAAATTGAATAATAAATCTCAAGACTTCTATTTGCATGAACTCTTAATCCTGAGAGAATAGTGGACCTAATCATGAGGTGTAGGTTGCTTTGATATATCAAGAATGAGATCTAAAGTAATGGTTAAAATCTCAGTATATTGGGCAGCCACATTTAGTGTTGATGGAACATATATTCTCAAGATGGAATTCATAGTCTCTTAACGGAGATATAAAATATTCCATTGAGATAAGTTTAATGGGTTCAGTTATTCAGAGAGTTAGGCCTAACCACTTTAATAAGAAATTACTAAAGTATATATTTATGAAATTGGATTTCATAAATATATAATGAATAACTAAAAGGATTAAACTGGGTACTTAAATATTAAGATGTAGTAATCTTCAAAGTGGCAGTCTACATTCATGACTTTATATTACTATGAATATTTTATGAAGGGGTTGCATGTATAATAAAGTCTAGGGATATAATTTATAAATAAGGCCTAGAGTGCAATTATATTTATATAGTGGTATTTATAGTGGTATTAAATATAATTAATGGTAACTTTGGACTTGTCAAGAGTTGACAAAAAAGCCCAAGGCCCATTGGAGCTAGTGTCTTATTGGTCCCTTTTGGTCCCACTCCAAGCCACACAATAAAGCCCAATTGGAAAGGCTCAATGGGCCAACCCAATTAGATAATCAGTTAGTTATAAAGGGAGAAGCATACAGAATTTTTTTTTATGAGAATCATCATTGTGAAGTGGTGTGTATGTACGAGTGAAGCCACTCGATTATTCTCCCTTAGAAATTGATTAAGAGACCACACTTCTTGGGCGTAAAGTGGAATTGGAGTGAAGATTAAAAGTGTTCCCAAGTACTTCTAATCTTTTGTTTTGAATTTCATTGCACCAAGGTACGCTATCGTGTTCTTAAATTCTAAAAATTACATAATGCATGTTATCAATCATGAATGAAATAGATCCATGTTTGTTGCTTCTGCTATGTGTTTTGTATGAGATACAAAACCAGATTAACCAACACCATAAACCCTTGAGAACGTCCAAAGACTCTTAAAAAGCCCCTAAAACCCTAATTTTAACTTATAAATACTCATCTTATGTCTCAGATCAAAAGCCTAGCTTGTGAGAAAAACATTTTGGCCTCCATTTTCTCTAAAACCATATTTTCTCTTTTGAAAACCTTATGGCAGCCCCTTTTGGACAAAATAAAAACCTCTCTTTAGTTAGTTCTTAGGTAGCAAACTATTTTCTAATCTATTTCAAAACCTTTTCCAAACAATCTTTTCAAGAATATCTTTTTATTTTGAGTTGTGATTACTGATGAGCAATTGATATATTTGATTCCTTTGATTATCGTTCAATCTTGTTGTGTAGGCACTGAAGAGCCAGATAAATATCAATCAAGTTGTGTTTTCCATAAGTAAGGTAAGTCTCTCTTCATGGCTCTTCCTTAATCTAGTTTATTACAAATTGTTGTTGTTGTTGTTTTTTTTTTTTTTTTTTTTTTTTTGATTTATTTGTTATACATGCTTAGAAATATGTTTTGCTTTGTTTAATTTTGTTTTGTTGTGTCTCATCATGTTTTTATTGGAGAGTTGAATGATTTGATATATTGATGAATATGTTTTGATGTGTTAAGTGTTGTTCTTGTTTATTGTTAGATCCAATGCATGTTTAGGAATATATTTTGTTTTGTTTATCTTTGATATCTTTGTTGTTAGTTTAGGTTTTTTAGTTTTATGTTAGAAGCATGTTAGGTTTGGTTTGATTGTTGTTTTGTTGCTTGCTTTAAAACTGTGTTTTTAGATGTGTATTCGTGCACATACTAGAGGCATATGTACGCATACTCATGCCCAGAAATGCAGATTTAGGGTTCTCACAATTTTGATTGTTTTGCTTAGTTTTAATCCTTTATTTAAGTCTTGTTGAGTCTAGTTTTCACATGTTTAGGTTTAGGGTTAGTAGAATAACAAGTTTCAGATGCTTGGATTGATAGATTGATAATTAGGATTTATATCTTAGATAAATCACATGAACATGCATTGATACATAGGTGCTATGGTGCTATGAGGTAAGTGTGGTAAGTCATGCATAATTACATGAACATGCATTTGATTATAATGAAGAGCATGATATGGTTTATGAACATGGTGAATATGCTCAGTTAATGCCATGAAGCTATGCTTGGATGTTTGGATATGCCTGATGTTAATGCCTTATTGATGCTACTATATTGTGATATGCTTGCTACCATGGATGAGAAGAGATAGATGTAAGCTTGGGTTGTGATATGCCAGGATAGATGAGCAATTAGGCTCTGGGATGATTGATGCCATGTTGATTGTTAGATGTATGCTAGCGTGTGTGTGAGTATAGAATGCAATGTTGAATGTGCCTTTAATGAGATTAAGACGTAAGACACAATGACTAGAAGCCGTACCGAAACTCCGAACCCATACTCTAGTAGTATGATCAAAAGTCCTTCCTTGAAAGGATGCTATATTCACGATTCCTAGGCCATTGTAAAATCTAATCATTAAGAACTTGCTTCCAGCATACAATAATAAGCTTCTATCATTGCCTATCAATTCCTTTGTGGAGTTATGTGATTGCAATATGAGAATTGAAGATGCCATCAATACTGGGCAGTTTGACCTAAATGAAGCCAAGTTTCAAGACAAGAAAGTGTTCAATGAAGGAAAAAAGGGTGGTGCTCTCAACAATGTGAATGTCATTTTTACTCAACTGCAAAAAAGGGTGTTTGATGATCTCTTTGCATTCCATCAAAGGATAGGACACAAGATAAATTGTTGCCTAAGGTTAAAGCATGAAGTTCAAGATTTGATACATCAAGGAATGATCACCAAGCCATAAACTCAAGAAATGGGTGAGTGAGAAACCAGAAAGAATGAATAAAGGGATGTGCCTATGAGAGTTGATCCATGTGAAAACCTTTCATATTCATTTTAATGTGATCTCTTTTGCTAGTTTTGAAATGAATGAATCCTTAAACCTAAAAAACATTGGTTAATCCAAATAAGAAATCAAAATATGAGATTGTCTTAGTTCATTTGATCATAAAGAGCAAGCATGAAAATGAGAATGAGGGTGAGAAAGAAAAAAAAAAGAAAAAAGGCTAAGTAAGAGAGTACATAAGAACGAGAAGGAAAGCAATGAGAGATTCCTTGAAGCACAAACCATGAGTGAGTTCAAAGATGGGAAAGAGAAATTGAATGAATAACTTGTTTCACATGGATGACACTATAATGATGAGAACTTAATGAGATGAAAAGGCTAACCTAGGTTTGGAAAGGCTAAGCAATCAAGGTTGAAGGGATTAAAGGCCATCTTTCTGCTACCCTTTTACAATGAGGGATTAGTTCCACTTGCTAAACCCATTGAGCCTAGATGAATTTCTTCTTTATACCCATGCCAAGAGATTACCCCCTACACTAGGGGCATGTTCTTAAGAGATAGTGATTTGCAAGGGTTACCCTTAACACTAGGGGCATATCTAATATTGGAAAGGATCAACTCTATACTAGGGGAAAATGTTGTGGATGAATGACAAAGGGATGTGAGAATGATTTATCAGTAAAAGAATACCCCTTTTCCTAACAACGGGCATGGAAAAAGAAAAAAAGTGGGAAAAACAAAGAAAAGAGAAGGAAAAGGAAAAGGGGAAATACAAGAAAAAAAGTGAGGAAAAAGAAATGAAAGTGAGAATCAAAATGGACAAGGAAATATGGATGAAAAAGAAGAAAAAAAAATGCAAACACGAGATGAGAAGTAATCCTTTGCAATTAGGATACCCTAAGAATAAAAATTTGAGCCTCAAGTACTTTTTCTTTCTTAATCATTAGAACCTCAACCTCGTTATGGTCCAAAACAAGTCCTCTCTTATCAATTGAGATTGTTTAGCGCTACAAATTCTGGAAAGTTTAGCCTTAGTTGTGAAAAGGAAAAAAAAAAAGAAAAAGGAAAAAAGAAAGAAAAGAAAGAAGAAAGGCCCACTTGGTTGAAAACCTGAAAGGGCGGTGTGGGCATAAGGGGGGAGTCGCCACCTAGTTTTTGCAATGGTCTAGGAATATTATATATAGCGTCCTTTCGAGGAAGGACCATTGATCTTACTACTAGAGATATGGATTCAGAGTTTATTTACGCTCTTGGGAAGGTGTTAGGCACCCAAGATCACCCAACCCTAAGGTTGGCCTCCCATCATTATGTCGTACACCTTAACCTTATTAAAATCAATTTCAATACTTGTATTCTAAACTCACACATGGACACTAGCATGCATCTAACATACAACATGGTATCATCATCCCAAAACAACATATCATATCTATCCATAAAGTAATAAAGAGCCAAACCCAAATGCATATAAGAAACCCTAGCATGTGAAACCCTATCATACAAGCATATGCATATCTAACATCAAAATAAGACCAATACAAATGCATGAACATTTTCAATGCATGACTTACCTTTTACTTACCTTATAGCAACCCAACACCTATGGCATTAATGCATGGACATATGAATGAATGGCATGGCATTAAAACTAAGAAACCCTAATTTAAACATGTGATATCAAACAAGTATGTGAATGAAGCAAAAATAAACTTATGGAGCCTAAAACATATGAAAAGAAGCTTAAACATAACAAACATGTGAAAACAGAAGCAACAAACAAATAAAATTAGGGTTTCAGGGCAACGGCTCATGCATGCAAGAACAGGCCTGCATACATGCAATCAAGCTTGCTTGTGCAGGCAAGATTATGCATACACAATTCCTTGCCTAGAAGACCTAATAACACAGAAATAGAGCAGAACTTTAAAATGAAAATCTAGCAACCTAATATGCATAAAACATGAAAAAAAAAAAAAAAAAAAAAAAAACTATAAAACTAACCTAAATAGACATATATAAACATAAGCAATGTAGAGAACAAGATTAGAATAGAAAAGAAAGAATAAAAAGAAAAAAGAAGAGTTAAAGCTTGATACCTCAAAAAGGAGTTCCCAAGCTTTGATTTTGACTGTTCCCCTCAGTCAAATATGTCACAAGTCATTAAACGAGTGATTAGCAATATTAAAATTAGAGGATTGGGGCCAAAAATGATCCTAATCAAATAAAATTTACTTGAGGGTGTTTTGTGAAAAACTCCCTTTTGATTCACTATTTTCTAGTGAATCTTAGGTTTCCCGTGGGATATCTATGTGTTTTGAAAATGTACCATGTAAGGCTTTATATGGTGGAAAAAATGGAGTTTGGAACGACTCCCAGACAATGTGGGATTCATTCCAAACCTTAGCCCATTTTTTAGAAAACTTGCATTAATGCTTCCGAAACCCTAGCTACGTACGTAGGAATATGCCTACGTACGCATGCATTGGCCCATGTATGCAAGGCGCTGCCCACATACACGGACCAAGGGCCACTTTGGGCTTTTATTTCCAAAAATAGATTTTTGCACATTTAAAAGTTATATTTAAAAGTCAATTTGATATTTGATTGGGTTCTAAACTAGTCTTGGGCCTTAGAGTTTTAGCATCATTGGGGAACGGGGGCCTAAGTCGTAAGGGGTACAAAATGCAGTGTCTACATGCAGCCTAGGCAAAAGTTAAGGCATCTTTAAAAGAAGTGAAAAAAAGCAACAAGGAATATGGTGAACTTACTTCAAGCTAAGGGCAAATTATGAAAGGAAATGATAAAGAAATGAACATACAAGGGAAGATGAGACTAGCTCCAAGCTAAAGTAACCATGATGAGAGGAAAAGTGACCATACATGAGAGATGAGCTGATTTAGTAGAATGCAAGAATAGAGAAATGAGAGAAGTGATGTGTGCATGTTATAACAAGGATATTGATTGAGTTTACTAGAGATGATCGAATTTTAAATTCATATTTGGACTTATCAATGAAGATGGTAGGTGATTCATGCAAAACTAGTTCAAAGAGAATACACATTAATGTTCAAAATCATCTAGATCTATGATCCCTTGTTTTTACCTCCTTTCTTCAATTACTCCAATTTTTCTTCAAGGTCCTCTTTGTATTCAAATCATGTTGTGCTTTACTATCTCTAAACTCTTGTTATGCTTGAAGCTTTTTTGGTCTAGAGTCGCTTTCAACTTGTTGTGCTCATAAATATCCATTTGTCTCAAAACTCTTGTCGTGTTTGAAATTTCATTGGTATAGAATCTCTTTCAACTACCTTTGCTCTTCATCTAGAGGTGTTAGGAATTCTAGGGAGTTAATGGTCATCCAAAGGTAAAAGGTACATAATAATAACAATAAAGTGAATGAATGATGTGTTGAGTAATTTTGTGCCCCCATAAAATAAATGAATGCAATGAACCCTTGTGCTAGTCAACTCTTCCTTGTTAATGCTCTAAAGAGAAAATGCAATTTTTAGTCCTAAAGAATGGTAAAGAAAATTTAAAAGAAAAGGAAAAAAAAGAAAAAAGAAAAAAGAAAGTGAGATGTTGAAAATAAAGAAAAGAAAAAAAATGAAGGTTCATAGAGAAAATGAGAGGAGAAAAAGAAAGGACGGAGATGAGAAGAGAGAGAATAAAAGAAAAGAAGATGGAAGAGAGAGAAAGAAAAAGAGAAAAAGAAAAAAGGATGAGTAGAAAGAAAGAAAAGATGAGAAGATAAAAATAAATAAATAAAAATGATGAAAAAAAAAGAGATGAAAAAAAATGAGGAGAAGATTAAGAGGACTGATCTGATATGTTGTGCTTGGTTCTATCCTGATGTGTTTGGACCAAACCCGATGTGCCTGTTGTGCTTAGTTCTATCCTGATGTGTTTGGACCTAACTTGATGCGACCCATTATGATCGGTACAATCCTGAAGTGTTTGGACCTAACTTGATGTGATCCGATGTGATCGATTCTGTCATGATGTGTTTGGACCTAAAATGACGTGACCCATTGTGCTTTGGTTTTGTCTTGATGTGTTTGGACCAAACCTCATGTGACCCATTGTGTTGATGTGACCTAATCGTTGTGAAAAATATAAAAGATTCAAAGTTCAAAAGAAAGATTCAAAAATTCAAGTGAGAGATTGGCACTTAAGAAGAAAATCAAGAATTTCAAAAGTCTAAAGGGAATTTCAAAAGAAAGATTTCAAATTTCAAAAATCCAAGAGAGATTTCAAAAATGGAAGAAAGTTTTCAAAAACAGATAGATTTGAATGATGTTGATTTCCATAAATAATGAATTTTTCAAGAAATAAATGATATGTTTCTTGAATGATGAGTTGTTTGATGTGTGATGTTAAGTCTCTTGAACGTTTTATGATAATATGATGTTGTGTTGATGTGCTTATGATGTTCTGTTGATGTGTTTATGATGTTGTGATGATGTGTTGATAAAATGATGTGTGATTTTGGATTAAGATAATAGCCATTCTTGTTATGTGTCTTTGATTCTATGTTTAGGGTAGCGAACTTAGGCACTTTGATGATTGATGATGTGTTTATGATGTGTTTCTGTGGCTTAGGCACTTTGATGATATGTTATTGATGTGATGATAACATGGTATGATGATGTAATGAGTTTTCTTTTTGGTTTGGGATAATAGACCTTTTTCCTTGTTTTCCCCTTTACCCAAGGTTTAGGATAACAAACCAAGGAGAATAGGGACTTGCAGAATCTAGCAATTAGATTTTGCACCCACGCCCTATGTTTGCATGTTTTTATTGTGTGCGTGTGTGGACCTAAAGTTTATTAACCTACAAAATGGTTCATCTCTTCAGGC
This sequence comes from Quercus parvula, assembly GCA_030820535.1. Taxonomy (NCBI): domain Eukaryota; kingdom Viridiplantae; phylum Streptophyta; class Magnoliopsida; order Fagales; family Fagaceae; genus Quercus; species Quercus parvula. Next base: position 34,888,755 of record JAUAME010000005.1, read on the forward strand.
TTTTGACTACACTTTTAGAGCAAGTATAGCCAACAGAGGGGCATCTGTAGACACCTCATTTTGTACCCGATCAATAAACTTTAGTCCTTGGTCCAAATAATGAGCTTGACATGTTTACAAAAGATAATTAAAGTTGTTTTGATAGTTTGGAAGTAATCACAATTCAAAAGTGCTCAAATCACTTTGAAACCGATACTGAAAATGACCTTTACTCACTGTTTTGACCATAACTTTTGATCCATAAAGATATTTTGAGTAAGATTTGTTTCATTGGAAAGTAGACATCCTAAGCTTCAGTTTGAAAATATATTTTGCCTAATTTGGACTTATATTGAGTAAGTTATAACCATTTGAATTTGGGCCAACTGGGTAGTCAGATTTTCTAGATTTTAAAACTTCATTTTAAAGGCTCAAAACATCATGCATTGCAGTGGGCTGACCCAAAATGATTGAGGACGTCCAAAACTATTAAAAGGCCCCTAAAACCAAAATTTTCACTTATAAACACTCATCTTATGTCTCAGATCAAAACCCTAGCTAGAGAGAAGGATTTTTTTGGCCTCCATTTTCACTAAAACCCTATTTTCTCTTTTGAAAACCCTAAGGCAGCCCCTTAGCACACTTTGGAAAAAATAAAAACCTCTCTTTAGTTAGTTCTAAGGTAGCAAACTATTTTCTAATCTCTTTCGAAACCTTTTTCAAACAATCTTTTCAATAATATCTTTTTATTTTGAGTTGTGATGACTAATGAACTATTGATATATTTGATTACTTTGATTATCATTCTTTTTTTCTTTTTTTTCTTTTTTGTAGGCACTGAGGGACAATATCAATTGAGTTGTGTTTTCCATAGACAAGGTGAGCCTCTCTACATGGCTCTTCCTTAATTTGGTTTTTTACAACTTGTGTTCTTGTTGTTTTTATTTGATTTAATTGTTATACATGCTTAGAAATATGTTTTTCTTTGTGTAATTTTATTTTGTTGTGTATTATCATGTTTTTATTGGAGAGATGAATGATTTGATATATTGATGAATATGTTTTGATGTGTTAAGTGTTGCTTTTGTTTGTTGTTAGATCAAATGCATGTTTAGGAATAGATTTTGTTTTGTTTATCTTTGATATCTTTGTTGTTAGTTTAGGTTGTTTAGTTTTATATTAGAAGCATGTTAGGTTTGGTTTGATTGTTGTTTTGTTACTTGCTTTAAAACTGTGTTTTTGGGCGTACGCATACTAGAGGCATGCGTACACATACTTGTGCCTCGAAATGCAAATTTAGGGTTCTTGCAATTTTGATTGTTTTGCTTAGTTTTAATCCTCTGTTTTAGACTTGTTGAGCCTAGTGTTCACATGTTTAGGTCTAGGGTTAGTAGAATAACATGTTTCACATGCTTGGATTGATAGATTGATAATTAGGGTTTATATTTTGGATAAATCACATGAACATGAACATGCATTGATGCATAGGTGCTGTGGTGCTATGAGGTAAGTCATGCATAATTACATGAACATGCATTTGATTGGGATGATGAGCATGATATGGTTTATGAACATAATGAATATGCTTGGATGTTTATGATATGCTTGATGTTAATACCTTGTTGATGCTACTATATTGTGATATGCTTGCTACCTTGGATGAGATGAGATAGATGTATGCTTGGGTTGTGATATGCCATGATAGATGAGCGATTAGGTTTTGGGATGATTGATGCCATGTTGATTGTTAGATTTATGCTAACATGTGTGTGAGTATAGAATGCAATGTTGAATGTGCCTTTAATGAGATTAAGATGTAAGACACAATGACTAGAAGCCAACCCTAGGATTAGGCGGTTTTGGGTGCCTAAAACCTTCCCAAAACTGTACCTAAACTTTGAATCCATACTCTGGTATTAAGACCAAAGATCCCTCCCTAAAAGGACGTTATATTCATGGTTCTTAGGCCATTGTAAAACTAGGTGGCAACTCTCCGTTATGTCCACAGGGAGTAATTTTTTTCTTCAGGTATGATCCCTTACTTTTGCCTAGGTTCACAACATAGTGGGATTCCTCTAATTTTTTTTTGGATCACCTTTAAGTTTTTAGCCCATCGAGGCTCCTTATAACGTCTTTGGATATTCTTCTCTCTCTCTCTCTCTCTCTATTTTTTTTTTCTTTTTACCTCTCATTTTTCCACTCAAGCACTCATGCTTTCTTTTTCTCTCCCTCAGATATGGTTGTATGAGAAGCTCTAGTTGCTTTATCTTGCCATTGTCTCTCCTTGTCAATATCAACCAAAACACTACAGTGATTGCAAGATCAAAGACAAAGAGATTAACCCCGCCAAGATCTCTAAATTCTTGAAGCATCTCTCTCCTTTAAATGTTTAATGGGTTGTGGGATGGTGGTGCATCAAGGCCAGGTTTAGATGTAGTTTCAAGGAGAACTGTGTTCCTTTGGTTGGGCTTTGTTGTTGCTCTTACTATCCCATGTGTCGCATTTCAAGGCAATTCAGCGACTATCAAGGGGTTCCTTGTGGCAATGGTTCTTTCCATTTCGTGGCATTTACTGGGAGGATCCTAGGTAGAATTTATGAGACTTGGTCACAGAGGGTGATGAATATGGACATCCACTTTCCTTAGTTCTTCATCCAACTTCTGGATACAAGGATTGGTTAGCTACTGACATGAGAGTGGTCCATAGGGAAGAGAAAGATCACAAGAAGTAGAACAAAAGGAAGAGGATTAAGTGACTACCTTGATATGCCCCAAATTTTACTTTTCTGTACTTTATGGTTCCATGTCTTTTATTTGAGTTAATAAAGGATTGGAATGTTTAAAATCCCCTATGAAAACAATTTATCATCTTTTAATTTGAGCAATAAGAGAATCAACCATTTTATTATCTTTCCTTATTGTCTTTTTTTTGGGGGGGGGGGGGGGCGTGTAATTTTTGCCCATGACGTCCTTTTGGAAATTTTCGCCATACCCATGGTCTTTTCCGCTATCTTTTTCCTAGATCGCCCTTTTGGATTTTTAATCGAGTAGGGTTTCTTTGCCTTAACTTTTGCCCAGGTTGCCTTTTTGGGTTTTCAACCTAGTAGGCTTTTTTCTTTTTCAAGTGTTGTACTTTTGAAGCCTATCCATGTTGATTGGGCAAATTATCTCTTCTCTATCCAAATCTATAATTCTTGTAGTGCCTCTTGACATAATTGATAATAAAAGGTCCAAACCATCTTGGCTTCATCTTTCCTCTTGGATCGAAAGTTTCATCTCTAAGCACCTTTAGGACTAGATCTCCTTCCTTACTGTTTCTAGGCTTCACTTTCTTGTTAAATGCTCTGGCAATCCTCTATTGGTAACCTTATGCATGATACTGAGCTTTGATCCTCTTCTCATCTATCAAGGCCAACTATTCATATCTTTCTCTCATCCAATCCTTTTCTAGGACCTTGGTTTCTACCAACACTCTCAAAGATTGCATCTCCACCTTAATGGGAAGCACCACTTAATTCCCATAGACTAAAAAGTAGGGGGTTGCCCTAATCATTGAACGGATAGAAGTTTTATGACCCCATAAGGCAAATGGAAGCTTCTCAGCCCAGTCTTTGTACGCCATTACCATCTTGGCTAGGATATTTTTAACATACTTGTTGACTGCTTCTACGGCCTCATTAGTCTATGGTTGGTATGGTGAAGACATGATCATTTTGACCTCTCCCTTGAAATGGGAACCATTGTTAGAGATGTTCTCTTGTAGTACTCCAAACTGGCAAATGATGTTGTTCTTTGTGAATTAGGCCACATGCTGGGCTTTTAGTATAGAGTAGGAGACTGCCTCTACTCATGTCCGTTTAAGGCCTTAGGGGCTATTCTTCCAATCACATCTATGCCCCAGACTAAGAAAGACCATGGAGAGGTCATACTATATAGCTTGCTTAGTTGTACATGGTTCTAGTTTGCATGTGTTTGGTGATCATGGCAACTTTTTACGAAGTCTACATAATCGGCCTCTATTATACAAATAGTATCACATCCTTAGGATCTTCTTTGATAACATTCTTCCATTCATGTGAACACCACAAATCCCTTGATGAACTTCTTCTATGACTCTTTCGGCTTCTTCTTTCTTAAGACAACGAAGGTGTATACCATCATAGGACCTCCTAGCTGAGCTCCACATAGGATGTATTGTATTGCCATCATCCTAACCGAACTACATTCTTTCTTATCGACATTATCAGGGTACATTCCTAATTCTAGGAACTTCATGATATTGTAATACCAAGGAACTCATTCTTCTTCTACAGCCAAGATTGACAACTCTTCTTTCTCTTCGTGTACCAACTGATAACTTAGTTTGATTTCTAAGGGTCGGGTCCATACTTCTTCAGGTATTTCATCCATGGAGGCTAAAGTAGCCAAAGAATCTGCGAACTGATTCTAAGCGCTATGGATGATAGTGTATTCAATCTTGTTAAAGGTCTTTGTTAACTCCTTTAAGTATTATTGGTAAGGCTTAAGGTGTTCTTCTTTCACCCCCCACAGCTTTTGTACTTGGGCTATGACCAAGGTTGAATCTCCAAAGACTTCAGCCTCCTTTACCCCTAGCTCGGAAAGTTTCCATTTCGGTGATACAAGCCTCATATTCTGCCATGCTGTTAGTCGAGTCAAAGTTCAACTTGACAACCAAAGGCACGTGAGAACCATCAAGGGTGATCAATAGTATATCCCATTTCCATATTGGTTCGTAACTCAATTGAAATACATCTTTCATGCCCTTAATTTGATGTCCAAAATATCTTCAACTGAGAAATCTTCTTTACCATTTTCTCCTTCTATGGGATTCTTAGCACAAAAATCTCACTACACTTCCCTTAATGGTCTTTTTAGCCACATACTTTAAGTTGAATTCTTCCAATAGGATCAACCATCTCAATGACCTTCCACTTAGTGCAGGCTTCTTCAACAAATACTTCAATAGGTCTAGCCCAGCAACTATCCATATTTGGAAGGGTAGGATAATATGCCTTATCTTCTGTACAACCCATACGAGAGCAAAGCATGAATTTTCTATAGGTGTGTACCTAGTTTCGTAATCATGGAACCTCTTGCTCAAATAGTACACGACTCTCTCATTCTTGTCATCTCCTTCTTGCGCTAACATGCTTCCTACTACATCCCTTATGATCGAGATGTAGAGGAGTATTGGTTTCCCAATCTTTGGAGGTACCAAGTTGGGTGGATGGAGAAGGCACTCCTTGACAAGTTCAAAGGCTTCCTAACATTTATTTTTCCATGTATGGGGTTCATTCTTCCTTAGAAGCTTGAATATGGGCTTACAAGTGGAAGTGAGTTTGACAATGAATTGGCTAACGTACTGTAAATGGCCTAAGAATTCTCTTATCTCCTTCTCATTGGGTGGAAGCATGTTCAATATGGCTTTGATTTTTGATGGGTCAACCTCTATCCCTCTATTACTCACTAGGAAGCCTAGTAATTTTCCTGCAGTCACTCCGAAGGTACACTTTTATGGATTTAGTCTCAACTTATACTCCTTGATCCTTTCAAATAATTTTCTCCAATTGACTACGTGACCTTCTCTATCTTTGGACTTCATGTTCATGTCATCAACTTAAACTTCTACTTCATTATGCATCATGTCATATAATAGAGTTGTAGCCATTCTTTGATAGGTTGCACCCGCATTCTTAAGCCCAAATGACATTACTATGTAACAATAGATCCCTTATTCAGTGGTGAAGGTAGAATTTTAATCAAGCGTGAATTCTCATCATTGCATAGATTAAGTGTTTCAAAAATTGGTTCCATAGGTTCAAATTTCTTTTTCAATTGTTTATTATTTTCATTTTCAAATTCATTGGAATCATTTAAATGCAAAATTTCAATATTATGGGACACATCAAAATAAGACAAATCAGAATTCATATTATTAAAAATGTCAGAAAGTACGTTGCAACTTGCATTACAAGATATCTTTCCCATGCTATTAGAAAACCCAACTAGTGTCCAATTGCTAAGTTGCCCGTCAATTGGCCTAATGAATGCAGATGGATCAATTGGTTCCTTAGTGGTGATGGAGAGCACGTCCCCCTTCATTTTCAACATAGCTCCATTGCTTCAACATCCATGCAGTCCATCCAGTTGGCCTCTTCTTGAATTTCCTTGATTATCATGGTAGGTTTCTCCTTGAAGGTGAGTTTTTCCTTAAAGGATATCTCACAGTTGGGATTCACTTTTCCATCCTTATCTACCTAAAGCTCAGGAAAGCCGCTGAAAGGAAAGTCTCCTCCTTCTTTCACAAAGATCCTATTGAGAGTACCAAGGTTCGTCATGATTCCATCACAACCTTCAAAGAATCCCAAACCTCCTTTGATCAGTTAAGTCTTGAAATTGGGTAATTCAACCACCCCTCTTCCTCCTTTTCCAAGACCCATACCAGGCATGTACCGCATCTTCTTCATCACTGCAATCACCTCATGACTACAATATGGGAGTAAATTCGTAGTGTATTTCTAATCCTCTAAACCATATTTAGTCATGTTCACAAATTCAAAGTTGCTCAATTGAAGCTCATTCTCCCTCTCTGTGTCCACAAACAGGCTCAAGGATCTCACCATTGCCAAGCACTACAACAAATCCCTCTTTTCCATGGGATCTTCATCTTTTGGTATAAAGTGGAAGGAATAGCTCCAATAATATAAGCTTTGTTAATTATTGCATGTTATTAATACATATAACGTTGTTCTTACAATGCTATCCGCCATCTAGGCATAGCTTCTGGATCCCAACGTATGCAACTCTATCTACTTCCCACACCAGTCTTTGTTATCTTTACACAGGTCCTACAAATATTTCAACAAAGTCACTACCAGTTACAATAACAAGCTAATATATAATACTCTTGAGCATGGAACCTATAAAAGCAAAACACATATACTATTGTAACTATTACTACCATGCCTTTTTGAGAAAACCAATACTCCACCAAGACATGAAATTGATTGTCATCAACCTCCGGCGGTGATAGCTCAAGTAAAGCTTCCTTAGGAATTCCCAGCTTGCAATACTTCACCTTCAAGGATGCATTGTGGCCCCTCCACAACTTCCCAATCCGAGACAGTACCCATTTCCTTTGCTTTGCAGGTTTGATGCAGTTTGTAGGAATTATCCATCGTGCCTACCATGTGTAAAGTTGAATTAACAAATGTCACATTTTCAACATAATAACAAACTTGCATAAAGCTTTAAACAAGTAATAAAGAAACCCCTTTTATCGTTGCTTTTTGCCTAATACCTGAATGGCTTCCCAACACCAATTCTTAAATTGTTGTGGCACTGAAGGCCAACAAACATAATTGATTGGCCTACTTTATTTAATTGCAAGAATAGTTTTTTCCCCAGTGGCATATTCCAAATGTCATCAAACCGGTTAGGCCCACGTTTATTGGGTATAGTGTCCGCTCTAGCTGCAGATACGTTCTCAGGATCTATTAAACCACCAACAAGTTGCATCAAATTACAATGAAACACAAAAGAATGAAATGTCAAGAAACTAGCCACTTGGATACTTGGATATTCCAAAAAACATATAAATAAATTTATATTGTATCCTTATTAGTATATGGATATTAAATGAAAATATTAATACATATTAAGTCATAATCCTCAAAATGTATGACTAGTGATGATATATATATAAAGAAGGTACAAAAAAAATAATAAATTAAATAATAGGTAAAACTGTGTTTTTTTTTTTTTTTAGATTGTTGTAATTATAATATTATAAGAAATACTTTTCTGCACAATGAATAAGAATCTACATAGATATATTTTGTCAAGAGAACCAAACAAATTATGTTAGAATATTTATTACATGATTAAATAAATATACTTTATTATCAATCTAACTTTTTAATAGATTCTAAAAATAATAATATAAGTAGTGATAAGTAATATTTTTGTCATGAGAATGTCATCTTAAGTTCAAATCAAACTATGTTTTGACAATTACACCTCCTGACTATGTTCCTGGAATAGGTGCTTAAGGGACCCAACTATTCTTGCTTTCTAGTTATGACATTAAAAGAGCTTCATTTTCTACCTTGACTTTTATTCCAGCTTTTTCTTCACTCTTCCCTAATTACAACCATATGGGATGCTTTTCTACTCCTGTTGGTTGTCACTTGTCAGTGTATGCTGGTATAATTTTTCCTAATAAAATCCGAATCTTGTTGATAAGATATGCCAATTTGAACTATTAGGATTTTGATATTACTTCTCATTAATGATTACAATTATTATATATAGAAAAGTTACAATTTTGAATCATTGAAGCCAAAAGTTGCCTCTAGTTTATTAGATAAATGTATCAATAAGTTTCAAATTGTCAATAATCAAAGGTTTTAAACCATGCTTGGAAGTTGGGACTTGGAGAAGCAACATTTTCGTTAATGCTTGATTTTTGTTATGAGTTTTAATTTCAGTAAAGCATGCCTAGGTTAGTTTTAAAACTTTTCAGCATTATCAATTTTGTTCTATTCCCACTGTGATTTTAAAAGTTATGATAACCCTACACAAAAATACAAAACAGTTAATGAAGTGGCTATTGCATTAGAGTGAAATATTGGAACTTTTTTCAATCGATTATTTGACTAGGTTACTCAGTCCTTACAGCCTTTTTCTACTCACGTTAGCTGCAGCATAGAACCATCTCTAATCAGTGCCCATGACTCAACCACCATGCTAGTGGAAAATCGTACTGTCCACTGTCTCAGTGGTGTAGGGCATGCAGAACAGTGACTTTTCTTAGAGAGTGAAGGTGAGGGCAATAACGTATACCTACCATTCTTCCTAAGGAAAATTGACTGATCTTTCCTACGGAGGATAACTTATAGATAGAGCTTAATCTAGAGGTCGTAGCTTGACAATAGCTCTTAGGTGTAAAATTCAATGCTTGGCCACGAATCTAGTAGATATAAACCGAACCACTAATGGCTAGAGTGTGCTATGAGGGTGGTGTGTAGAGGAGAGAAATAAAGAAAATAGAACTTCAATTTGTATATGTTGGCAAACCATGATCAAAACATTTAGTCTAGGTTTAGACTTGCTCAAAGTTTGGTTTAAATTAAGTTTGGAATCGAGTAATTGCAGAAAATTATTATTCAATTTCTACAAGGCTCGATCGATCGAAAATTAAATTCGATCAATCAAAAGTCGCAGATCAGCAAAAATCAGCAAACATAAAAGGCCTTAACTAATCTGTTTGAAGCCCAAATCATGATCTGTTTTTTCCAGTATTTAAAGGACATCATAAGCTAACCCTAGGCAGGGTTTTCAGAGTTTCTTTGAGAGTTAGTGTCACGCCCCAAACCCAAGTAAGAGCTAGGCACGTGACAACAGCCACACACTTATAAAGTTTACACCCTACAAGTGCGTAAGGCTTTCTTAACAATTAAAGAATTATCCTCAAGAAAGTTTCATCATTAAATTTAAAAATATCCTCAAATAAGCAATTTTCAAAAGATCTCCAAATATAATCTTCCAACATCAAATAAAATATAAACTAAATCCTTAAGTCTAAAGGATTACACAAATGGTAATCCTAAAACATAAAAGTTCAAATCTTATTCCATTGATTTCCTAAACTTCACTCATGCGCACATCCCAGCAGAAGCCCAAACATATGCTACTCTTCCTGATCAGAAGCTAAAAGGAGAAACAGGGCGGGTAAGTTGACAACTCAATAAGTAACCAAAATCCAAATAAGTTCTATCCAACAATAGATCTGTAAAGTAATAAGATGTAATATGAATCTTCAAAAGTTATAATATGCTATGGGTTTTCAAAATAGCTAAAGAAGCTTCATGACCTTAAAATAATACTTAACAAATAAATCACATACTTTAATCTTACAATTATATCATAGATGGTTTAGAAAGTAGTCAGTTTTCCGTATATCAAAAGCTATAACTTACAATAGGTTTCAAAAATAGATAAGCAGTTCTAATGACTTAATATAATTAAATATTCAAATGTAATTCATTTTATTAACAATCTTATGACTATGGTCACGCTATATCCCCGTGACTGGGCATCAAAGTACCAATGAACAAACCCCATTGGTTTGGGTATCAAAATACCAATGAACAACCCCCATTGGTTTGGGTATCAGAGTACCAATGAATGACCCCCATTGGTTAGGTATCAGAGTACCAATAAATAACCCCCATTGGTTTGGGTATCATAATTATTTCATAGTCAATTTGCCAAAATCATATATATGAAATCATAGTTTCTAACAAAAATATATCTTATTCAAGTACACATATATTCATATATAATCACAGATTCAGTATTCAATATATTTGAGATATTTCTATATTCATTACTTTAAATCAATATAGCTAAACAATTAAATAGAATAGTAACAATTGTAAACAAATTTCAGTAGTTAAAATATAGTAGTATAAGCAAGGACAAAACCAATTAGGACAAGGTTACTTACCTCCAAAAATTATTCCAAAAGAACTTTTCCTTAACAATTCCTCTAAAATCTTTAGATATCACCTAGAACAATTTTCAAATATTTTTCCTCAATAATCAAATAATTTAAGAAAGATGGATAAGGATACCAACCAGAAGAGAGACTACTAAAAAAAATATCAAATTTCTATCAACGTATCTGACACCAAATTCCGCCTAATCCTAATGTTTTTCTTTATACATACATTATTATTATTATTTTTTTTTTTCTCTGCCACAATTGATGTCCTAGAGATAAGACAACAACTCCTATTACTAGGTAGGCACGTGGGCCATTCTCAAGTAGTGTGTTTCTGTGTTTTTTTTTTATTTTTTATTTTATTTTTTTGACTGGTCAACCTTCAATGACTTCCTATTCACCCCTTCCAAAACCAATAAACAAAAATATAATAAATAAAAGAAGTTGAAGGCTGCTGCATCTACTTTCCTATTCACCTACGTACAATACAACTTTTTAAGGCAAAAGCTGTGCAGAATCGGACCACCATGACCATGCCTAATTTTTTTGCAGATCCATCTATACTTAACGCAAAAGTGGCCAAAGGAAAAAGAAAATCTATTATCGAAACAGTACAAATATCACAAATATAATTTAATCCCTTCTTCTGTTCCTATCATAAAATTAATTAGATATTTAAATAGTTTCACTTCTAGCCAAAATACCCACATAGAAAAAAATACTCTAATTCTAAATAAAACTTAGATTTGACAAGAAAGAAATTCTTAAGCTCTTACCTCTATTGTGCAGTCAAATCTTCTCTACTTCAGTATTTTGGGTAGTCTCCTTTGTCAAAACATCTGTCAGTACACGCTGACTTAAAATTAGACTATATAAACTAGGGTTTCAACCTTATTTTCAAAAAAACCCTTAGTAATGTTAATTATAAAAGTTGACCCCATAAACAACATTACTTAAATACCCCTCCTTTTCTTTTATCTATTTATTTATTTATTTATTTTTTCTTCGGGTATTACAGTTAGAGTGCATCTTGTGCCTCTTTTGTAGATCTAGGGTTCTATACCCAAAAGCTTTCTTATGTATTCTACCAGTGTTATTCCTTAAAAAATCTCAAGATCCGATGTTGTAGAAGTTGTTGCCTTCTCTAGTCATCAAAGGTGCTGATAATCTAAACCTTCAAGGGTGGTCTTGGAGTCACAAACAGGAGAGTTTGTGTTTTTTATCACAAGTATGGGTGCTTGTGTTGCAAAGGCCTAATAGAGAAGGAATCTGTGGATTCCAAGCTTGCACGTGATCGTGTCAGTAAGTTCTACATGCGGTAGTAATAGGATGTTAGTGGTCTAAGTCTTATTGTAAACTTCGATTCTCTATAGTGGATTTTCTTTTTACCTTGAGAATAGCTAAGTTAAATCCACCCCAGGTTTTTTATCGATTTGGTTTTCTTGGGTTACCATATCGTTGTGTTATTTATATTTTTCATTACTTTGCATGATATGATTGTTTTGTTTCAACCTAGATTTGAATAACAAATCTAAGTATTCACTTGGTTAATTAATTAGGTTAAACAATTTAGATTACACGGATCTAAAAATGTACAAAAGCCAAACAAGACTGATACAAAAAAGGAACTAAGACTAAGCTCCAAGTATTGTGATTTGTGCCAGGTTAGAAAGAGTTCAATCTTCAATGTGACACTACAATTTATCTTTCCCAAGTGGGGATGCCTAGGTCAATGGGATGAAGATGAACACGCCCACCTTAATGCTAGGATTAACCTACTTAAGTCTAAATCTTAGGAACTTAATTTCGCTAGAGGTTTTCATGTTTGTTACCTCCTATATCCCAAGACTTTATTGTACATGCAACCCCTTCATAAAATATTCGTAGTAATACAAAGTCATGAATGTAGACTACCACTTTAAAGATTACTACATCTTAATCCTTGAGTACCCGGTTTAATCCTTTAAGTTATTCATCATATATTTATGAAATCCAATTCCATAAATATATACTTTAGTAACTCCTTACTAAAGTGGTTAGGCCCAACTCTCTAGATAACCAAACTTATTAAACTTATCTCAAAGGAATATTTTGTATCTCCGTTAAGAGATCATGAATTCCATCTTGAGAATATAAGTTCCATCAACACTAAATGTGGATGCCCAACATACTGAGGTTTTGATCGTGACTTATAGATCTCACTCCTGATATATCAAAGCAACCTACATCTCATGATCAGGTCCATTATTCTCTCAGGAGTAAAAGTTCATGCAAATAGAAGTCGTGAGATTTATTATTCATTTGACAGTCATTAGGAGAATAATAAATCTCACCATGGTCCAGTTTAATATGTCTTAACTCTTAAAACATATCAACATATCAACTAGAAGTCTCCACTTCCATGATTAAGATAAATCATCATAGTTGATATATTATATTCTTTGCAAATGAAATGTCCAATTTCATTACCGACTATGAACTAAAATTCTGAGTTTACAAAGAACTTGTGATTTATATCTTCTGTGACTTTTCACATAAATCACATACTATGCATCTCATGGACTAAGATAATGTCTCATTAGTTCATTTATAGATAGTCTCATATAATTAAACAATTTAATTATGTATGTCATGCCAATAAATTGGATTTTAGGCCATAAACCCCAACAATCTCCCACTTGCCCTCAAAGACAATTTACCATATATCTGACACTTTTCTCCCTTTAGAGTCATTCATAGTCACTCTAAGGTAAGGTTTGGAAACGAGTTTTAGCCAGATTTATTGCATAAATTATCTTTTCTACTACTACTTTTCACGTACTCATATCTCTCTAATGAGATGATACTTACGCTTAATGTGTATCTTCACCACTTACGATGAACACATATCTTGAAGTCCAACTTCATGAATCACAATCAAACTACAAGTTAGTATTTGTACATCCAGTAACCGTCAAAATTTCACTTTTGTGGACAAGCATATAATCCCTCATTCTCCTAAGATATTTGAGTATATGCTTTACTCCCACTAAATTAAGTGATCTTAGATTCAATTGATATTTGCTTACCATGCCCACTGCAAAATAGATAGTTAGCCTAGCATATAGTATAGCATAAAGACTTCCTATTGATATTATTGATATGCTCTTCCTTATATATGTCTTAGGACTATAGTCCTATATAAAGGAACTTCAAACTTAAAAGGAAAGAATCCTTTCTTAAAGTATTACATGCTATACTTGGCTAGAATCTAATCTATTTAAGTAGTTTGAGGTAGACCCAACATCCTAATTTCAGAATTTTAACCAAAGTTTAATTCTTAGGATATGATCAGTCTTTCCCAAGTACTTTATATCAAACTGGATTAGACAACAAGAACTCTATTGATAACAATAACTCTACATCATTCTAAATGATTAGAATGTCATCAACATACATTAAGAAATTTAATACTTGATCAAAATTGATAAGTGTAATTTTTACATGATTTTTATTATCCTCTTATTTATTAAAACTATTAGTTTTCCTTTATTTCTTTTGATTTGATTTGATTTTTATTTATATTTATCTATTTATTTGTGCTTTAAAGGAAAGAGAAGATTTCAGATTAATCTACACGGGCTTTACATGCAAAGTGGGGCTAGACCAATTGAATCAAGTCAACTTACATCCAGCCAGACATGAATTCAAGAGAAGACCAACCCAATTAAATTCAAGTCCAGTTAGAGCAAGCAATCAAAGGAAATTTGCACCAAATCCAAGTCCAATTCGGATTAGGATTCCAGCTTGCACATTAGTTAGTATTTTTGGCATAACTTTTGTCAGATATCCAATCAAGATGATTCAAGTTGGGCTGGAAAGTTAACTTAAAGGGCTACAACTTTGTAGTTTACTAAAAGTCCAAATTATGACGTTAAATGGGACAAAATCGTCGGTTAACTGAAGCCTAAAATCTGGGATTTTCTCCAAACGGGAATAGGATTCCTTGACCTATTTAAAGGATCTTTAGGGAAAAAAGAGAGAGGAGAAACCTGAGAGGAAAAGGGGGCGCCGCATAGAAGAATTTGCTTGTGGGAATCTTTCTGAAGAGGAAGATCTGAGGACAAGGGCGAGAGCTTCATGTTGATCAACCAGTTCAGATGAAAGACATAAGTTTTATTTGTTTTCTTTTCAATTTTATTATGAACTAAATTTCATTTTCTAGAGCGTTGATGTAGTCTAGCAATGAACACACAATTTATATTCTGAGTTATTTTATTTTTAATATTTCCATGATTGAGTGTTTAATTCTTATTCTTAATGCTTACTATTTTTTCTTACAAATTATTGTTTAATCAATTGAATTACAATGAGACCAAGAGGTGATTTGTTATCTTAGTTCTAGAATTAAACACCATTAGTTGAGCGAAAATAGAGATGCTTTACCGTGATTAGTGTGATTTTTTAGAGAATTCAAAGTACATAATGAGTCTCCAATTAATTAAATTCGCATAGAGATATGGAATTGTTAGTTGAAGACATTTTTGATATTATTCAAGAGAAGATATTGAATACTTAAGGAATTTTTAATCATCAACGGGAGATCATTAGAATTTAATAATTAGGAATAATAAATTGTGTGGGATTTGTCAGGTAAAATCAATCGCTCTAGATCCTTTCTTATCATATATTTTTTTTTTCTTTACACTTTTAGACTTTTACGCTTTGCTATATTTATCTTTATTAAATAGTTTAATTTAATCTAGATAGTAGAACGTTCCTTTTATTTTCGATTTTCCAAATAGCAATTAATTTAGTGAATTTTGGTATTCAATAACATAGTTAATCTCTGCGGGTTCGACATTCGTTTTCTAAAACCACTTTACTACTTGTTACGATTCTATGCGCTTGCAGATTATTTTACACGAACAAAAATCAAACAATTTGATTGCTTGATCAAATATGATATTTTATGATTTAGATGCTTGCTTTAGTCCATAAATGGACTTTAAGCAACTTGCATACTAAACACTACTGGTTCTTTGCTATGACCAAGTCTAGTTACATCATATAGATGTCTTCCTCAAGATTGCTACTAAAAGAAGCTTTCTTGATATTCATTGCCATATTTCATCCAAATGAAATATAATGAATAAGAGAATCTAGATAGAGTCAAACTTGACTATTGGTGAAAAAATCTTTTCATAATCGAACCATTTCTTTCTAAATAAATCTTTTCACCACTAGTCTTGACTTTGAAGGTTTGCACCTTCAAATCTATCAATCTCATTTACTTGTAGACCTATTTGAAAATAATAGGCTTTATGCCATTAGGCACCTCTACAAGTTCTAGCCTTTAAATAGAATCTAATTCTAGTCTTGACTTTGAAGGTTTGCACCTTCAAATCTATCAATCTCATTTACTTGTAGACCTATTTGAAAATAATAGGCTTTATGCCATTAGGCACCTCTACAAGTTCTAGCCTTTAAATAGAATCTAATTCTATTCACATAACCTTGATCCAGTAATCCATATTCATATCATCTATTGCCTTTACGTAGGACCGATGATCAAATTCATATCCTTGTGGAATAACTACAAAAGTTTATTCCAAAAGTATGAATTTATTTGGTAATCCTCCCACTACGATATTGTACCAATGTAATAGTTATCTACAGAATAATGTCTTGTGGTGTATCTAATACAACCATCTCATTTCCAAATGTATTTTATAGTTGTCCTACAACAAATTCTGATATTTTTCTTCTAGAACAATCTACCTTTAAAAGAGCCCTATTCCTCCTTTATGTATGCACTGACTTAAAGAAGTCGTTGGAACTTCATTCCTTTATAAAAAGGGGCCCTAGATCTTATTATCCTCTAAATAGAATTCATAGATTGAGAATATAATAAAATAATTGTTATAAAAACCTATCTTTCACCAATCTTGAATATCATTTAGATTAATAAGATCTAGACATAAGTACCAAAACATACAATTACAAAGGATGGAAACTTTCTCTTTAAAAAGTAAAACATGTAAATTTCCATCTAGAAAACAATCATGGACAATGCTTAGTTTTACCAAAATCAAAAACACTTTCCTTTTGGTCATGCTTTTGAGTCAAATTTCCTTTTGGCAACTACTAGGGCAACTAACTTGTCCAACTGTTCGGTATTATAATTCCTCTTCTTTCCACCCTTACCTTTCGGTTTAGGCTAAGAATTTGAATTAAATTATATTGATCCTAGCCTTAGCTTTTAGGATGTCTTCCATTGTGTAGAACTCACTCATCAATTCAGGTAACATAAAAAGAATTTATTTTCAAAACAATTTGACTTGATCAAATGATTCTAACAAGGACTTATGGATCATATCCTAATGAGATTAACATTTAATCTCTACATCCAAGAATTCCAATTCGTTTTAAAGTTAAAACATTTTCATAAAATGACATAGAATTGGAACTCCTTAAACTTTTCTTAGCACTCAATATGATTCATACCAAAACTCTCATTTAGACTTAATATAAAGTCTAAATCTTGTACTATCTCTTGCATCTCATGATGTAGCACAATTGAGATAGAAGCCAATGTAACATTTTAGCATTTCAATGGAGACTATGATCAAATCATAAGCTATCTTCCATAAATTCATCATGTATAGGAAATTATGACAATGCTGAATCGAAACATATTTATATACTTTAGCTCCTTTAAGCACCATGTCCAAAAATATTTTTTAGTTAATGTGATACAATTAAAATAGTAGTTTGAGAAGAAAAATTTATGACAATCTTTATTTTGAGACCATGAACATAAATATCAGGACATTATAATTTTGCATCCATAACCATATATTATGGAACCCGAAAACCATACTATACTAGGTGCAACAACAACCTAATCCCGTAATTAATATTCCTCAGCATAGAGTGAATACCAACCACTATGATCAGGCGAGAATTATTCTCATTATTAATGCTATCATGGTAACTCTTACCAAACAAAAATAATTTGCCGCTTTTCCTTTAGCCTCTAAGTAATAATAGCAAGAACTCAGCATAGAGGATACTATCAAACTTAGTCTAGTGTACACCATTGCCTAGACCCATGTGTAGCCACATAACTCTACCCTTGTAAGGTTTAATCTTGTAATACCATGATGCAAAACACCCTCCAAATGGAACTCAAGGCTCCAGGCCAAGACGAGGTGCTTGCCCACACCACTATAAACTGGGAAGTTCAATCTTGTAGTACCATGAAATAAACATCCTCTGCATGGAACGCAAGGCTTGAGGCCAAGACAAAATGTTTACCCCACACAACTGTGAACTGACAATGGAGGCCATGAGATCCAACCCTTGTATCTCTCTCCCACTAGAAATTTTAAAACAAGTGGATTGCATTGAAATCATTGTGAACTAATCACAATTTTAACCCTACACATCAAATGTGTTTAATTGTTTAAATTCAATGTGATGTAACTAAGTCACGTCACAATAGCGTAACGAACATTAACGCAATCACAAAGAAGTTTAACCTTGTAATTCATGAAGTAAATACCCTCCGCATGGAATGCAAGACTCGAAGTCAAGACAGGGTATCTATTCACATTACAATAAACCTAACAAAAGGGTTATTTCAACACTCCCACTCGTTATTTGGGTTTTTCTTCAAATAATTGTGATCCCATCACAACTAATAACCTTGCACTTGATGAAGACTCTAATTTCGTTAGAATCACTAACTAAAATGGAAGTCCTAAACTATTTAGGATTCCTTTAAACACTAACTGATCAAAAATTAGTTATATAGAACTCCATCCTTAATTTCCTACATAAAGTATTCTAATCTCATTAGAAACTATATAACTTTATTTAGAATTTTAATCTCATTAAAAACTTCTAATTATAATAAATTAAGGACTTTTAATCATAAAACAATTTAGGACTAAGAGTTCTATTTAACTAACATCTTTGATCTCATTAGGTCTTGTAGTTAGATAATGATTAATAAATGTCCTTAACTTTTAAGGACTATAAAATTAATCACATAGCCTTACTTTTAATCAAAGTTTTAACACGTAGTCAAAAACAAGTGAAAATTCAAAATTCAGTGCCTTCGATCGGTCGAACCTATTACTCGATCGATCGAAAAATGAAGAAATTCATCACAAAGCTTCTGCCTCATTCGATTGATTCTCGATTCCTGTTCAATCGATCGAGACAATGAAGAATTTCATCATGGAGTTTCTGCTTGAATTGATTGGTTCTCGATTCCTCTTTGATCAATCGAAAAGAACATTCGATTGATCGAAAGGAATTCTCGATCGATCGAAACTCGCATAACTGAATTTTTTTAGAATTTTCCCGGAACCGTTTTTGACATCTTCATTGTTTTCTATCAAAACACCTTTTGATTTTATCAATGAAGATTTACAAATCAAACATTAGGGTTTTCAATATCAAGATCAAGAACCGTAATAATGCTAGAAACCTTGAAAACATAATCGTAATCTCATTAGGAATAAATTTCATAATCCTATCTTTAACATGATAGCATGTATATCAACAATCTTGATGCAATACCGAAAAAGATAATAACTAGTTTAACTTTCTCAAAGTCAGATCATGCATATTTTATCACACAAAGGATACAATCTAATCCATGTGTAACCAGGCCATAAATCATATATAATCATTGACGGTGTACAGTACTAATTAAAACCTAGTAAATCGACATCGTCACATATATATGTCAATTGGTAACGTTAATGCTTTCCATAAAGAATTTGCACTCCAAGTCAAGCGGTGCAAAAACATTAATTGTTCATAAAATGTTAATTGCCTTTATAAAAATTTGGATGTAAACCCATATATTATAAAATATAATAAAATATACGGATTCTACATCCAAGGCAATTAACACATCCATGGCAAAACGTCCAAGCGGTGCAATGTCAAAGTGCATGCACATGACAGTTATTTCACTTAGATTCATATAATCATATCCAGACAACTATTAAGACACGGCACCTTTACATAATAGTCATAGGCCACTTCGAACAAACCAAGAAAATATGCATCCTTGGTGTGAACCCGATATCATCAAGAAACCATTTTTCTTTTATTCTAAAATCCAATCACATGCTATACAATCATGATATGAAAACCTGGCTCTGATACCAATTGTTGGAAAATCTGGTTTTGTATCTCATACAAAACACATAGCGGAAGCAATAAACATGGATCCATTTTATTCATGATTGATAACATGCATTATGTAAGTTTTAGAATTTAAGAACAAGATAGCATACCTTAGTGCGGTGAAATTCAAAACAAAATGCTAGAAGTACTTGGGAATACTTTTAATCTTCACTCCAATTCCACTTTACGCCCAAGAAGTGTGGTCTCTCAATCAGTTTTCAAGGGAGAATAATTGAGTGGCTTCACTCACACATACACACCATTTCACAATGATGTTTCTCTTAAATAAAATTCTGTATGTTTCTCCCTTTATAACTAACTGATTATCTAATTGAGCTAGCCTATTGGGCCTTTCCAATTAGGTTTTATTGTGTGGCTTGGAATGGGACCAAAAAGGACCAATAAGACACTAGCTCCAATGGGCCTTGGGCTTTTCTGTTAACTCTTGACAAGTCCAAAGTTACCATGAACTATATTTAATACCACTATATAAATATAGTTGCACTCTAGGCTTTATCTATAAATTATATCCCAAGACTTTATTGTACATGCAACCCCTTCATAAAATATTCGTAGTAATAGAAAGTCATGAATGTAGACTGCCACTTTAAAGATTACTACATCTTAATTCTTGAGTACCGGGTTTAATCCTTTAAATTATTCATTATATATTTATGAAATCCAATTTCGTAAATATATACTTTAGTAACTCCTTACTAAAGTGGTTGGGCCTAATTCTCTGAATAACCAAACCTATTAAACTTATCTCAAAGGAATATTTTGTATCTCCGTTAAGAGATCATGAATTCCATCTTGAGAATATATGCTCCATCAACACTAAATGTGGTTGCCCAATATACTGAGGTTTTGATCGTGACTTATAGATCTCACTCCTGATATATCAAAGCAACCTACACCTCATGATCAGGTCCATTATTCTCTCAAGATTAAGAGTTCAGGCAAATAGAAGTCGTGAGATTTATTATTCATTTGACAGTTGTTAGGAGAATAATAAATCTCACCGCGGTCCAGTTCAATATGTCTTAACTCTTAAAACATATCAACATATTAACTAGAAGTCTCCACTTCCATGATCAAGATAAATCATCATAGTTGATATGTTATAGTCTTTGCAGATGAAATGCCCAATTTCATTACTGACTATGAACTAAAATTCTGAGTTTACAAAGAACTTGTGATTTATATCTTCTGTGACTTTTCACATAAATCATATACTATGTATCTCATAGACTAAGATAATGTCCCATTAGTTCATTTATAGAAAGTCTCATATAATTAAACAATTTAATTATTTATGTCATGCCAATAAATTGGATTTTAGGGCATAAACCCCAACACCCATAGCATACCACACCTAACCATAAGAAGTTGGTGCCCTGATCAGTTGTTCCTGGTCTAAGGTCAAGGTAACATGCATGTCTCTACTAGGATCCTAATTCACACCTAAATGGCCCAAGCCTACTAATCTACTACTCTCATACCTTTAAGTGTGTAGGAACAGGGTCACCTTAATGGTGATGAATAATTTTATTCTGTTAAATACTACATTAGAGGGTTATTTATTGGCATATATTTTTAATATATACAAAAGGAGTCCACCAAATGGCATCAAGTTCACTTGTTTTGGATGACACCCTTAAGATTATATTCATGGTTTGGAAATCCAAACCTAACTATCTAATATGAACGGGTTAGCTATGAACCGATTGCGAAGCCAATTTTTTACATTTGAAAGTCATGATTTTCAAAGAAACCAAGTGAATCCCATGAATCTAACCATTTTCAGTTCAACAAGGTCAAAGGGCTTTTTGTGAAATAAATTTAGAAATGATTAAATTTCACATACATCAGCCCCAAAGGCTATTATCCAGCATGATAACCAATAGATCGTCAGGCTTTGTTGTGATTTGTATTGAATAATTACTAAATTCATTCATTTTTTAAATGAATCATAGTTTTTCATTTTATTATATGAAGATGCTGTGTGTGATGGTTAGATCCCAGATGAATGTGTCCTTTATCTGATGGTGAATGCCACATTAAAATTATCTCCTATCTTCTACAAAGGAGGTATAAAATAGAAAGGAAAAAGAAGAAGCAAAATGAGGGTTAAGTGGGGGAATTCTAGCCTTTTGCCCTTAATTTTTAAAAAATTTAGCAATATGCCCCTATTTCGAAACTATATAGGGATATGCCCTTATTTTGATACTCGATTACCTTAAAATCGAGTTTCAATGAAATACTCGATTAGTAGAAAATCGAGTTATGCCTGATCAAACTAAAAAAAAAATTGCATGGAACTCGAGTTCCAAAACGCCGCTATAGGGATTTAAAACATCACTATAGAGCTTAAAAACGCTATTATAGGGCTCCCTGTATATGGGGCTATCACACTAATAAAATATTTTGTAGGAAAACGCCACTATAGGGCTTTAAAACGTCACTATAGGGCTCCCTTAATATGGGGCAATCACACTTATAAAAAATTAATAGGAAAATGCCGCTATAGGGCTTAAAAACGTCACTATAGGGCTTAAAAAAGCCACTATAGGGTTCCTTGAATATGGGGCAATCACACTTATAAAAATGTTTTTGCATGGAACTCAATTTCCTGAAACTAGAGTTCTATGCAATTTTTTATTTTTTATTTATTTATTTTTTTAAGTTTGATCAGGCATAACTTGATTTTAAGGTAATCAAGTATCGAAACAGGGATACGCTCCTATATAGTTTGCAAACAGGGGCATATTGCCAATTTTTAAAAAAATTAAGGGTAAAATGCCAAAATCTCCACCGTGGGTCTAAATCTCAACTATCAAGCCTCATACAGAAATACACCAACCTGGTGGTTATGTCTTGTCATCACTCCCTTAGGAATGTCGTCAATCATCATCAGTTGGAGGAGCTTGTTAGTTATAAAAAACGTAATGTTACATATCCATATGTTTATGTCTATTTATATATATGTATGTATTTGTTTATTCTGTAAACAAATACAATTCTCTCTACTTACAGCCAATATGCTATAGTACAAGGGTTCAATACATGTTTCATTGTACCATAATTGTATTTGGGATACTACTTTCAAGTTTCATCCCCCTTCATTCAGTTAGTCAGACTTCATCAATATCTAAAGAGCAAGATCATACATTGAAACACAAACTGCGATGGTATACAAACTCCTAATCCCATCAAACAAGTACAGAATTCCCACCAACAAGCAAACCAACAAATACCCTTTAAGAAAAACAAGCTGAAAAGAGCAACACCACTACAACACCCAAATTCAGCATCTTGATCAACAAAAAATTCACAGCAACACAGGGAACAAATATAGTACACAATATCACAACCCCATTAACCCAAACAGTCAATTTAACCAATTTCCAACACATGTAACACATACTAGTTATGCCAAAACACATCCAAAGAATGAAAAAGAGCAACGGATTTCCCAATACAATCCTGAACACAATGTCCCAAAATCAATATTTGTTTCTTCTTACTAACCAAGTCATGACCATTTCCATGATATATGTATATAAGCATGAATATAGTACAATAGTAAATACTTCTTTTTCTCTATCAGTCTACCTTGATCTTGCCATCTCTTTACCATGTTTAAAACCTATAAGAAACAAACGCTTTACCCATGCAACACTTCATAAGCACATTACCAGGCCACACATATGGAAGCAATTAAGTTCCATTTACTTAAGTCGAAACACAGTATAGGTGACAATCAAAATGCATATTCTAGTCTAAAGTGTTACAACATGAACATAGTAGTTCAAAAGATGGTCTTACTACATTATACTACTAATCGTCATTATACTCATTGTCGCTATAGTCCTCATCACTGACTTCGTCATCAATAAAGTCATTATCATCTATGAAGTCCCCTTCTTGCTTGTCGTTCTTAGTAATGAGCATTGCATCAATTGTGGTTCCTTGGACATCAACTCGAGCCAAACCAATGTTGTCAGAAACCGCATTGTCAGTAGTGATATTTTAAGGAACATTCTCGCAATAAGTATCATCATCATCATCGCCACACAAGGGACCACTGCCAGCATCAAACACATCCCTTGCTTTACTTTTAACAACTACAAACCAATCCTTGTCCCTCTTTTCCACTACATAAAACACTTGTGAAGCTTTAGATGCCAATACATATAGCTCATCCATCAGTTCATCCCCCACATGTATCAAGTGGGTAAAATTCACAAGTGGAAACCCTAAGTCATCAATCTTGTACCCCTGCCTACTATGAACGTCGACCCATTTACTCTTGAATAGCGCATGCCTTATTTTATCTGAATAATTCAACTTAATAATATCCGTTAGAATACCATAGTAAGCAATGCCATCGTCAGTCATGACAATTACTCCACTGTTTTGAGTTTTCTTATTCTTCTCAAAATCTTTAGTTCGAAATTTTAAACCATTGGTGACATAGTGCTTCATCTGCTTGGCTTTAGTATATGGACATACACCAATTGTACTAAGAGTAACGCTAAGTTTATGCCTGTCATCATCATTTATGGACATAACCTAACACGTTTATACGTACATATTATAAGTAAGTTATTTTACTTCACATATACAACCATGAATAATTAACCTAGCATTCATACGTACAAGATCTCTAAACCAGGCACAAAACTTCTCCATGTGGTGCTTATACAACGATAGACCTTTCTTAGTTCATCCTCGATCACATGTTTGTGCATGTTGTGCATGCAATTGTGTTACTCACAATAAAACATTATTTCTAGTAATGGACTACCAATGTAAACTAATTGAATCAACTATAACCTACTCAAGAAAATGTCCAACGTTGGCACAATTGAAAAGTATGTAATGATGAGCTTGAATTAATTCCATTTCACCTAGTGTGAAGTAAGGCACCGCACCGGTAGAATTTTTTGCTGTTCGATAGGTTGTGTGAAAATTTTTTTAATGCCATGCATGTACCTTGAACAAAATGTTAAGCACTCTTCAACTATGTACCCCTCAACTACAGATCCTTCTGGAGCGGCTTTATTTCACACGTAAGACTTAAGTCATGATAGGTACCTAGGCACAATACCGAACTCAACAATTGAACAATGTACCATGCATAAAAATACCAAATCAATCATAAGCCAAATATTAGGATTACCTCTCAATAGGATACATCCAACGATAATGAACCGGTCCACCAAGCTTTGCTTCCCTTGCCAAATGCATGACTAAATGTACCATAACTATGAAAAATGATGGAGGAAATATCTTCTCCAATTCACACAACATGACTGCGATGTCTTTCTCAAGGTTTTCAAGATCTGACACAGTCAGTGTTTTGGAACAGATTTCACAAAAATAACATGATAACTTGATCAAAGGCCTTGTTACTTGTGAAGGCAATGATTCGTGCAAAGCTATTGAGAGGAGTTGCTGCATCAAGATGTAGTCATCATGGCTCTTTAAACCAAAAATCTTGTGTTCTTTGAGATGGACACAATGTGGGATATTTAAAGCATACCAATCAGGTACTCTTACATCCTTCAAAACTTGTAGGAAACCATCTTTCTCACTTGTAGTCATATTATAACAAGTGGCTGGCATCTCAATCGTATTAACACCTTTGTGGACTAGATGAAGTTCACTTTGTATACCCATGCCCTTTAAGTCAAGGCGTGCATGGTAGGTGTCTTTTGTCTTGCCATCCAAGCCTAGCAACGTGGCCATTACATTGTGTCGCAACTTCTGATCAGAAGGTGAACAAAATGCTTCTCTTCTTCCAGACACACGCATATTCCTCCCCCCTCTTTCTTTTGTTATAAAGAGCTTGATGCTTCTTCCCAAGACATCGTCCAACTAACTTCTTTGCTTGCTACATGATGTTTAAGATCGATGGTGTCACTAGAGCCAATCTAAACTCCTTAGTCCCATCAAAATTTATATCATCTTCACGAAACTCGTGATCGTTATCCAACCATCGTCTATGTCCCATGTAGCAAACCTTTTGGTAATGAAACTCGGTATCATACATGCAACATGGACATGCAAGCATACCTTTTGTACTCCAACCAGAAATGTTAGCATATGCAGGAAAATCATTTATGGTCCACATCAGTTGTAACATCCCAGTTAGTTAAAAAAAAAAAGTGTAAGGTGAGATATTTTTGGGACCACACGTGCCCTACCTACCCATTCACTACCCACCACTCATCTCACACTACCATTACATCACTTAGTCGGCCATCCCTTCTCATTTTCTTTTCTTTCTTTTCTCTCATACACTCCTCTACTCTTATATCCTCTCTCACCGATACTTCCACACCACCACTACCACCATTTCCACCACCATTCTCTAGCAAGATCACCAGAAAATTCTTGAGAACCCATAAACAACTTCACATCCTTTTTTTGAGGTAAAAATTTCTAATCGTTTTGGTGGGTTTTACACTTTTGCTTGAGGTTATTTTTATCTAAGCTATAATAATGATACCCATGTGATTTATGAGCATTGGAAGTGATATTTATGTGTTTGTATGTATGGGTTTTGTATTGGTGGAATTATTTGATGAGTGGGTATAAGGTTTGTACTAATGATGACTACTTAAGGTTTATGTATGGTGGGAAATTTAGGGGTTTTGAGTTATAACATGTGATGGTTGGTAAATCTATTTTTTCCATTGCCATTAAGTTTATTTGGAGTTAGTTGAAGTTCTAAATTTCTTTTCTTCAGAGGATATTTTGATTTTTTCTTTCATGGGTCTCTTAATGATGTAATGTAAATTTTATGGAAGCTAGTCATAATGTTGGAGATGATATTAAATGGGATCAACTTTATAAATTGGAGTTTATGCCTTGTGAACCAATTTGTTGAGAAACTTTGGAAGTGGGATATATTATTATTGATGAGGTTAAATACTAAGCTTGCCTAATTAAGTGCTTATTTGGCAATTCCTAAGTTGTAGCTAGATACAATTTCAAACTTTATGCTTATTGTGATAGGTTTACTTGATATTGTTTAGGTTCTAGGTAATCTCCTTGAAGCTTGGAGAATTAGGCTTTTGCGGTTGCAAGGTAAGTAGCTTTTTAATGGAACTTTAGAAAAATAAACATGTTGCGTAAATGATGTTTTTGGGTTAGACACACTTTTAGAAACTACCTATGGAAATTATATTTTCCTAAAACTATTGTGTCATAACCTTAATATATGTATGATTATATATGAAAATGCATCATATTGGGTATTGCATTTGTGGAAATGCATGATTTGTTGATATGAAAAAATGAGCATCTTTTATTTAATCTTTGATAAGGAAATCATGGATTTTATGGTATATTATAAAATTTAAAGATGCTTATATTGTCTTGTTATGTGGGAAATTGATAGAAATTGTTTTGGCAAGAATGAAGTTAAAAACCTTACAAACTTTGTGGAAGTTAGATTATTTAAGATTTTTTTTTTTTTTGAAATTACCTAGATATAAACCATGTGTTTCAAAGTATATGTAACCTGTGAGCTTTATGTGGTTTTAACACCATGCCATGTGTGATTTCCTGGTGATAACCTGATTTGGTTTTCATAGTCTTTGTGACAATGGAATCAAATCCAAGTCAGTGCCCTGTCACTTTGGATGACACGTTCTTCCCTGCTGCCCATAGGGGGAAGAGGTTCCTTGATTGTGTGTGGGTAAGGCTGTTGTTCATGGGGCCCAAAGACCATATGCAAAAGAGGTCCTATTTGACATGCTCTCTCTACTGCCTATGGGGGGAGAGAAAAACCTTGAGGGTATGGGTGAGGCTATTGTCCATGGGGCCAAGAGTTTGCATACCAAAGAGGATAATATCATGCCAGTTATGAATGGGTGGATCCCTTAACCAATCTATGTGGTTGTGTGGTATATTTGTGATAATTTACCTTATGTTAGATATTATGGTTTTGGAAATTATATTGTTGGTGCTCACAGATTATAGTATATAGTTTCAAGGTATTTACTTTGAGAGACTTTGTGTTTCATTATTCAATCATTCTTGTCATATCATATTACTATTATTGAAAATGGAACTTGCATTTCCCCAACCCCATTAATTATGCTACTTACTGGGCTTTGTCTCATTCCACTATTTTATAAACATTTTAGAGTAGACATCAATATTTTGAGACAGCTTTTTGGTGGCTAACAGTAGTTAAACTAACTACTGATAGAGGCTGAACTTTTGTAATGGAGATGTTAGATGATGTACGTCTTAGAATAGGCTTGACTCATTCTTTTGTATATTATAGTGGTTGTGACTTTATTCCCACTGATGGGACATGCTAATGATATGTAATTATTTATTTAGACCTCTATTCTTTTGTGGCCAATGGTCCTTGTAATTATTGCTTAGAACTCTGACTTACTTTAAGAGTATATTCAATGGAATTATTATGATAATTCTTAATGTTGGTACTTGATATGACTTATGTGGATTGGATTGTCAAAAAGGAAAAATCTATAGGTACTTTGAGATGTCTTTCTCATGCTTTGGACCCCCTTAGGGTTTGGGGCATGACAGTTATGGTATTAAAGCCTAGGTTCTGATTCTGTAGACTTTTGAAAATAGGAATTGATTTTGATCTAAGTCAAAGCATTAAGGGTTTGATGAATTCATTATTTTGTACCTTTGTTTCAGCTTCTACATGCTATTCCTTTTTCCTTATCTATCTTTTCTATGCTAAGCTTCTATGTTGCCTTGTGATTTACTTGCTTGTTTCTTGGGTATACCTATAAGTACTTTGGTACACTACGCCCCCTAAAAAGAAAGCACATAAAGTAAGGCATGTGGATGAGGTTACAGCTCCAAAGCATGGCCATAGGAAGAGTCGCTGCAATCTTGGCTTTAAAGGGAACCAATGTAGGACCTTTACTGCTTTCTTCTTACTCTTGCTTGATGAAGCCTGTGTCTTATCCACTACAGGCAACTCGGGTGGTTTCCATCTTGATATCTCACAATGTGGGCAAGCTTCAAGGTTACTATTTTCCTTCCAATAAAGCATGCAGTCATTAAGACAAGCATGAATCTTCTCATAACCCAAACCCAAATCTGTAATTATCTTCTTAGCCTCATAACAATCTTTTGGCAACTTAGCATCCGAAGGAAGTAAATCTTGCAAGACTTGGAGCAACAGAGTGAACGATTTGTTAGTCCAACCATAAAGAGTCTTTAAGTGGTATAAAACCATAATGGCTAAGAATATGCTAAATTTTGTACACCCTTTGTATAAAGGTTTCTCCACATCTTCTATTTGGTCATAAAACATTTTTGCATCATCATTGGGACCTTCAACTGGTTGTTGCACAGAAGAACCATCTGGACCCTGTTGCACACTAGGACCGTCATCCATTGAAGCTGGTGCCATATCATGCATGGGGTGTAAGTCATTTAGCATCCCATGGAAATCACCATATTGATCCAAACTCTCATGCAGACGACTACTTCCACCTTCAATAGTGGTCGCTATAGACTTAAATTCCCCATTAAACTAGGAATGATGTGGTTGTATCAGATACACCACAAGACACTACTGATGAGATGACTAGTACACTAGAGCCTCGTAGTAATGGGAAGAGTATTAGGCCACTTGTAAGATTTACACTTCTGGGAGAAACTTTTGAAGCTATCTTAGAAGGGCTTAAATTTGATCCTTACACTTATGAAGAGGCAATAAAAGATATAAAGGCACATCATTGGGTCAAAGCTATGAAATCTAAATTGGATTCTATGTATTCCAATCAAGTTTGGGATTTTGTAGAGGCACTTAATGGCATTAAACCTGTTGGTTGCAAATGGTCTACAAGAGGAAGAGAAGGGTAGATGAAAAGGTTGAAACCTTTAAGGCAAGACTAGTGGCGAAAGGGTATACATGAAAAAAAGGCATTGATTTTAAAGAAACTTTTTCGCCAGTAGCCATGCTTAAATCTATCAGAATTCTCTTATCCATTGTTGCTTATTTTAATTATGAAATTTCGCAAATGGATGTCAAGATTGCTTTTCTAAATGGCAATCTTGAAGAAGAAATTTATATGAAACAACAAAAAGGATTCATAGCAAATAACCAAGAGCATATGGTATGCAAATTGAAAAGGTCCATTTATGGACTTTAAGTAAGCACCTAGGTCATGGAACATCACATTTGATCAAGCAATCAAATCATTTGGTTTTGAACAAAATCTTGATGAACCATGTGTGTACAAGAAACATCAAAATAAAGTAGTAATTTTCCTAGTACTTTAGGTTAATGACATCCTACTAATTGGGAATAATGTAGGGGTAATGTCATTAGTAAAGATTTGGTTGTCAAGCCAATTTGATATGAAAGACTTGGGTGAAGCAAGCTCTCTATCCTAGGGATCAAGCTTTGGCAAGATCGAAAGAATTGTAGTAAGGTTTAGCATGAAAAACTCCAAGAAAAGATTACTTCGTTTCAGGCATGGAGTTCCTTTGTTTGATGACCAAGGCCTAAGACTTCTGAAGAGGAAAAGATGATAAGACAAATTCCATATACTTCTACAGTGCGAAGTCTCATGTATGTCATGTGTAAAGTTGTAATTTACAACTAGTTTATGTTGGCTTTAATTCCGTGCCAAATTTGATTGTAATTATGTTCAATCTTATGTACCCTGTATTTTATGTGGGATTTATTTGTAAGAGTTGTGTGTGAGAGAGAGAGTGTGAAGACTCAAGGCAATTAAAGACTAAAGTTGTTTTCACGAGTAGCTCGTAAGTAAGCTTCCCGCGAAGTGAAGCATGTGCCTTGCACATAACTAGAATGCGAAGAGTCAGGAAAGGATGGTGACAGTTGGTTTTTGTGTCTCATGGGTAAGGCCTTCCCGCAAGATACCCGCGAAACATTCTGTTTTGCTGAATTGTCATATCTGATACACACTTTCTGTACCCATACTATATATACCCCCATTACCCACAAACCTTGAGAGTTAGAGATTGTTATACCCATAATTCTCTACAAAATTCATTGTGGATTTTCCTCAACTCCTACCTCTCCATTTCCATACCCTTGAGAGGTTGATAGCCCAAACACTTACCACACACATTCTGAGTGTCAAGTGAGGTTTTGGTGCTGTTGGGAAGCATTGCAAGAAGCCAAGCTTTGGTGGATGTAGTCGGGAGTATTGCAAGATCCGGAGAGCTAGACAAAACACGATTCCGAGAAGCTTTGTTGGAGTAGGAGCTTGGAGGGCTCAGGTGCATTGGGTAGATTAGGCTTGGAAGGTCTCTTGCTATTTTTGTATCCCAATTGATTGTCTAGTGGATTGATTACTGCTTGGAGGGTGGCAGAGAGGTTTTTCGTTGAGTTCTTTAGTTTCCTCTTCGATAATACATCGGCATGTTATCTTGTGTTTGCATTCTTCTTCCCTACTCTTTTACCTTTCATTTTACTACTATGTTTTAATGATTATGGGTTAGAGTAGTTTATTTGTTTATCCGCTCGCATTTACTCTATTCCGCACTTAGCTTAAGTTAGAGTAAAATCAATTGAGCCGTAACTTTAATTTGGGGGTTTAAACAGCTCTTGTGCTTTAACACATTTTCGAGATTTCAATTGGTATCAAAGTGGGTACACTTGCTGTGGTTTTATTACCTAAATGTGATCCTAGACCCCTTGGCTTGCTATGGATAGTGCTATGGCAAAGGCCAACTTGAAGCGTAGTAAAGGTGTTTGTGATAATGACTCTATGAGCATATTTGGAGATATTCCTGGTAATGAGCTTTTAGAGTTATTCAAATCAAAGAAACATTCCAGAATTTTTATACACATGCTAAAATCCTTAGTTCATAGGAATCATGATATTCATAATAGCTTGTGTGAGTCGAATTCCCAAATTGATGAATATAAGAGAAGGAATAGACATTTGTGTGATAAACTTGATTGTTTGAAAAGAAAGCTTCACTCATCTATGAAGGAAGTAAAGAAAGATGAGTCATGCTTTAATGGTCAAGAATGCCTATCTCATGCTTGTCTTTTTGTTCATACCACATTGGAAGTATTTAATTCATGTTTGTGGTATCTTGACAGCAATGATTCAAGACATATGACTGGAGATAAATCTTTGTTCAAAACTCTTAAGGAGAAGGAAGATGGCTTTGTGACATTTAGAGATGGTAGCCACTCACAAGTTCTTGGAAAGGTAACTGTTGATATTCTGGGACTTCCCTTATTAACTAATGTTATGTACATTAAAGGATTAAAAGTGAACTTGCTGAGCATTACCCAAATATGCGATGAAGACTTCTTAGTTCAATTTTCAAAGAAAGGGTGCTTAATCCTAAATGAAGAAGGTGTTCAAGTATTGAAGGGACTTAAGACCACTGACAATTGCTATGGTGTTATTCCAAAACCAAGCATAGCATGTCGTAGTCTCGAGTAAACCTTTTGGAGTTACGGCATCAACGATTTGGGCATGCAAACTACAAACAAGTGGAAAAAGTTTCAAAGCTTGAAGCAATGATTGGTTTGCCAAAATTTGGAAAAATTGAGAAGAATGTTTGTGGTCCATGTCAATTGGCAAAACAAACAAAGTCAACCCATCCTAAAGTAAATGTAGTTGCTATTTCTCGTCCTTTGGAGCTACTTCATGTGGATCTAATGGGTCCTACGAGAACAGAAAGCATGGGTGGAAAACGCTATATTATGGTGGTTGTTGACGATTTCTCAAGGTACTCTTGGGTAAAATTTCTTAGAGAGAAGTCGGAAGCTTGTGACAAAATGGAAAGGTTATGCAAGAGGCTTTAAAATGAAAAGGGAGTTCCCTTAGTCAAAATCAAAAGTGACCATGGGAAGGAGTTTAAGAATGCAAAATTTGAAGCATTTTGCAATGAGCATGGTATCAAGAAGGAATTTTCAGCTCCAAAGACTCCATAACAAAATGGGGTGGTGGAAAGGAAGAACAGGGTGATCCAAGAGATGGCGAGAGTAATGTTACTCAATAAAAAAATTCCACAGAATTTTTGGGCTGAAGCGGTGAATACTTCGTGTCACATTGGAAATAGGATTTTCTTCCGAGTAGGAACAAAGAAGACATCATATGAAATTTGGAGGGAAAAGAAGTCGGAGGTGAAATTTTCGAATATTTGGAAGCAAATGTTATAGTCTCAATGACAAGGACAATCTTGGCAAATTTGATGCTAAGAGTGATGAAGGGATATTCCTAGGATACTCCACAAATAGCCAAGCACAAAGAGTGTACAATAAGTGCACTAAGATGGTGATGGAATCAGTGAATGTGGTCATAGATGACACAATCTCAAAAAAGGATATTGATGATGATGGTGGAGGACCAACCCTTAAGAAGATTGAGGGTGATGACAACATGTCTCAAGGTGATGATGCTGAGAAAGAATCACTAGAAACGAAGTCTACATCTCCTATATCAAGAAGGGAGACTAGATCAACACAAGGATCTTCAAGCCCATTCACCCCTCCAGAAGTTCAACCTCCAATCTCTCGTGTTGGGGAACCTTCCACTTCCAAGAAACCATCATTAAGAGTGACTTTCAATCATCCCACAAATGATATCATTTGTGATTTAGACGATGGACTTTGTTTGAGAAAAGGACCGAGTTATAGTGTGAATCATGTGACGTACAACTGTTATCTTGCTCAATTTAAACCCAATAAAGTGGAGGAGGCTTTGAAAGATGAGAATTGGGTAGAGTCCATGCACCAAGAGTTGCATCAATTTGTTAGAAATGATGTATGGGAGTTAGTACCAAGGCCAAAGGATACTCATGTAATCGGCACCAAGTGGATCTTCAAGAACAAGACCGATGAAGATGGTGAAGTTGTTCGAAACAAGTCTAGATTGGTGGATCAAGGATATACTCAAGTTGAAGGCATAGACTTTGATAAGTCATTTGCTCCAGTGGCTAGACTA
The DNA here is from genome assembly GCA_030820535.1 of Quercus parvula. NCBI lineage: Eukaryota > Viridiplantae > Streptophyta > Magnoliopsida > Fagales > Fagaceae > Quercus > Quercus parvula. The sequence continues at coordinate 34,922,405 of JAUAME010000005.1, forward strand.
GAATCAATCCAAATTCTTCTCTCCGTAGCGTGTATTATGAACTTCAAGTTATACCAAATGGATGTGAAGAGTGCTTTCTTGAACGGATTCTAAACGAAGAAGTGTTTGTTAAGCAACCAAAGGGGTTTCATGACCCTCACTTTTTGGATCATGTGTTAAGGTTGAAGAAGGCTTTATATGGGCTGAAGAAAACATTAAGAGCTTGGTATGATCGCCTCACCACATACCTATTGGATCATGGCTTCAAGAGAGGTTAAGCCAATCGAACACTATTTGTTAAAAGAGATGAGAAATCTCTCCTTGTAGCTTAAGTTTATGTGGATGACATTGTCTTTGGATCCACAATCAATCACCTAGCTCATGAATTTTCGGAAGAAATGAAATGGGAGTTTGAGATGAGCATGGTAGGGGAGCTAAACTACTTCCTAGGGCTTCAAGTGAAACAATGAAAAGATGGGATATTTATTTCTCAAGAGAAATATGCCAAAAATCTTGTAAAGAGATTTGGCCTAGACCCGAAGAAACATACTTCCACTCCTATGAGCTCCTCAGCAAAACTAAGCCGTGATGCAACCGGTGTAGAAGTGGATCCAACACTCTATCGAAGCATGATCGGCAGTCTTCTCTATCTCACTACGAGTAGACTAGACATTGCTTTTAGTGTAGGATTATGTGCTCGATTTCAGGCAGCACCCAAAGAGTCCTACTTGACAGCAGTCAAGCGAATTATTCGTTATATCAATGGTACATCTAACTATGGAATTTGGTATTCAAGAGACTCAAAATGAGTGCTTAGCTGGATATTAGGATGCTAACTGGGCTGGGTGTATTGATGATAGGAAGAGCACTTCCGATGGTTGTTTCCATCTTGGAAATAACTTGGTGTCATGGATGAGCAAAAAGAAAAATTCAGTCTCTCTATCAACAGCTGAAGTTGAATATTTTGTGCTTTAGTGGTGTTTTTCACGAGTAATGTCGCAACTATCTAACCCACGAAAAACGTATGTTTTCAGTTTTATAAGGTTGATGTGACTGTTTTTTAAAACACTCTTGTGTTCCCTCCTTTGTGTCACTCGAACCTCTCTTAACCCAAATTTGATTTTCACTAAAAACCCTCCAATTTCAAGTACAAATCTCTGTAAAATCTCTTCAAAGGTATGTTTCTTAACATTCTTTTTAGCTTTTTATTTTAGATTATGCAGAATTTGTTTTAGGGTTCTTGAATTGGGGATTTTCGAAAAAAGGGTTGGGAACTATGATTTTGGGCAATTTTTTTTCAAAATTTTGATTGGGCTATGTCCCCTTGTGGCAATTTGAACTTGTATTTAGGCATATTTTCATCTGTTCAGGCATTGCTCATTTGTGTAGTGTAGTGTTGCATTTCATGTGTTTGATAAAATGCTTAAGTGGCATTTTTTTGTTAGTTTGGACTCAATGAGTTCCAATTGTTGGGATTACCCATGATTGATCTTGTTAAACATGTTTTGATCATTAGGTGTGTGTTCTACACACTTTGCCCCATATGTGCCTCACCATGCCTTGCCATGCATCACTTAGGCACACACTAGGCACACCTTATGCACACTAGATGCACACACATGCACAATTGCTATATTTTTGTATTTTGCTATTATTTACATGGTTTAGCACTTATAGCATATTGTTCTAACACTGTTGTGTTCTATTTTAAGTCTTTGTGCTTATGTTTTGGACTAACTTGACACTAATCAAGTTTGTGTTCTGTTTTTGTGTTTTTGTAATTTATTGTTGTTGTTGTGTGTTTCCTTGTGCAAATGTCTCCCACCAAGCATTCTGCTTCCAAGAAATCCTCCAAGCATCCTCACACGGACTCTAACAACTTCAAGTCCATTGAGGCAGACATGGCTTATAACGATGCAACAAACGAGCCACAATCATTATGGAAAGAGTTGTTAGAATGGAGACTCTTAAGGACACTTGCATTCCTATTGTGTTCCGGGAAAGGACATGGACAAAGCTGCTAAATCCGAGTGGAAATGTGTACTCAAAAATCATCAAAGAGTTCTTGTCAAATGCTACTGTGGATGGAGACCACATTAATTGCTGGGTGAGACACAAGGAGTTTGTTATTACAAAGGAATCCATCCAAGAATTCCTTGGAGTTTATCCACCTTCTCAGCAGATTACCATTCAATATGATGATCGATTGGACTTTCTTGAGCCAATGGTGAGACTTCTTGGTGGTACACTAAACAAAAAGTCAATGAACACCATTCCATTCAACCTGGAGATGAGGACTCTAGCATATGTCATGATCCACAATTTGTATCCGGTCACCAACTTGATGACATTGTCTGCTCCAAGGACAATTTTCTTATATGATCTCTTCACACACAAAGAGATTGACATTTATGGACACATATTCCATCTCCTGACCAAGAGCATTGAAAAAAGGAACTCCAGAACTATCATGCCATTCCCCACTCTCATCATGGGCCTCATTGCAAAGTCAAGGCTCAAACTTCCAAGTGGTCTCACCATAGTACAAAGAGACTATCCCATTGGTGCTAACACGGTGACTAGAAGCAAAGCTCACATCACTAGATCCAAGACCGGCATCTCACAAATACAAAGGGATCATGTTGAGGAAGAGGGTGGAGATACTGAGGAGGAAATTGACAGATTCACCTCAGCACCAGAAAGTTTTGCTCAACCATCCTCTCAAGCACAAGCACGGGGACCCAATCGTCTTGATCGCCTCATTGCTAGGGTAGAACAGATGTATACCATGCTTGACTCCCATGTGCAGCACATCGCAGACTAGTTTGCATACATCCAGGGTCAGATTACTGCTCTATCTTCTCAAATTGAGGATACGTTGATGGCGCAAGGATCCGATTTAGAGTCCGAGCAGTTCTAGCCTCTTTAGCCATTCCAGTAAAAAAGGGGGAGAAACTTTTGAGGGGGAGTACGCACAGTTGAAGGGGAGCAGAGCATAGTTATAGCTATTGGTTCATTGTAGGCGGTTTAGCATTTTTTATGTTCGGTTTAAACTTTATTAGTGTTTATAACTCATGGATAGTTTTATTACTTTCCTTTAAAAGTTTAAGTACTTTGTTTTTAACTTTCAATTTAATATTCAGTACTTGTGTTTGTTTCTTTCATTGCTTTGTAGCATTTTTTTAGTACTTTTAGATGTTGCTAAACTATCTTAAGTACCTCACACTTGTACCCTTGTAGGATCTTGTATCCTTGATGCAAATACTTCGTGTATTTTGCATTGGTTGTGTGTTGGACATGCAATTGATCATAGTAATTGGTCTTTATTGTATTGAGTGTCCGAGTGAGCATTTACTTGCTAAATGTTCATTATAGTCATTCTTTAATGACTGACCTTGTTTGATCAAGATATGCTTAATCGTTATATAGTGTTTATTAACTTGAATGCACTTTACTTGCACATATACGTACCATGTATTCAACTTGTCATAAGCTTAATGAAAGTTTTGTTTGTGTGTGAGTGTTTCAAGTTACAGGTATATACATGCAAGTGCTTCACAGCTTCTAGATTAGGTGTGAGTGAGTTTTGCCACTATTCCCAAACTCACGTTTAATTCTAAAGTCTGTTTTAAGGGTTTTGTCACGGAATAGCCAACGGGGGAGATTGTAAAGTTGTAATTTACAACTAGTTTATGTTGGCTTTAATTCCCTACCAAATTTGATTGTAATTATGTTCAATCTTATGTACCTTGTATTTTATGCGGGATTTATTTGTAAGGGTTGTGTTTGAGAAAGAGAGTGTGAAGACTCAAGGCAATTGAAGACTAAAGTTGTTTTTGCAGGTAGCTCGCGATTAAGCTTCTCGCAAAGTGAAGCATGTGCCTTGCACATGACTGGCATGCGAAGAGTCAGGACAAGATGGAGACAACTGGTTTTTGCTAGTGTCTCACGAGTAAGGCCTTCGCACGAGATACCCGCAAAACATTCTATTTTGCTAAACTGTCATATCTGATACACACTTTCTGTACCCACACTATATATACCCCCATTACCCACAAACCTTGAGAGTTAGAGATTGTTATACCCACAATTCTCTACACAATTCATTGTGCATTTTGCTCAAACACTTACCACACCCATTTTGAGTGTCAAGTGAGGTTTTGGTGCTGTTGGGAAGCATTGGAAGAAGCCAAGTTTTGGCAGATACAGTCGGGCATATTGCGGGATCTAGAGAGATAGACAAGACACAGTTCCAAGAAGCGTTATTGGAGTAGGAGCTTGGAGGGCTCAGGTGCATTGGGTAGATTAGGCTTGGAGGGTCTCTTACTATTGGTGTATCCCAACTTATTGTCTAGTGGATCAATTACCGCTTAGAGGGCGGCAAAAAGATTTTTCACCGAGTTCTTCGGTTTCCTCTTCGATAACACATCAGCATGTTATCTTGTGTTTGCATTCTTCTTCCCTACTCTTTTACCTTTCATTTTACTGCAGTGTCTTAAAGATTATGGGTTAGAGTAGTTTATTTGTTTATCGGCTCGCATTTACTCTATTTTGCACTTAGCTTAAGTTAGAATAAAATCAATTGAGCTGTAACTTTAATTTGGGGGTCTAAACAGCTCTTGTGTTTTAACACATTTTCAAGCTTTCATCATGCTATGTACTAGGCCAAATATCTGTTATTCAGTTGGTATGGTCAGCTGATATCAATCAAATCCAAGACCAAAACATTAGGAGGCTATAAAGCATATTCTTAAGTACCTAAGGAAAACAAAGGGCTATATACTTGTTTACCATTGTGAGGATTTAATACCTATTGGTTACACAAATTCTGATTTTTAATCAAATCTTGATTTTAGAAAGTCCACTTCAAGTTATGTGCTCACCTTGGGAGGTGGAACCATTAGTTGGAGGAGTGTTAAACAATCTTGTATTGTTGACTCCACCATGGAAGTTGAATATGTTGCTGCTTGTGAAGCAGCAAAGGAAGTTGTTTGGCTTAAGAAATTCCTTTTTGATCTTGGCGTAATGAGAATGGAACAAGTTTCAATTACATTGTTTTGTGACAATAGTGGAGCAGTTGCACAATCCAAAGATCCAAGGAATCACAAGAAAGGAAAGCACATATAAAGAAAGTATCATATTATTCAAGACATTGTGACTTGAGGAGATATGGTAGTAGCAAAGACTGATGTTATAAATAATCTGGCAGATCCCTTTACCAAAGCCTTGCCCGAGAGGACCTTTGAGTCACACTTGGAGGGAATGGGAGTTAGATTGGTATGCAATAATCTTTAAGGGCAAGTGGAAGATTGTTAGGATTAATGCCCTAAAATCCTATTGTACGATGTTATGTATGATATTATGTATGACATTATGTTATAAATAATGAAGCTATTTTATTATCTAAAATAATGGTAACATGAATATTTGGACATTATCATATAGTCCTTGAGATGCATAGTATGTGATTTATGTGATTTAGTTATAGAAGATATAAATCACAAGTTCTTTGTAAACTTAAAACCTTAGTTCGTAGTCGGTGATGAAATTGGGCATTTCATTTGTGAAGACTATAACGTGTCAACTAAGATGGTTTATCTTGATCATGGAAGTAGAGATTTCTAGTTGACATGTTGATGTGTCTTAAGTATATAAGACATATTGAACTAGACCGCTGTGAGATTAATTATTCTATTAACGACTGTCAACTGAATAATAAATCTCACGACTTTAATTTACATAAACTCTCAATCCTGAGAGGATAGTGAACCTAATCTTGAAATATAGGTTGCTTTGATATATTAGGAGTGAGATCTAATTCAATGGTTAAAACCTCCGTATATTGGGCAGCCACACATAGTGGTAAAGGAACACATATTCTCAAGATGGAATTTATAGTCTCTTTCTAGAGATATAAAATATTCATTTGAGATAAGTTTAATGAGTTTGGTTATTCAGAGTGTTAGGCCTAACCACTTTAGTAAAGAGTTACTAAAGTTTATATTTTATGAAATTTGATTTCATAAATATATATATATATATGAATAACTTAAACAATTAAACCGGGTACTCAAGGATCAAGATGTAGTAATTTTCAAAGTGTCAGTTATATATTATGACTTTGTATTACTACAAATATTTTCGTAAAGGGGTTAATTGTTTAGATAATAAAGTCTTGGGATTTAATTTTATTAATAAATTCTAGAGTGCAATTATATTTATATAGTAGTATTAAATATAATTAATAGTAACTTTGGGTTTGTCAAGAGTTGACAGATAAGCCCGAAACCCATTGGAGTTAGAGTTTTATTTGTCCCTTTAGTCCTATCCAAAGCCACACACTAAAGTCTAATTAGGCTAACCCAAAAGGTTAGTCCAATTAGATAATTAGTTGTTTATTTAATAAGAGTTATTAAATAAAGTAACTATTTTATTGATAGTTTAAAAAAGTATGTACAATTAAAAGAGAAAAATACAGTTTTCTCTGAACACATTCTCTCTTGAACAAGTGTGTACATAACTAATTAAGAGACCACACATCTTGGGCATATGTAGAATTGGGGTGAAGATTGAAGGTCTTCCCAAGTTCGATCTTCTTTTGTTTTGAATTTCATTGCATCAAGGTACACCTTTCTATACTTTGTTTCTAAAACTCTAGATATTCCATGTTATCTCACATAAATGAAGTAGATCCTTATGTTGCTTCTGCTGTGGGTTTTGTATGAGATGCAAAACCAGTTTTTCCAACAAGAGGCGTCCCTAATTAATTTGCAAGGGGGTCAAGACTAGGAGTTTTTCTCAACTACCAAATCCCATACCTTTTAATCATTTTCTCTATTTTTCTCAAAATAATTTCATCCACCACTAAATGCTTCACTTACAGTAACTTTCCTGCTAAATATTTCTTATACTTATAGAAACAAAATTAAACTCTAGCTAAAAGATTCGTAATTTCACGATTAACAACTACTATTGGCACACATTGCCCAAAGTTATTATATTCTTCATCCCCATCTCTAACTCACTTTCACTTACCTTCTCTGCCTTACGGTTTAAATTCACCTCATTAGCTTTAATTCAATATTTACCATGTTTATGTAATTTCATTGTAACACTTTAAGTCACTGTATAATCGATATTAATTTATGCTATTGTGTTAATATTATTTATTTGACAGCTAGAAATTATGAGAAATAATTTATTTTGTCATTGTTGGAGATTTATGCTTAGCTTTCCTAAACTTTGTACAGTACTTTGCCAAATATGTTTAATAGCATTGCTGGTCATTTTGAGTACTTTATTTGAAACAAACATATTTGATTTTCATTTAAACAAATATGATTACAATTACTAGATGCCCTTGTTCTAGTTTCATCATAAGTTTTACTTTGACTTCACCAACATTTTGTCATAACTTTGCTAGATAAATAACACTTGATTAAACGTGTTATTTTAACTTTGTAAATATATTGCTTTTAATCTCAATATTGATAAGCACACAAGAAGCAAATCCATGTTATTTCTCTCCTATTTAGACATTATCTAACCTGGCACTTATATAATATTTACACAACAATCTCTGATGCCCTTTAGATTATTTTGCAACTATTCTGTGTGCTATTAATGTTGTTTCTTAATGCTTTATGTTATAACTACACTATGTCTTATCGTATTTCTCTTTTTAATTACCTTATTTTATTATTCAAGGGGAAATACAATGGTAGTGGTCAATGGGTGACTCGTTGGCATGAGTTCTGTACTCGACTATCCCCTCTATTAGGACATATGTGTTTCACATGTTAGAAACATATGTCACTATTTTATGTAATTGACTAATCCTTTGACAAAACGCACTTTACTTGTATTTAGGCAGATCTAGAATATGTTTTATACTTCAAGAAACAAGGTTTCAAGTTCAAGTGTTAAAGTCATGCAAGTCTGTCCAAGATTCAAGTATGAAAAGTGCTGTTCATCAAAGCTCGACAGCTAGCATCTATCAAGCCTTAAAGATCTGTTCCAGCCCGTGGCTTGACAGCAGCTCGGCAGATAGACATCTGTTGAGGTTTATGAAACTCAGATTTTCGAGTCTGTTTTTCATCCAATCTGTGATTATATGTTTAGACCTTCTTTTCTCACAACCCTAGATTTATATAAGGATTATTTTAAGGGTCATAAAAGGTGACACAAGTTGCACAAGTGTTGAGCAAAGTTTGTTCAAGCAAATTGTGACCAATGACAGAATTTTCCCTAGTTCATCTTTCTTGTAAAGAAGTTGTTGTTTTTGTACGCCGTAGGGTTTTGTAACCAAGGAGCTTCTCAATCTTCCTCGTGTGATGAACTAAAGAACTTTGTAACCAATAACCTTCTCTAGTTGGTGATTGAAGTCGCGTACTGGGATCCGCGCAATTGGTTAGTCACTTATTGGGAGCCATGCATTGAAAATGAGAGATTGTCATTGCAGAACAAGTCCAATTGGGTATTGGAGTAAGGGTTCAACTGTAGGTTGGTATAAGGTACTGAGATTCCTTTACTTGTAACCACTTGTTAGGGAGTGGTGACCTTTCTTGTGGGGTTTTTGCCGTGTAGGTTTTTCCTATTCGAAAACAAATCACCGTGTCAATTTATTTTTCATTACATACTTAGTTTAATTGGTGATTTATTTGTGTTACTACGCGTTTGCATGTTAATTTGATTAATTAATAAACTTGGCTAATTAATCAATTAATTCATCACAATGGGTCAATACGTTTTTTGTCTATCACCCTTAAAATCAATTTTTAACTCTTAACGTACCAATGCAACAAAAATCTCCCTTAACAAGATCAAAGTAATATTTGGATCTAAAATAAGAAGTTAACTCCTCTCTCTACTCTAACCCTAGAGTTAGCGGTGGGTTCATGGTTACGATGGACTCACTCTAGGTTGCTTTTAAAAGGTCAGGTGACATGCACGTTGACATTTAAAGGTGAATATTTGAGGCTCTCACAGTTATGAAGTAGTCATCAAGTAAACATGACTACTTGGTCTTTAACAAGAACAATATCTTGGCTTGATCATTGAACAAAGACTCACATCCTAATCACTAGTTTTTAGACAAATCCAAACACATCATGATCTAGAGGTTTTGGTGATAGAATTAAGTAGCAGTACATTTTTGGACTTATATATATATATATCAATACACGCTAGTAAACTACATGCGAATTTGCGAAACGCTACTAGTGTCTGCCATATGCGATGCGAAACCCTGTTGGTTTGCTACAATGCCCCTAATCCAGAATCAAACTGAATTCCTATCATTACAATAAAGACAAAATTTTCCCACCGAAATAGCAATATCTTTTTAATCGACACAGTGTGCACATGGGGTGGCGAGTAAAACAAATTTGGATTCAACCCCACTAAAATGAAGGACCACTTTTTTCCTAAAGAATTTCCACCCAGCAAGAGTAATTATGAGGTACTGATAGTGACCTCAGTAAATAAAATGCAGTGGAAGTCCACGTGAAAATGGGATTTGATTTTGATCGTGTTGTGTGCTTATAAGTTTGTGGATTTGTAATTATCCCCACTTTTTTTCTCAACTGCTAGATAAGTATCACATGTCAGTTCGTTAATTAAGCGTCATGATATTCAGTTTATTCTTCTTCTTTTATACATATCCATCAAATAAAGTACGTACGTACTACGTAGATGGGAATTCATTATCTGAAATTCATCATGAGTATACTGAATGATCACCTGAACTCGATGTAAAATAATTCCCCATTCACGTATAGATTACCAAATAAAAACTCATTATTGGAATATGTATATTTTATTTATTAGGCCAAGCCTAAAAAGACAGATATTGATATAAAATCACAAGCAACTTCCATATATAATACTGCTAAACATCAAGGAGGACCGGCATGAATTAACATCTTCATGGACCCTTCACACGCATGCCTTGTCATCCTCATTCTACTTGGCTCCTGCTGCCTAAAAAACCATCAAAAAGTAAATTAAATTAAAATTTCTAGTATATACAAATTAATTATAAGCACAATTTACTACTTCGTTATAGATTTTAAAGGTTATGCATGGATGTAGTACCTTCTTCTTAGGCTCTCGTGGCTTCTGCTCAGCCTTCTTAGGGGCCGGCTTGGAGGCCGGAGCTTTGGGTGTGCTCTCGCTAGGTTTGGCAGGCTCTTTCTTGACCTGCCCTGGTGCTTGGGTGCCAACGGGTTTCTCAGCTTTGAGTGATGCCATTTTTGTGTGAATGCTCTAGATCTTCTTCACTGAAAGAGTCGTGTCTACCTTGCTGGCCTCAAGTATTAGCTCCACCAAGACACATCTATATATAGTTGAGTTCCATAACTCATGTGAAAGGGACCTGGAATCATTTCAACCAAGTGGTAGATGGGAGAGAAGTGATGGAGTGTTCTTTGAGAGATGCTATTGTATCAGATTCTTTTAACAACAACGCGTAAACTGAACTGGAAGGCCTTTTTAAGTCTTTAAGAGATGCTATTCTATCAGATAGAATCTATCAAGGCATATTATTATATTTTTTTGATATTATTGGATTCGTATTCTAAGAAAGCCGAGGGTAGTATAGATATTTTCAGAGCATAAATCTAAATGGGTAGTACACATTTTATTTCAAGATATATATCTTAGAAACTTCTAATACGTGGGACTAAATAATATTTTAGTAGCAGATTTTCAGTCCATAAGGTTTCTTTTAGTTAAATAAGAGATCTGCAATTTGGCACCTACTTACGCAAAAATATACTCAATGTATTACCCTAATGATAAAAGAATAACTATAATGAAACTGGATGGATGCGTTGTATTTGGATTCTAGTTTTCTAAATTAATGAAATTATTTGGTTCCAGCTTCAAAAAAAAAAAAAAATAATAACTATAATGAAACCAATAACATAAGATAAAATTCTACTATATTTATCAAAACATAAATAAACAATAGTATTTTAGTTGGATTTTTTTTTTTTTTTTTTTTTTGTGTGTGTGTGTGTGTGTAGTAATCCCATACCCTATTTAATCATCTTTTCCCTTTTGGAGTATAAGGAAAATGCATATAAATTAACTCAAAGTAACACGATACAGATCAGATGCAACCCAATAAACTGGGTGACAAAAAAAAAATCCATAAATAAAACATTGTCAAGAGATATGATCTACAGGCTACAACACATGTTGCACGGTGTTATTCTTAGGGTTGGCTGAACAATAAATGCAATAAATGCAAATACCTAAGGCCCCCAAATAAAAGAAGGCCCCTACTTGTAAATAAAAAATAAATAATAAAAATAATAATTATATGCATATACATATATATATATATATATATACTAGTCGCTAACCAATGCGATGTACGAGATTTTTTAAAAAGAAAAAAATAATATTGCAATTATCATTTGCTGCACTAAATCAAAATGTCTCAAGACTCACTAATCAAATAATACAACTAAATGGAGAAGACCCAAGCATGACATAAAATCTTCACTAATTCAAATATTAAACATTGTCAAATCTAGTACACAATGTGCTTGTGCCCAATAAAAAATTATAAAGAAAAATAAGGGATAAAGAAATCTTGTATATCGTCTCCATAAAATTAGATACATGCCAAAAAGATTAATACCACTATCATAGGTCCATTGGCAATGAAGTTATTTTCATAGTTACATATATACTGTGAATAAACAAATAAACAAATTGTAGCAATGATTGCAATCTTATTTTCATAATAAATAAATAGAATATAGTTACCAATGTCAAATTCTTTTGCTATGACTTAAAAAGAGTAGAGAAAGAACATAATACAACAAATCTACATTATATATAAGAGTACATCATATATTTATTCAACATAAAACATTGAGTTTTATAAATCTTCTTTGCTTGCTCACATTCCCAACCACATCTCTTGTGCTCGAAATCATGAATAGACTTTGCCAATAAAGCCTTCTCCATGTCAAAACCTTTTGCTTTGCCTTGAAATAGTACCTAGAAAACAGCTACTTTACCCAAGTTAGGGGCTTTGAGAACAGAAGAAGAGTTATAGTATCTGAGAAAGTGCGATAACCACAACATATTGGAGTTATTTTCATATATAACAGATAACAAAATGTGAAAACACCATTAGTAAACAAAGCCTGTTCTTTAAACTTAGAAAGTATCATTAACAAGCAATTCTATCAACTTCTTCTCTCTTTTCTTAAGGGAAAAAAAATGTTTTTCACAGACTATAGGCAAAAGGACCATAATCCAAAGCTCTACCCAAATACAATTTAGGATAGTTATGGACAACCAATATGAGAATCAACTTCAAAATAATTAAATAAGAAATAAAGACCACCACACATGCATAAGAAATCACCATATCAGACACATAAAGAAACAACATTTAAAGCAACCCAGATGGGATTTCAAGAAAAATAAGACTACCTTAGATGTAAACTAACCTCAAATGTATTAAAATCACCATTATTGATAACAGTGAAACTCAACTCTCAAAACTGGGAATCTGAAGCAAGCAACTTCGTTCAGAAAAAAAGTACATCTCTCAATATTGTTGATCTTTTTTTAGGTGAGGAATGAACTATGTGCCTTCCTTATCTTGACATTTGTCAAGAAAACCATATTGGGTGAAATGGGTGGGTATCAGATTTTGAGGGTTGGAAAGCTCTTCAATACTATCTCCACTACAAAACCTATCCATATCCACAATATTTTCTTACAAAAAGATAGGAATTGAAATCCCTAAATTGACAGAAAACCTAATTGAAGTCATAATTAAAACTCAATTTTGAGCCTCTGTCCCATTTAAAAAAAATTTCAATCTAAATTTTAACCCATATCAATAACTATCATTTCATCAAATGAATAGCTATGCAAATTTCATCATTTTAATTGGAAAAAGTAGCTACTTGGAAAAGGCAGTAACTATCATCAATATACAATTTATGATAGACAAAAGGACCAAAATTGTATTATTAGTAAAATCTAACAGGTCACTACTAAACTATTCCAATACCAAAACTTATCTTGTTCCTATTTGGGACATAAAACATGGTCTCAGTCAACACACCACATTCTCCCTCAAATCTACAATTTAGTAGAAGGATCTCATTCCTAGCCAAATCATTTTTCCTTTAATACCAAGCAAAAAAAAAAACAAAAAACGAAAGGTATATTATATCCAAATAAAAGCAATCCTCAAGATTATTAAAACCTGATGTCAGTAAGAGCACCTCAATGTTCCACACATTCAACAACTATGCAACAATATTGGTTCCTAGGAAAAAAAAAACTGAAATATATAATCCAACAATATGCACAAAATGCTCTTCTTTTCTAATAAATCACATCATTCACATAAGGAATAAAATAAATTAGAATTAGAAATCTGAATAAAGAAATACAAACAAGAAAACTCAAGACAACCTAAAAAAGATGTAATCTTTATCTTTCTTTAAAAGAAGGGAGGGTGGGGGACAAAAAAAAAAAAGTGCAAACAAGTGAAGGCATTGCTTCCCACAAGGGCCACAACATTCTGCATAACAATCTATAGGAAAATCAAAAGATTCCACCAGCAAATTCCTCAAAACTTTCGGGTGATTCATGGTTATGCTGATTTTACAACATAAAACTGCATAAGCAATAAATTCTTTGAAAGTTTTAATCAAGAGAATTGTACTTCAGTTTATGAGATTATGAGGTTAAAAGAAGTACAATGCATGCATTAAAAGATTGATTATAAGGCTAAAAGATTCTGTGAACAAAAAATGCATGTATTTAAAACTATGATTGCCAACACTAATAGAGAACAAACATCTGAGAGTATAGCTCTCCTAGGCATTCCATCAAACACCCGTTAGGAATCTCAAACAACTATAGTAACCAACCCCAACCTTCAACACCAAAATAAAATTCCTACAAAAACACAAATATTTTAGTCATATAGCAATATGCAGCAATACCCACAAAAAGAAAATTTTGATTTTTGGGGTGATACCATCCTCCTTTCCTCTCATCCAATAATTCCAATTCTCCAACACTACCAAACATGAACGGCTAAATAAAAAAATATCTCAAGAAAAGCCCAAAACCTAAATCATAATATCCAAATTTTTAAAACAAAAAATAATTACCAACAGTGGTCTAACGGTGGCAAAATGTTTGCCTGACAGTGGGTGGTGGCTCTCTGCCATACGGACTTGCTTCTCTCAATCTCTCTTTACCCAATTACTTTCACTCTCAAAATCTAAGTTTTGGGTTTTGATTTTGGAGGAAGGAAAGGGTGAGTTTTAGGTTTAGGGGAAGGAGATAGCGTTTGAGGAGAGAAGAAACATTTTTTGGTCTTTTGGTTTTAAAGAGGTATCGGGTTTTGTAATGTGTATTTGGTGGGGAAAATGAGATTTATTTTTTATTTTTAATAATGCTGACGTGAGTAAATGGGTTGGAAAAAAATCAAAACATATAAATCAAATTTAAAAAGTAGAAAAAAAAATTAAATGATGACGTGGAAAATTGTGGGAGCTTAAAAAATTTTGGTTTTTTATGTATACTAGTCACTAACCCATGCATCTTGATAACTTCCCCAATATGAAAATAATAATAATAATAATAAATAAATAGATAAAAATAAAAATCAAGATCATGTTATAAAAACTTATCTAATGAGAACCCAATGGTATACTATCAAGCCCACTATCATGCAATATGCAATGATATCGTTGAAGTAAAATATTATTTGATAATATCATATATAATATCAAGCCCACTTCTCAAATAAATAAATAATCAAGGCCCCACTCCAAGTTAAAGGACGATTTGAGCCAATTTTCTCTGCACCACAAGTCCACAGTTATGACCTGAAATGTTGGCCCAAAAGATTTTAAGTCTAACTGTATACTCCTTTGATTGGGGTTGTGGGTCTAATTCTGCTAATCGATACAATTTGATCTTAAGCTCTACCCAAAAAAAAAAAAAAAAAAAAAAAGAAGAAGAAAACGAAGTCGCTAATAGTCGGGGTTTTGATTTTTGTTCTGGAGAAAGGAGAAGGGGTAAATCTTTGTTTTGGAGGAAGGAGAAGGGAAAGAGAAAAGGTCTGCATTTTGTTTGTCAAAGGTGAAGATCGGGGATTTGGGGAGCTGGTTTGGGCGTTGGCATAGCATCATGAAAGGGAAAGGTAGAGTCTTCGTGAAAGGGAAAGGCAGAGTCGGGTTTTAAAAAAGTTTTATTATATATTTTTTTTTAATATTATGCTGAGATGGAAAATTGTGGGAGTTTCAAAAACTTCGGTTTTATATATATATATATATATATACACACACATATATAGATAAAATATTTATTTATATATTTTAATTACAAAAAATTGTCCTTTTTTTAGTCAATAAAATGCTTTAAAAATGCCCCATTGTATCCTAAAATGTAGAAGATTAAAGGGAAAAAACAAAAATAGTCAAACTTTAGCTAACAAAATTAAATTTTAGGAGACAAATTCATTAACTCATTCTTGAACTATACTAAAATCAAAATTAATACCAGACAAATTCATTAATAATACAAAATAATTATCTTGAAATATGCTAAAATAGAGATTATAAATTTCTATATCAAAAGAAAAAATCTCCCATCTCTCTATCCCTCTGCCTCTCCACCTATATTCTTACCTTTCTTTTCTTCATCTTGATTCTAGATCTTTTTCTTTAAGCTCAATCATTCTTTGTTCAGCAAACCCTGCACAACAAAGGTAACCCCTTTTTCCGTCTCTATTTTTCGATATATAAGATTGAATGATTTATTTTTTTATTCAATTTAAATATTTTAAGTTATATTTTTAATCTACTTGATTGATAGGACAAGGATAACACACTAGTCTTGCTCCTATACTTGCATAGTCTGCCCATACTCCACAGCACTACACAGTGACAATGCACACTGCACACCGCTTGATACTTGATAGAATGACAGGACTCAACTGTTGAGTATATAATATTTTAAAATCTAAAAAATTGGAAAACAATTTCATGGCTGGCCCCCACCCACATGGCTACACACTCACTAACCCACCCATACAGGAGTTGACACCCCATTTTGTAACCCGCATTTAACCTCATATGGAGGGTAAAAGGGTAGTTTCACCTTGGAAATATGCATCTTGATTCTAGTCATTAGATCCTTAATCTCATTTCAACAAAATGATCTTGATGTTGTAACGATCAAATCGACCAGTCATAAGCCCGAATCGGACCACCAAATTGAAACTTATCATCAAATCAAGTTTTAATGGCTGAGATACACCATCACAAATTGAGTCCGACTATATGTGATTATGAACAATTGATTTTAATTGGTTATAAGTATAATCAATTTGAGATCGACGATTTATTATAATTTGATTGGTTAGAACATTTTATGATAGGGTTGTACACACTTAATTAACTAGATAGTTAAACATTAATTATTCAATGAGTAATTTGTGCAATTATCTTTTAATTAGAGTAAATTTGGAACCAATTAAGTCTGAAATGAGAGTGATTGGAGCCATTTAATATTAATTGGGAGCTAATTTGGGACCTATTAATGTTAATTGTGCTGAAACCATTTTCTAACAAATGACTTCTGCTCACCATTTCATTGATATCTCTCAGAATATTTTGAATCTATAAATGAGATTAATTTTCCCAAAAACTAGACATCCAGGGCTTCAATTTGAGTACAAGAACAAGACAATTTCGATCAGAATTGAATCAAATATGATTTTTCGAAGTTGGCTTTACAGGCTGTTACAGTAGCTATGGGAAAACCGAACTTTACTTGCTCCTCACTCTCATCAATCTCCACATTTAATGCACCAGATTTCCCCAAAGGCTAAAATGAGGTCTAGGTTCATGATTCTTTGTCAACCCTCATTAAATGGCCTTCCATTCATATTTCCTCCACTACTACTATATATACCCGCCCTTTCATTCATTTCAAGATACAAAAAAAATCTCCTCTCTTCTCCTCTCTTGAGTTCTAGTGAAGTTGAGTAGTCTTGTCATATCTTGGTCTTCTTGAGACTCAAGGTATTGAGTGAGACTAACTCTTCCTCTCCTAACTCTTCTTTTCCTCATTCCTTAAGACTTCCCTCAAGAGTCTCCTCATTCACCATATGGATTTTGCATGAAAGTATAATCCCCTTCCCTAACTGTTTGTTTATGTTGCCATAATGAGAATTTAAGATTAAAGCATGATAGTAATTATTTAAATTCCATTGAATATGTTTGAATGTTCTTAATTGTTCTTATATGTTTTTCACATATTCTTGGTTGTTCATTACATGTTCATGCATATCACTAGTTTTAATCTTAAATCCATGTCAAAAATATGAAAAAACATGTTTGTTTAATAATTTTTTCAAATCCTTAAATCTATGTTATCATCATCCACACACATTCACTAGAATTTATTTTTCAATCCAAATGCAATACTTAATAAATTGAATTAAGGTTTATTATATGCACACACATTAAATTCAACATGTAAATTGATTGACATATTGGATGAGATGAAATGAATGTTGGCCACCATAATCTAGAAGACCGGTTTCACCGGGCAAGGTGGGTGCCTAACACCTTCCCACCTTGTAACATAGCCACCAAGCTTAGATCAAGGGTTAGTAGATTAAATGCTTATCCATGTAATTTTTTAATTTCTAGATTGTAACTAGGAAACAAAGCCATGTACTTTATCTTAGATTGTATCTAGGATCAAAACCATGTAATTTTCTTATGATCAATGTAAATTCAATTTCAAATTAATAAAATGAGGAATTTTTCAATTATGGTTTTCTTATTTTTCCAATAATTAAATAAGTGGCGACTCTATTGTAAAACCCCTAATCTAAGGGGGAAAACATAACTAGTCGAACCTCCATTTTGAGAGATAATAACACGACTCCACCCATTCACGTTGGTTTGGCCCAACATCAAAAAAGGGGGCCGGGGGTGCGGTCTCTCACAACAGGCCACACCCATTCCTAATGTATACCGACTCAAATTAATATATATATATATATATATATATATTGCATGCTTTTCACACCAATTAATAATTTGATGTATATCATATCAACTCAGCTGTATAATAATAAATAGTCGAAACATTTGACTTTTTGTTGACAACTCTTCAGTGCGCCACGTGGCTACATAAGTTACTTCCATGTTTACATTAAAAAACTTCCAAAAAAGGTTCCTTTTCATTTGAGAAATCAGCAAATAATCCAAATCAGTTGTTTTAGATTCACCCAAACACATGTTCACCAAAAGTAGTTACAGAATTTAAAAAAAAAAGAAAAAAAAAGAAAAAAATGAAAACACACACACACACACACACACATTGCAAACTTCAGTTGTTAAAACTAAAACACGAAAACTCTAAACTTGCGCCTCTTCACTTCCCTTTGATAGAAAATTCAGAGGATTTCTAGTTTCCATAATTCATAACTCAAAAATGATGAGACCTATGACTCAAAAGCTTGTTTGGATTTCAATAACTCTATTTCCAATTTTTGTTTCCATCACTCAATTCTCTGATTTTTGAGTGATGAGTTATGGAAACTGAAAACATATTTTAGCTGTTTTTAGTTTCCATAACTCTATTTTCAATGGCATTTTTGTAATTAAAACTACATAATGGGTCCCACAGTCAGAGCAATATACTGACTTCTCTCTCTCCCTCTACCTCTCCCTCTTCCTTGAATGAAGACACGCTCTACCTCTCCCTCTCTCACCTCACTCTCATCAATAAACTCTCTCACATTTCATTAGATCAACTCACTCTCGCTGACTCAAGCCCCACGGCCGATCTAGTTTTATTCCTTGCAATGACACAAAAATGCAATCTAAAAGAAACGAGGAATAGAAGAGAATTCATAAATTGAAATCTAAAAAGCTTCTCTCAGTTCCAACAATGGCAGAAGATCTAGTGTTAGACACAGAGATCAGAGGCTGGGTTAAGCTTATGTTCTTTTCTTTTTTTGGGTTTTTCTGCCACGGTAGTGATTGTGCCGATCTGTTCTTGTTTTTCTGGGTTTTTCTGCCGTGATGAGTGATGATGGGTGTGGGTCGTCGATCCGATCTAGTTTTTTGGTTGAGCTTGAGGCTGTCGATCTGGTGTTAGACATGGCGATCAAAGACTGGGTCACTGATCTGTTCTTTTCTTTTTCTAGGTTTTTTGCCACAGTAGTGATTATGCCGATCTGTTCTTTTTTTTTTTTTTTTTTGGGTTTTTCTGCCGTGATAAGTGATGATGGGTGTGGGTTTTCATGATAGTGAGTGAGGTTGTGGTGGGCTATTTTTGGTGATCGCCGATCTGTTCTTTGGGTTTTTTTTTTTTTTTTGGATGTTGGTGTCGATCTTGTTGCTCAATGGGAGGCCGGAGGCTGAGTTGATGATGGTGGTTTATTGATGATGGTGGCTATGTGGGTTGGTTGCATCTGTGAGAGAGATGACAAACTAATGGGCGGGTAGGCTAACAACTTTTCTCTGACCAAGTTACAGGAATGGGTCCCACAAATAGTTGAAAATTATTGAGTGATGAC
This sequence comes from Quercus parvula, assembly GCA_030820535.1. Taxonomy (NCBI): domain Eukaryota; kingdom Viridiplantae; phylum Streptophyta; class Magnoliopsida; order Fagales; family Fagaceae; genus Quercus; species Quercus parvula. Next base: position 34,941,987 of record JAUAME010000005.1, read on the forward strand.
AAGTGAGTGATGGTGCCAAACGGGGTGGGGTATTTTAAGTGATGAGTGATGAGTGATGAGTGATGGAAATTGAGTGAGGAGTGATGAGTTATGAAAAAAAAAATCCAAACAAGGCCTTAGTGTCTGATCAAAAAGAAGAAAAAGAAAAAAGATAGCTAATGCTTTATGATATTCACATCCGATACATGTGTAGTAAGCAAAATTGTCATAAGGACTACTGTATCAAACATGTTTTGGAACATTCACTTGAACTTCTGATGCAATCATGACAAAGCCTTCCATATAGATGCATCAATATATCCCTTTATGATTTCATTAGAGCATAGTATAGAATACTAAAAGCTTACAGTGTTTACATGTATGGCCCTTTAGTTTTGTTCATGAATTTGGGTTTAATGTTTTGTATTAGATTTGCTTCGTTATCTTCTGGTCACCAATTCATATTCTAATTAATCATTCAGTGATAGTGCTTCAAAAACTTTCATGCCTTGGTTGATGAATTAAATAATTCATGCCGAAGCATAACACCCAAATAAATGTTCTTATTGCCCAGCAAACTTGGTGGGAGACATAGGACAAGCAACTGAAATTCCATTTAAACACGGTACCAAAGGTTGTGTTTTACAACCATTGATCTTTGTGTGTCCCTTTTTATTTTTTTAATCTAGGTTTTCTAATTCTTTTTGTAAAGTTGTGATTTACAACTATCTGTTTTGTTGGATTTAATTCCGTACCAAATTTGATTGTAATTTTATTCAATCTTTTGTACCCTGTATTTATTGTGGGATTTAATTGTAAGGGTTGTGTGAAAGAGAGAGAGTGTGTGAATACTCAAGCAAATTGAAGACTGAAGAGTTTTTGAAGGTAGCTCGTGACTAAGCATCCCACAAAATGATGCATGTGCTTTGCACATAACTGGAATGCGAAGAGTCAGGACCGATTGAGACAACTGTGTTTCGCGAGTAGCTCGCGGGTAAGGTCTTCCCCTAGGACACTCCGAAACATTCTGTTTTGCCAGATTGTCCAATCTGATACACACTTTCTGTACCAAGACTATATATACTCACATTACCTACAAATGTTGAGGAGTGCTTCTGAGAGAAAACCCTAGCCACAAACCTTGAGAGTTAAAGATTGTTATACCCACATATCTATACACATTTGCTTGTGGATTTTCCTCAACTCCTACCTCTCCATTTCCATACTATTGAGAGGTTGATATCCCAAACACTTACCACACCATTTTAAAGTGTCAAGTGAGGATTTGGTGCTGCTGGGAAGTATTGGAAGAAGCCAGGTTTTGGCGAATGCAATCGGGCGTATTGCGGGATTCGGAGAGCTAGACAAGACACGGTTCTGAGAAGTCTTGTTGGAGTAGGAGCTTGGAGGGCTTAGGTACAGTGGGTAGATTAGGCTTGGAGGGTCTCTTGCTAACCCATGTATTCCAACTGATTGTCTAGTGGATCAATTACCACTTTGAGGGCGGCGGAGTGGTTTTTCGCCTAGTTCTTTGGTTTCCTCTTCGATAACACATTGGCGTGTTATCTTGTATTTGCATCTTTCTTCCTTACTATTTTACATTTTCTTTTTATTGCTGTGTTATTATGAATACGGGTTAGAGTAGCTTGTTTGTTTATATGCTCGCATTTACTCTCTTCCGCACTTAATATAAGTTAGAGTAAAATCTATCGAGCCATAATTTTAATTTGGGGGTCTAAATAGCTCTTGTGTTTTTACACATTTTAGCGCATTCAATTGGTATCAGAGCAAGTACACTTATTTTGGTTTAAATACCTGAGTGTGATCCCCTAACCCTTTGTGATAAGCCGGTCACAATCCCTCAATGCCCCACCATTTTTTGATGGGAGTAATTATGCCTTTTGGAAGGTCCATATGAGGGCTTTCTTGTGTGCCATAGATGAGTCTGTATGGGACTCCGTTGAGAATGGGTATGTTAAACCCACGACAGCCAAGTCCGAATAGGACAAGGCAGCTCTTGCATTGGCAAATGCAAACAGTAAGGCTATTAATGCTATATTCTGTGGTGAGTCTACTGATGAATTTCATAGGATATCGCATGTGGAGATAGCCTAGGAAGCTTGGACGATTCTTGAGACTACCTATAAAGGTACCAAGAAAGTCAAGGACACGAATCTCCAAATGCTTACCACCGGATTTGAAGAGCTTAAGATGGGTAATGATAAGGCTTTTGACTCATTCTATGGAAAGCTCAATGAAATTGTAATTGCTAAGCTCAATCTCGGAGAGAAGATTGAAGATGCTAAGGTGGTGAGAAAGATTTTGAGGTCTTTACCGGAGAGCTTTCAAGCAAAAGTCACAGCTATAGAAGAAAGTAAAGATTTGGATGAGATCAAAATCCAAGAGCTAATTGGATCACTCCAAACATATGAGTTCAAACTTCCTTCTCATAAATCGAGCAAATCTCTTGCTCTCAAAACCATCACTGAGAGAATGGATGATTCCTCTGAAGAAGATGATGTGGAGAAGGAGGTGGCATTCCTTGTAAAGAATTTCTGAAAATTTCTAAAGATGAAAAATAGTGGGAAGCCATTCAGCCGAGGAAAGTTTTCATCCTCCAAGGGCGATAGGAAGGAGTTTAAGAAGAAAGATGGGAAGAAGTTTCAATCCCCTCAAGGAATTGTGTGTTACGAATGCAATGGCCATGGGCATCTCAAGAAGGAATGTCCTAACTACCTGAGAGGGAAGGGCAAAGTGTTTACCATTACTTGGAGTGATTCTAACAGTTCAAACTCAAACACGGAAGGTGAATGTGAAAGTGAAGGGAACTACCGAGCCTTCATGACAATTGCCTCCGTTGATTCGAAGAATGATATGAGCAATCTGGTTGATGAACTTGGTGATCTTACCAATGATGAGGAAATTGAAGAATCAGAAGATGAAGACGTGTGCCAAAATGAAGGGGGAATCAACCTACAAGAAGCATATGATTCTCTACTGGAAGATTGTGGCAAATATGCCAAAGTTGCCAACCTTGCTATGAAAAAGATGAAAAAGGTTGAAGAAGAGCATAGGGGAGTACTTGGGCAACACAAGGAAGCAAAATTTGAAGTAGAAAGACTCAAGGGAGAGTTGGTTGAAGCTTACTATAAGTCAAGTTTGGTCTAGCGCATCTCCACCAAGAAACTTGACAATGTGTTGTCCTCTCAAAAACCTTCACATGATAAGACTGATTTAGGCTATACCGGAGAAGGAAGTTTGAGCAGCGAACCCAAGAAGGAAGTGAAGTTTGTATCAGCCAAGAATGAAGAGAAACTTAAAGAAATGAAGCCTGAGATTGAGACCCCTGTTGTAGTAAAAAGGACCGTTGGTGCAAAGCCAAAGGAAAAAGGGAAGTCATTACCCAAAAATCAAAGGGAGACTCGAGTAAAGCACCTGTGTCATGCTACATGCACTTAAAAAGGCTGATTCGATGCATGGTTAAGAAACTTCAAGAAGAAGACCAAGGAGAGCACAAGCTAAAGGAGATAGTGAGGGACATCTCATTGGAGACGTTATGGAGATGTTGAAGAACATATCACTGTGCCTTGCTAGCTTCACTCTGAGGTTTGAAAGCTATGTTGGTCGTACCTTGCCATCTAAGGCTCTCACCCAAAACACTCATAAAGTGTGGGTGTAGAAGGGTACCTATGCATGATCACTTCCTATGCCCATTCATTAATACTTCCAATGTTTAAGGTCATAGGTTCATGCATCATGACATGCATAATTCATTTTGTATTATTGCTTATGGTTTATTGCATGTTTCTTTTATAAGTTTTGTTTTATACTTGTTTTTGTTGATCTTACTTTACTTGTTTTGTTTTTGAGCGTGTTCAAAAATTCAAAAACCCATAAAAATTGAAAAATCTTCAAAAAGTTTGATCGCTTATGTTGTGTGTATCACATGTGAGTTTGGCCTAATACCTTTGTACTAATGGCGAAGTGCATTTACAAGCTTAGCTTGTTATGTATGTACATATATCTCTGTGGGAGAAATCTTGAAAACTATGTGTGATTGTTGTAAATAGATCTTCAAGCCTATCATGAATGATTGGTCAATTGTCTTGATTGTCTTGATACTTGCATAGACTTGTGCCTATATATCTTCCCACTTTATTTTTACGTTTTTGCAATAGAACTCACCAAATGTAAATCTTAAAATGAAAAAGAGATTATGAGCTACAAAAGTCTATCGCACATACTAGTATTTGACTAGGAAAAAGGGAAATCGACTTTTGTATTAAAATGTATGGTGCTCAAAAAGCCAAAGACTAACTCTCAATGTTGAAATATCAAAAATTTCAAGCACCGATCTCAAAAAAGAGATGTATTATCCAAAAAGGATCAAATGTTATGATTTATGCAAAAGCCAAATGAAAAGCTTATAAGTTTTGTAATCATTCTCTTGTGGGAGGTCATATATGTTTATTTCTATAATTGAGATAGACCACTTGACTTGGTACCAGTTATGTATGACTTGATTGAATTGATCATTGAAGCTTCACTCTGGTTTAAGGACTATTCCACATTTGATACTCACCCACAACACACAAGACTTTGATTCAATTAATGCTTATCTCATTTGTATGATTGTACATGTTTAAATGTGATGTGTATGCTAAATTACTTGTTGATCAAACCCAAAATGATTTTTGAGTGTTTTATATGTTTTTGAAAGTGATTTTATACTTTCGTGTTTTTAGTTTTTGTTCAAAATGCATTTTTGTGTTTTTCTTCAAAAACTGGTTCAGAGGCAGTTTTGCGAGAAGCTCGCAACTTAGAGCTTCTCGTGAAACCAGCTTAAGGGAAATAATTTTTTTTCAATTTCATACAGAGAGTCTCGCTACTGTCTTGCGAGCATTTCATGACTAAAGCCTTCTCGCGAAATGAGTTTTAGGCAAAAACTGGAAATTTTTCAATTTCGTACAGAGGCTATCGCGACTGTTTCGCGACTAAGAGCTTCTCGCGAAAGCTTTTATCCTTCTCGTGACTAATTTCGTGACTGCCTAACCTGCGAAAAACACGTGTTTTAGTTTTATATGGTAGATGTGACAGGTTTTCAAAAACTCTCTATTTCCCTCGTAGAGCCTCTCTCGAACCCCTCTCAACCTAAAATCATTTTTTACTCATCTTCACTCTCAAGCTTGTTTTCTGCATTTTCAACTTCAAGGTATGTTTTCTAAAACATTTTCTTCTCTTTTTGTCTTAGATTATGCAGAAATTGAGTTAGGGTTTCCAAAATTGGGGATTTTTTTGAAAATGGGTTGGGGTTCATGATTTCGTGAATTTTTTTTTCAAAATTTTGTTTAGGCTAAGTCCCATTTGATCTTTGTGTATCCGTGTTGGCCTCGTGTGGCATTCTAAACATGTATTGAGGCAGATTTCACTATGTTCATGCATTTTTCATTAGTATCATTCACTGTTGCATGCTAGGTTTTTGACAAAATGTTCAAGTGACATTTTGTGTTGAATTGGACTCAACTAAGCTCCATTCCTTGGGTGTACTCTTGATTGAACATGTTTAACATGTTTTGGTCAAAGAGTGTGTGTTTTACACACTATGCCTATTTTGTGCCATGCCATGCCATGCACCTCTTAGGCACACTTTAGGCACCCACTAGGCACACCCCATGCATTGCCTATTGAACACACATGCACAGTTGCTTTTTTTCATGCATTATGTTTTTGTTTACATGTTTTCACTGTTATAGCTTGTTATAGTTTTTTTGAGTTTGTTATGCTCTGTTTTAAGCTATTTTCTTTAGACTTGGAACTAACTTGAATCTAATCAAGTTTTGTGTTTTGTTTTGTGTTTGTGCACCTGTATCTTTTCTTTGTTTTCTATTTTTATGTGTAGATGTCTCCTACCAAACATTCAGCTCCTAAGAGACCAACCTCAAAGCATGCACGTACGGATTCTGATAATTTTAAGTCTGTTGAGGCAAATTTGAAATACAATGACAGCTACAAAAGAGCAACAATTATCATGGAAAGGATTGTCAAGATGGATACCTTTAAGGATGCTTGCATACCTGTAGTGTTTAGGGAAAGGATGTGGACAAAGCTTCTGAATCCAGTTGGAGTTGTATACTCAAAAATCATAAAGGAATTGCTGGGTGATTGTTGGGTGAGACACAAAGAGTTTGTGATTACAAGGGAAAGCATACAAGAATTTTTGGAGATTCATCCTCCCTCACAGCCAATCACAGTCCAATATGAGGATCGCTTGGACTCCATTGAGGAGATGGTGTTGACTCTTAGTGGTACACTTAAGAAGACCTCCATGAACACAATTCCATTCAATCCGAAGATGAGGACACTTGCTCATGTGATGATCCACAACTTATATCCAGTCACCAACCTCACGACATTATCCACTCCAAGGACAATCTTTTTGTACGATCTCTTTACTCACAAGGAGATTGATATATGTGGACACATCTTCCACCTTTTGAAGAAAAGCATTGAGAAGCAGAACTCCAGAACAGTCATGCCATTCCCTTCACTAATAATGGGCCTAATTGCAAAGACAAGGCTCAAATTCCCGAGTGGTCTTACTGTGGTACAACAAGACTATCCTATTGGTGCACACACAGTGACGAGGAGCACAGCTCACGTCAAAGGCACCAAAACCGGTGTGTCATCAATACCACAAGATCGTGTTGAGGAGGAGGGTGGTGACACAAAGGAGGAGATTGATAGATTCACCACTGCTCTAGAGACTTTAGCTCGACCATCATCTTCAACACCAGCACAAGGACCAGACAGACTTGATCACCTCCTAGCTAGAGTGGACCAGATGTTTACTATGCTTGACTCCCATATGCAGTACACCGCGGACCAGTTTGCATACGTCCAGGGTTAGATCACGGCATTATCTTCTTAGATCGGGGACATGTCCGTAGACTGTGGTTCAGATTTAGAGTCCAACTAGTTCTAGCCTCTTTGGCCATTCCAGTCAAAAAGGGGGAGAAAATTTTGAGGGGGAGGTTGCACAGCTTAGGGGGAGCATGACTTAGACCTTAGATACTTTGGTTCATACATCGGTTCATTGCAAGCAGTTTAGCATTATTTATGTTTTGGTTTAAACTATTTTAGTGTTTATAACTCTTGGATAGTTGTTTTACTACTTTCATTTAATGCTTTAGTACATTGTTCTTAATTTCAGTTTTTATATTCAGTATTTGTGTTTATCTCAATGCTTTGTAGCATTTTTTGTACTTTTAAGATATTGCTAATATGTCTTAAGTACCTCACACTTGTACCCTAGTAGGATCTTGTATCCAAAATGCATATACTTCGTGTATTTTGCATTGGTTGTGTGTTGGACATGCAAGTGATCATTGTGATTGGTCTTCATTGCATTGCATGTCCAGATGAGCATTTATTTGCTAAATGTTCATTGTAGTCATTCTTTAATGACTAACCTTGTTTGATCAAGATATGCTTATATGTTTTATAGTGTTTGCAAACTTGATCGCACTTTACTTGCTCATGTACGTACCATGTATTCAACTTATCTTAAGCTTAATGAAAGTTTTGTTTGTGAGTGAGTGTTTTAGGTTGCAGGTATATACGTGCAAGTGCTTCACAGCTTCTAGATTAGGTGTGAATGAGTTTTTCCACTGTTCCCAAACTCACGTTTAAGTCTAAAGTCTGTTTTACGGGTTTTGTCACGGAATTGCCAAAAGGGGAGATTGTAAAGTTGTAATTTACAACTATTTGTTTTATTGGCTTTAATTCCGTGCCAAATTTGATTGTATTTTTATTCAATCTTTTGTACCTTGTATTTATTGTGGGATTTAATTGTAAGGGGTGTGTGAAAGAGAGAGAGAGTGTGAAGACTTAAGCACATGACTGGAATGTGAACCGTCAAGACAGATGGAGATAGCTGTGTTTCGCGAGTAGCTTGCAAGTAAGGCCTTCCAGCAAGACACTTACAAAATATTATGTTTCGTGATACACACTTTCTGTACCCATACTATATATACCCACATTACCCACAAATGTTAAGGAGTGCTTCTGAGAGAAAACCCTAGCCATAAACCTTGAGAGTTAGAGATTGTTATATCCACATATCTCTACACATTTGCTTGTCGATTTTCCTCAACTCCTACCTCTCCATTTCCATACCATTGAGAGGTTGATAGCCTAAACACTTACCACACCCTTTCAGAGTGTCAAGTGAGGATTTGGTGCTGCTGGGAAGCATTGGAAGAAGCCAGGTTTTGGCAAATGCAATTGGGCGTATTGCAGGATTCGAAGAGCTAGACAAGACATGGTTCCAAGAAGTCTTGTTGGAGAAGGAGCTTGGAGGGCTTAGGTATAGCGGGTAGATTAGGCTTAGAGGGTCTCTTGCTAACCCATGTATCCCAACTAATTGTCTAGCGGATCGATTACCACTTAAAGGGCGGCGGAGAGGTTTTTTGCTGAGTTCTTTGGTTTCCTCTTTGATAACACATTGGCGTGTTATCTTGTGTTTGCATCTTTCTTCCCTACTCTTTTACCTTTCATTTTACTGCTGTGTTATTATGAATATGGGTTAGAGTAGCTTGTTTGTTTATACGCTTGCATATACTCTTCTGCACTTAATATAAGTTAGAATAAAATCTATCAAGCCGTAATTTTAATTTGGGGGTTTAAATAGCTCTTTTGTTTTTACACATTTTAGAACTTTCACTTTTGCTTTATAACTAAAAATATTTTGTTAATGGTTTTCCATGGATTTATTATTATTATTATTATTTTTCATTTCCTTTTGTTTTTGTAGGGTTGCTAGGAACACAACCTAACAGGTGAGAGAAAAAAAATTTATGGTTTTTTTTTGTGCTTTTAAAAAAGTAATCTTGATACGGCCTTTTAAACAACTATGAATCACCAAACCCTATGCCTATAATTGTTTGTGATTCCATTTTTTTCATTGTTTAAGGTTTGGACCTGTTAAAACTTATTGCTTTTTATGGGATAATGTATTTCTCTTTTGGATAGTCATATATATTGTTGAATTGTTTCAATAAGTTCTAGGCTCTAAATCTTCTAATTCTTTAATTATATGTGTGTGTGTGTGTGTGTGTGTGCACGCGCGCGGCATTTTAGAAGTTGTAGCATCTAAATTTTTGTTTTAGTTTTTGCAATATTTGAACATATTTGATAGATTTCAAAAATCATACCATAGATTATTCTTTTGAAGGTAGTCAATTTTTCTCTTATATTTCTCTATCGTGTAGTCATATATATTTTTTGTTTTATTTCAATAATCTATAGGAAGTGAATCTTATGGTTCTTTGGCATTTTAAAAGTTTTGACATCTGGATTTTTATAATTTTTTTTTTCTTGCAATATATAAATTATTTGACAAATTTCAATAACTATAGCCACGAATTATTCTTTTGAGGATAACACATCTTTCTCATATATTTTTCTATTGTGTAGTCACATATATACCCTTTTTTTCTATAATTTGTAAGCTCTAAATCTTTAGATTTTTATTTTTATTTTTATTTTTTATAAAATTTATACCTTTTGGAATTTTTTAACATCTATATTTTTTGGGTTCATTTTTTTGCAATATCTATAACTATCTTGTAGATTTCAATAGTTATAGTCCTAGACTATTCTTTTGAATTGATCCATTCTTTCTCTTATATTTCACTATCGTGTAATCATATGTATATTTTTTTGTTTAAATAATTTCTAAGATGTGAATCTTTTGATTCGTTAATATTCTTTGGCCCTTGTGAAGTTTTAATATTCAAATTTTCGTGTTATTTTTTGTAAGCCATTAAATGTTCAAGTAATTACTTCTTCATCAAATTGTAACACAAATTGAATTCAGATGAGAAATTCATGCAATGATGTGGTTTAATAATTAAGTTAAGAGCTTATTAAATTATTTAGTCTACCACACAAAAAAGTAGGTTTCCGTGCGTACCACACGTTTGTGACTAGTATATATATAAAACCGAAGTCTTTGACTTTTTATTGAGCTCTCCAGAGCTTGCCACATTATTATCATTTTTAAAAAATAAAATTATCTTTGTTTAGACCAAACTTAACAAAGAGCGAAACTCTATCTCTCTAATAAGTCCAACTTAAACTCAAACTCATCCTTATCATTTTAAAAAAAAAAAAATTATTTTCATTTAGTCCAAACTTAACAAGGAGTGAAACTCTATCTCTCTAACAAATCCAAATTAAACTCAAACTCAAACGTTGATAATTAGTCTCCAAACTTTCAAGGTTAATCATGAACACTATAAAAGCAGTGTAGACCCCTATATATATATATATATATATATATATAATAGCAGAAGCCTTAAGGAGGTGCTGACACGTTAGGAAAAAAGACCCCTTAAAATTCTGCCACGTTTAAGTTAGAAAGCGATAAATTATGTTGATTGGCAATTTTACCCGCCATTTAGAACCTCTCATTATAAATCACAAAAAAAAAAAAAAAAAAAAAAAAAAAAAAAAAAAAAAACCGGTTAAAATTAAATGACACACGGAAATTGAAATAGAGAGGCGATGAAAGACAAAGAGAGAGGCGACGAAAGCTTGTGATACAAAGATGAGAAGGAGACAAAGTTCGTATGGCCGGCTATCACCATCATTTTCCCACCACCATTCCTCCCTTGCTGGACTTAGGCTACCGGAACCGGCACTTGTAACCTAAAGGTGCACGCAGGATTTGAGATACGGACATAGAGAGAGAACTACCACCGGTAAGGTTTTTTTTTTTTTTTTTTTTCCTTAGATCTGGGTATAAAATATGAATTAGTTTTGAGAAATTTGGTTGAATTGATTTGTATTTAGGTATTTGAGTTACATTAGGTTTTGATTTGATTTTTTTTTTTTATTCGGTTTAGTTTCTCAGTATACTAAAAACTTTTGGGAGTATTTGGATTCAATTAATTTTTTGTTTGATTTTGGTTTAATTTTAGGGTATTTATAATTGGCTTTGGACAATCAAGTTTTAGAGGCCAAAAGTCCGAGAACGGTAGAGAGAGAGTCGGTTAGACACAGTGTGTAGAGAGATCGACCAATTGGAGATTTTTTTGGAAGAAGAGGAAGAATAAGTTAATGCGCCATGGATTCAGAGAGGGGCGCCACTACAAGTTTTGTCATCATCGTAAAAAATTAACCACATAAAATAATTTTTTTTATAAAAAAGCATGCCTATTGTACGGAGAGAGATAGAAAACAGAGTTTGGTAAAAATACAAATGAAAGAGAGAGAGAGAGTTTGTACAGCGCCAAGAGAGAAATACGATGTACACTAAGATAGAAATAGAGAGAGGCGATGAGGGCTGAGACACGGAGAAAGAAACAGAGAAAGAGGCAAAATCAGACCACTAGAACCACAAGGACATAGAAAGAAAAATCTATGGCCCATTAACACCGGTAAATTTTTTTAGATTTGGGTATGAAATGTTACTTTTAATTAAGTTTTCCTGTTGGATAGGTTTAGATTTGATTTGTTTTTGTTTTGGGATTTTAAAACACAGAATGATTGAGAGGATACAGAGGGGGAACCGCAGATTGTCGAAACCCGGGTACAATTTTCCTTTTTCTTTATTTATTTTATTTACTTTTAAGATTTGGGTATGCAATGTTACTTTTTATTGAGTTTTTGTTGTTGTATAGGTTTAGATTTTATTTTGGCTTTGATTCGTTTTTGTTTCGGGTTTTTGAGTTCTCCATGAAATTTTCATTGGGATCAAATAAGTATAGAATTGAATGTTACGCTGATATTACTTTTTTATTTTTCAATCTTAATTTAGGTTTTTTTGGTTGGAACCACATGCAAGCTACATAGAGAGAGGCCGCATACCCATTACCCCATAAACGGTAAAGTTATTGCTTTTTTAATAGTTTTTATTTTTTCTGTCTTCAAATCTGGGGATTGAATATGACTTAGGTTTGAATTCCTTGGTTGGATTGGTTTAGATTTAGATTTAGTTTTCTACCATGTAGGAAAAATACCCACTTAAAAAACAAACACATGTAAAACAAACTTGAAACACCACACTTAAGAAAAACGATGCATCTATTCGAATCCAAAGAAAAATGATGTATCTGTTGCTGTTTCTGTGATGTATGTCCATGAGCTGTATTTCTGCTGCCGCATATTCTGTTTTCTACAGAATAGGTTCAGGATTTTCTGTATAATTTGTGCTTTCAGGGGGGTTGAGTGTAATATATGTTGCTGTTTCTGTGATGTATGTCCATGGCTGTATTTCTACTACTGCATATTCTGTTTTCTGTAGAATAGGTTCAAGATTTTCTGCATAATCTGTGCTTACAAGGGGGTTGAGTGTAATATCTGTTGTTGTTTCTATGATGTTGTCCATGGGTTGTATTTTTGTTGCTGCATATTCTGTTTTCTGCATAATCTGTGTTTATAGGAGGGTAATTGTAATATCTGTTGATGTTTCTATATTCTATGTCCATGGGCTGTATTTATTTTGTTGCAGATTTTGTTTCCTGCAAAACCCCCTATATTTATGCTTACAGGGTTGTTATGTGTTTGTACATGTATTTCCCTTTTATCAAATAAAATTTCTATCTTTATCTCCAAAAAAAAAAAAAAAACACTTCGTAAATACTACCCACTACAATTTGTTAGCATCGTTTGGTTTTGTTGAACGCCTCATGGGTAGTTAGCATATCTTCTCAAACTTTCAAATGTCATTTGTCTGATTTGTTAATTTAATTTTTCCCATTGGGTTCTCTACAATAAAATGAAAGGTATGATAGCCTAAATTTTCCTCTTTATTTCATTGTTCAATGGAATCTCTTTTCCATTTGCAGTTGCTTTGATTTAGAACAAAGATTTCCTTAAGAACAACACAAATAAGACTATAAGTGCAAACGTTTTATGGGAAAAGAAAATCTTGAAAAAAGAGATTTTAAGAACTTAACTGGAACTTAAAATAGATGTGTACTTTCAAGGTTTTACTTTTAAGGTGGAAAACGTTGGAGGAACTGTTGTCGGGAGAAAGGAAGGAATTGAACAAATGGGAAGTAAAACCAAACTTCAAAACATAGATTTATGACAAAGAACAAAAAATTCAAAAACTAAAACGAAATGAAGATTATCAAATTAACACAGTCATAGACTTTTATTTTCAAATTAAGCATATGGGCCAACATCAAAATGAAGATGAGGGAAGAGTACAAAAAATTAAAATTAAAACTTACTATGAAATGAAAGAGGAGCCAGTTGTTGGCATTTAAGGGCCTTGACTTATAGCTTTTTTTTTTTTTTTTGGCTAAATTTTAGTTGACTGTAGATTTAATTTTTAATTCTTTTGCTAAATGATTTCTAACTGCAGATTTTTTTTTTTTTTTTATAGGATCTAACCATAGATTTTTTTTTTTTTTTTTTTTTTTGAGTCATGAATAAATGTGCCATTTTATTGGGTTTGGGCTGGTATATAATATTGATCATAAATTGATCAATATTGCTATAATTTCGGTTGACTAATAGGTAAGTTTATTTTATTTTTTAAACATAAAATAATATTAAAAAAATGGATATAGAAATCTAAAAAACATTTTCCATATCTGCTATGGGGAGTTATTGATGATCTTAGTATTGATATATGCACTTCACATGAAACTATAATTTGTGTATACACCAATTTTACTCTATCTTTCTCATATAATATATGCTGATGATGTGCAAGATATCTATTTAGTAGTAAGAAGAAAATTACTAATTTTGTGAAAATCTTAAGAGTCAAAGAGAAAAATAATGAAGTGTTTGGCTCAGCTGTTGTGGCTGTGATTTACTTCTTACCAATTATTATATTACTGTTTGAACCTAACAACATTTGTATTGATTTTTTAGTTTCTTTGGATTGGTTGGTCAAAATATTTTGGTACCGTTTGATTTTGTAATTATGATATTGAAATATGCTATCATGATCTATATGTCTGATTGATTTCTTACTTAAAAAGTCTCTGCCAGTGGGTTATAGAATGAGTTAACGGAGTTTCATGATTTCATCCATTAGTATTTTAAGGAAGTAATTTGCTGAATATTAGGCGATCCTTCACGTGATGTATTGTAAGTTGAATTTCATAACGCATAAAATTGCAAAGGTCAATAACATAAAAGCAAAATCAATACTTGAGAGAACTGCAATTCATGGCCTAAAACCTTAAGAGGCATTGAAAAAGTAGCTGATGAATTTAACCTGATGAAGAAAATCATACAACATAAAAACCATTCTTCAAAGAAATATGTGATATAAGATGTTGCACAAAATCAACCAAGTATGGTCACATGAGATCATATGTATCCACAAGAAAAGGTTATATGTCTATATATAGTATCAATATTCACCACCCTACCACCCAATAGTACCCAGAGGCCATAGCAGTATTTCATCATGTTAGGAAGGAACCAAAGCCACTCCAAGTACACTGGCAATGTACTATAGAGGCTAAAAAAATCAAGAGCCCAAAATAGAATTAAAGTAAAAGAACTTTGACACAACAAACACCACATTGACAAAAAAATAAGGCATGAAATCATAATAATCAGCCCAAAAAGGGAAAAATCAATGATTAAAGGTCTATTTATGTTGACTTTATTCATTAGAAAACATAAAATCATTGAATCTGGCCAATAACACAAAGGAATTACAGCAAATAAGGATTTGATTTGTTAGAGTAGATACCTCACATATAGTTTTTATGAGTACCAATGCCACAATGTTTTGAGAGCAGATTTTTAGAAAGCAAGCAAAACTTGACGTTGAGTTCTAGCTCAAATGGCATCTCCATGCCTTCTAGGAATGGGGTGGAGGGTGATATGTAGACATGGGAAAGAACGATTCAACATAAAGTAGAGAGCAAAACTCAGGAAGGCTTCTTACTGTAGACAGAACAACTTCATACATGATGAGCTTAAAATTTTCTAAATACAACATATTTCTTTAGTCACAAAACATAAAGAACTATGTTGACGCATGGAAATATGTCTCATGTGTCAAATAAGAGAAAGTCAAAGTTCAAAGACTCATCTTATAGGTGAAGGAAAATAATCAAGAGTCTCTAATAAGTATATATAGGATGATTAGGATCTTGACCAGATAAATTGACATTGAGAAATGAAAGCACTTTCCACAATTTTTTAGGAGGTCAAACTACATTTGTAATACTCTAACGTTGAGGTTGGTTTATGAGCTCTAGCAATGTCAGAGACTTGAATTTTCTTAACTTGGAACTTCTTAGCAACCACAATGTTGGAAATTGTGGGACTAAGATTCAAGGCTAGGTTATTGGATGAACTAATCATGCCACTTTAAATGTACATGGTATTAGATAGAGCAATCTGGTCTAATGAAATAAATTATCTCTATACTCTCAGAGTGCTAAAACTAAAGCTTGATGAATAAGAGGATAGTGGAGTTCTAAGTTTGTAATTATTGTAATGTTTATGGAAAATTCTTTTTTTGCCATTGTGAATTTGTTGTTGAAGACTTGCATCCATCAGATGGGATTATATATTTATGGTTAGGATAGTCCTTATTCATAACACAATATAATCCTCTGGCAAATATACTCCAAATCAGGTTCCAAACTATGACTAATGTAAATGTGCAGAAATTGTTATAATGTACAAATGTTTTCCTTATTTTCATATTAATTTATTCACATTTATGCCTCAAAGTTGGGTGTTGATATTACTTATCAAAAAAAAAAAAAAGTTGGATGTTGATATTGATTTTGCTGCTTCATTCAGATACTGAAAATAGTGTTGACTGTGTTGATGACTCTGTAGTTGACATCAAATGCTCTAATTTAGCTGATATTATTGTTGAAAAGTTTTTTGATGGTTCACAAGATAGTGAATCTTCTGAGTGCTTCAAATGCCCTTTAAAGAAGGTAATTCTTTTGTTCCTTTGGCATAGAGTGTCTATAAAGATGTGGTTTGTTGTGGTTTGTCACAACTACAATATGTAAATGATCTTAAAACTTTCAGTACTATCAAGTTTGCAACACAGCAGTTCACCAAGTAATATTGCTACAATAATTTAATATTTTTTAGCTACTCTTTTTATTTTAGTGACTGTGACAACTAAAACAGGCCAGTATTATAACTTGCTACCTCCTTTGAGTCCTTAGCAAACATTGATAAAATTTTATTGCTTTATAATTAATATCTTGGTCGGAAGCAATTTCATTAAATTATTAGTAGGTTATTCTACTAGAGTTCAAATTACCACTCAAAGGTCTAATAGTTTTTAATATACTTTTAGGCTTTTATTTATGACCTTCACAATGAGTTCCAGTCATGATTTGCATGTCCTAAATTGTGGAGAAAGATGAAGCCATTGACGTACTGCACTGTATTACTTTTGAAATGGTGTGTGCTTAATGGCGCTATGCATGCTTTCCCCATGGAGTTTAAGTTGCACCACTGCTATGTTCCTGCTACTGGTGTACAGGTCTATCATATTGGATTGCTGCATTGTTCAAGAGCTACTATTGCATTAAGGCTGCATCAATCAAGTGTTACTGTTGTATTTAGTGATGAAATACCCATTGATGTACTGTAATAATTAATTAGTAGTTGAAATTAACAAGGGATGTGAAATGATTCCTATTTCTTTTTCTTTTTCTTTTTTCTTTCTACACATTGTATAATACATTTGATTAATCAAATTTATAATTTCTCTTCTTTTTTTTTTTACTTTTTTTTTTCTTATTCTTCCTTCTCTCCAGTTAAGTTTCTTTCTTAGGGAAATATTTAAAGAATATAAGTTGCTTTGTAAGGAATACATTTAAAGATAGAACATAACAAATAAATAAAATAAAATATTCCCACACATTGTGTGAGTTAAAAGCTAGTATATATAATTTTTAAAGCCGAGTAGAGGTATGAGCTCCTTTTTTGTTATTTTCTTCTCCTCTACTTTGTTAAAAAAAAAAAAAAAAAAATTATAGTTTTTCATGTATTTTTTATAAAGTAATATGCCTTTGTTTCATCTCACGATATGAAAGTATGTTAATTTCTTAGCTAGAAAGCTTATATATGATATATTAAGAGGAGGAATGACTTTCATTATTTCAATGTGGGCTCCTACTCAACATTTTTTTAGTGTGGACCATATGCTAATAAGGTTCGTTTAAAGTTTAGACTCATTAAAATTTAAAACTTATTACTTTATGGGTTCATGTAAATTTTTCTTTTTCTTATATTTCTCTTTTGAATAGTCATATATTTTTTGAATTGTTTTAATAACTTATTCTTTAATTATATATCTTTTTTGGCATTTTAGAAGTTTTAACATCTGAATCTATGTAATCACACACACACACACACACACACACACAGAGATATATATATATATATATATTCTTTATAATTTTTAGACTCTAAATCTTTAATTCCTTTCAATAGTTATAGCCATGGATTATTCTTTTGAATGTAACTCATCTTTCTCTTATATTTATCTATTGTTTAATCATATATATATATATATATATATATATTTTTTTTTTTTTTGTTTCAATAATTTCTAAGCAGTGAATCATTTGATTCTTTAATATTTTTGGTCTTTTAGAAGTTTTAATATCTAAATTTTTGAGTTATTTTTTTGCAATATCTAAAACTATTTGACAAATTTTTTGTAAGCTATTGCACATTCAAGCAATGGCTTCTTCATCAAATTGCAACACAAATTGAAGTCATACAAGAGCAAATCATGCAATGGTGTAGTTTCTTAATCAATTTACTCCCTCTATCCCACTTTGTTTGTCTTGTTTGAAAAGTCAAACTTTTTAAGGGAACATCATTTATTGTCTTGTGTACCTTTTAAAAATGATAAGTTTCCAAAACTACCCTTAAATAAATTTATCAAAAAATTGAATTAGTAAATTAATAGGGGTATAATAGAAACATTAGTAAATTAATGACTTTTATTTTTAGAAACATGACAATATTTTGGGACATCCTAAAATGGAATAAAGGACAAACAAAGTGGGATGGAGGGAGTAAGATTTTAAAAAATTGTTTTAGTCTACCTCACAAATAGGTTAGCGACTAGTTTGTATTATAGTGATACTAATTTATTGAACCATGTAATAATCTAATTTTTATTTGTGTAGGTTTATACTTTAAAGTATAAAGTGGTCACGACTTTAGAAAATTGCAATAACTAGGTTCTATTATTTTATACTATATCACAAGAAAAATTAAATGGATTAGTCATATTATCAATTGAAAAAGAAATGCTAGAGGATCTTAAATACAAAAACTTAATTAGTAGTTTTGCATCTCAAAAAGTAAGAAAAATAGATTTTGTACGTTTTTAGACACCTTAAACATAAATAGATTAATCTAGTTATTTAGCCAAGTGATTAACTTAGGTAAATTATCCAGATCTAGGTTAACACAAATAAATCATATCATTGAAATAATTTGGAAAATAAATAACACAACGATATGATAACCCAGGAAAACCAAACCGGTAAAAAACCTAGGGAGGATTTAACCTAGCTATCCTCAAGGTAAAATAGATCTACTATGAAAGAATTGAAGTTTACACAATAGTGACTTAGACCACTGAAATCCTATTGCTAACTCGAGTAGGAAGCTTACTACCACGACCATGTGACAGCTCCGAGCCCACGGACTACTTCTTTCTTGGATTCACAGCAACCACAAGTACTCCCACTTGTGTTTCTCTTTAAGCTTTTTATGCAGCAACTGAAACGATCACCAAGCTCTCGACACCAATCTTGAGATTGGAAACCCTAAGTATGTATGAAGGCAAACACCTCTAGATCTCACAAGAGATTCATACACATAGAATAAAACAACAACCTTACACAATGTGGCTAGGGTTTTACCTTTTATACTTAAGACAAAATATAAAACCCTACACGTCATATGGGCTTGGGCCGAGTTGGAAAATCTGTAGAAAAAAAAAAAAACAATCTGTACAAGCTTCGATCGATCGAGCCTTGTAGAAAGTCAACAGTAATTTTTTGCAATTACTTGATTTCAACTTTACATAAAAATACTTTGAGCAAGTCTAAAACAAGACTAAACGTTTTGATCATGGTTTGCTAACATTACATAATGAAGTTCTAAACATTTAAACCTAAATTCTTAGAACCTAACAAACTCCCTCTTTGGCAATCCGTGACAAAACACAAAATAAACAAAATGCTCAAAGTTTACAAAAACAGCCCATTACAATAACATTGCCCAATAAAAACAAATTCAACATAACTACTATCTATTAGTTGTAAGGGTGTACCGCAGCACGACTGAATCAACCTGTATATTCCTATAACACTTAACAAACACATAAACACATGTGTGGAAAATACAAGTAAAACAAAATAAATTCTTGATTTCACATAACATAAAGTAAAAGATATATATCATGAATAACCTCATAAATATAAATCAATGTAACACAATGTGAAACAAGTAACAGAAATAAGAATATAATGTCTCCCCCTATCATATACAACTCATAAAAAATAAAGAGATAAAAAATAAATACATCATAAGCCAAAAATGAACTAAGTGAAGCACCTAGATACAATCTAAAACTCCAAAGCTCCAAAACAAAAAAAAAAACAAAAAAAAAAAAAAATCTCCCTCTATCTCCATCCATATGTTCTCCCCTTTTTTGTGACGAATTGCCAAAGGGCAATCACTCATCACCAAAAAGAGGTGGTAGAGCTGACCATCTAAAACTCGCCAACTCTACATGCAAAGCCTGAAGCTCCATGAGAACATCCACCAAAAGCTGACCATGAGTCGCCTGAATGGTTGTGACAGTGTCCAACATAAAACGAATGCTGGAATCATCCGAAGTAGAAGGTGGAGGAGCAGTAGCAGCAGTCAGATCAACAAACTCATCAATAGCTCAACTTTAGGGCGTTTAGAGCTAGCTCACATCTGAGCAGCCCTTTGCCTAAGGAAGGTGGCACCTATGGGAGCTATAATATAAATAGGCTTAGACACAGAAAAGTCCTCTAAACCTAAATGTAACAAAATCCGATGAATAAAATCCAGAAAGAAAAGAGCATGACAAGAAGAACTACTCCTATGAACCTCAACCAAGGAATGAATGAAAAGGTGAGGAAAACTCATAGGAGCATCTATGACAAGAGCATACAAAAATGCACATCTCTCAATAGGAATAGTATGCAAAATGAGAGGTGGGCCAAATAGAATGGCAAGAAATCCGGAAAAAGAGATAATGAATCTCAGTCAACTCATGAGAAGCGATCCAAGGATCAGAACCTCATTGGATAGAAGTCCCAGTAAGATATGACATGATGTCATCAAGGGGAGGAGACTCATCGTAAGGATAGACAGGATGTTGGACCTTAAGCACCCTAAGAGCAGAGGCCACTGCCGTTGGAGTAATGGTGTACTCTTCACCCCCAATCCAACTCTTCACATACTGAGTGTTGGAATCAATGGAGTGGACAGAGAGGTTCAAGCAGAACTCTCTGATCAAGGTAGCCAGAGGAGGATGATCAATATCCACCAAAGGCAACCAGCCCCTACGCTCAAAGTTTCTCCTAATCTTCAGGTCAAGTTCGTCTAAAACTACCTTTCTCTCAGCCCACACAGATCTAAGAAGGTTTAACTTCTCAAAAGACTCCTAGTTTTTCTCACTCAGAAACCTTTCACTATCAAAAGGAGGAGCAAAAGTGGAGGTGGATGTCCTATGGGCTCTAGTCTTCCTAACCATGATGCTAAGGTAGGAATGGGATAGACAGAAAAGAGACAAAGAAGAAAAAATAAAGAAAACCCAAGGGTAGACGGCATCAGACACAGTTAGAGCAAAAACAATATAGAAAATAACAATCTATATGATGCATGAACAAGATTAACACATGATGCATGTTCTAATGCATTGAGAATAGTCCAATTACACTTTAGAAACACAAAATTGGCCTAAACATATAGTTTATACCAAAAACCCCAAATTTTGAAAACACACTTTCAAAAAACCCAACAAATTGACCAATTGATCATTACACAAGTTATATAATAGAATATAATGACCAAATTTATCAATCAAACAAGTCAATTTCATCAATTTTTGCTCAATTGATCAAAATCCCCAATTCGAGTAGTTTCAAGCCCTAGAAATTTTAATTTTTCCCAATTCATCAATTGATCAAATTAAACCATAAAAATCATGTTTATATCATCCCACAACAAAAACCTAATAATCAATTGTGAAAGAAAACAATAAAAACATCAAAAATCCCAAATTTCATAAAGTCCGAAAATTCCCCTTGAAATGCATGAAAACTGAAAAGGGAAGGGTAGAATGGTCTTACCGGTGCTAGAAGACAAAAACTCTTGAAAAAATTTGAGGGAAAACGACAAAACTCGGCTTGAGATGGACCAGTCAAAGAGAGAGAGAGCCAAAAATTTTTTGAAAAAGTTTGAAATAGGGATGAACACGTGAAAAACTTATGTTTTAAAAAAACTCCCTGAACGATTTTCGAATGGCTGAAAAACAGGTTCGATCGATTGAAAATTACATTCGATCGATCCAGCATCAATCGAGCATCGATTGAGTCAGGCAGATTCAAACCAAATTTTTAATCGCAATTTCGATTAGTCGAGCAATAGGTTCGATCAATCGAGATTTTGGAAAAATCAATTTTTTGAAAAACAAAGCATTTCAATGCAGTAACTCCTCAAAGCATAATATTTTATGAATAAAATGCATGAGTATGAGATGAAAAGTTTTTCAAAAACCCTTGAATTTAACCCAGATTTTCCAAAAACAAATTTTTCAATCAATTTGTCCTAAAATTTCAAACTTCAAAACACATTTTGCATTAGAATCAATGAATTTTTTTTTTTAAATCTTGGATGGCCACAACAAGATCACACACAATAACATGTACAAAGTTTAGCAAAGAGTAACTTGTATAATGTGTGCAACTAGTAAAGGCTTGAGATACATGTTAGGTGATATGTGAATAGTAATCAATCACAATTTCTACAAAATTCATCACATAAGTTTGAAAGTGACTATCACCTAAAGAGTTACATCATATAACTCCTACATCTCTTAGAATAAAAGCTTGCAATCATATAAGTTTATTGATTTGCCTCATAATGTACACATAAATTTTATTTGATTTGATATTTATTCAGATAGCCAAGATAATGTACACACCAATTTTATTTCAATTTGAATTTTATTATAAGCTGAGGCTACACCTTATGTTCTTTTTGTGCATATGCTACACTTTCTCGAGCACAAAATCTTGTGATATGCACTAAGGTGTTTATGATTGGCTAGTAAATAGTGGTGAGATGGTTATTTATGCCTTTCTCTTAGGATTTTTTAGTCCTTACAATCAAAAGCATGTGACTTCAAGATCAAGATCATGTGATCAAAAACTATAAACAACTCCCACACAACATGCACTACAAAGCTCAAACTAGTAAAGTGCAATACAATAAGTTCATCCAAGCTAAACAAGGTACATAAACATGTTATGTAAAGATAAGATGGCCAACCTTGATTTCAAATCCAAGAAAAATAATGCAAAATATATTTTTCTTCCCTTTTCCTCTTTATTTTTTTATTTTTTTATTTTTTTCATTTTTTGAAAAGAATAACAAAAACAACCTAGTATGAGATGCATGAATGTTATGCAATGCAAATCCTAGAACAAAAAGAAAACATAGAAAGCAAAAATGACAAAGAGGAATTGTCACAAAGAATTGAGAGATGAAGCATAGGGACCATGAAAGCCAAAGATGATTAGGGACACAGAATCACACCAATTACTTGACGAAGTGTCTCAAACTTACTTCTATCAAGAGGTTTGATGAAGATGTCAGCATTCTGACGTTCAGTAGGGATATATTCAAAAGCCACAATCTTCCTTTCAACCAAATCCCTAATAAAGTGATATCTAATCTCTATGTATTTAGTCATAGAGTGTTGAACAGGATTCTTTGAGATATCAATAGCATTAGAATTATCACAATAAACAACCATGGGGTCTTGTGATATCCCATAATCACTCAAAAGCTTTTTTATCCAAAGAAGCTATGAACAACAACTTCCAGTAGAAATATATTCTGCTTCTACATTAGACAGAGAGATAGAATTTTGCTTTTTACTCATCCAAGCAACAAAATTGGCTCCCACATAAAAACACCCACCAATGGTGCTTTTTCTATCATCGGCATTTCCGACCCAATCTGAATCAGAAAATCCAGCAAGAGACAAATTTGACTCTTTACTATAGAACAATCCGTAATCACAAGTTCCACTAACATATTTTATGATTCTTTTAACAGCATTCAAATGTGAAACTTTAGGATTAAATTGAAATCTAGAGCATACACCAACACTGAAAACAATATCAAGATGACTTGCAGTTAAATACAAAAGACAACTAATCATGCATCTATATAATGTGACATCAATACACTCACCTAAAGGATCATTGGTTAGCTTTGCATTAGCAGCCATTGGTGTTCTAGCATGTATAGCCTTGTCAAGTCCAAATCTCTTGACTGGATTTATAGCATACTTTGCTTGGTTGATGTAGATTCCAAAATCTGTTTGCTTCACTTGCAATCCCAAGAAATAAGTCAGTTTGCAAACCATACTCATTTCAAACATCGCCTTCATTTCATTTGCAAAAGATTGAGCAAGAGAATCATTAGTAGCACTAAAAACAATATCATTAACATAAATTTGAGCTACTACAAAATAATTCTTATCCATTCGTATGAAGAGATTAGTATCTACAAATCCTCTTTTAAATCCATGCTCAGTGAGATATGTAGTTAACCTATCATACCATGCCCTAGGAGCTTGTTTCAAACCATAAAGGGCTCTCTTCAACTTGTTAACATCATCTGGTCTGTGAGGATCAACAAAAACCCTTTGGTTGTTCAACATATACCTCTTCTTGCAACATTCGATTCAAGAAAGCACTCTTGACATCCATTTGATATAACTTGAAATTCAAATAACTTGCTATGGCAAAAAGTATCTGCAAAAGTCTCATTAAAGTTAATCCCTTCCACTTGTGTGTAACCTTGAGCAACAAGTCTTGCTTTATTTCTAATAATTGTACCATGTTCGTCTGACTTGTTCCAATCACATTTACTCCCTCTGGTCTAGCAACTAATATCCACACATCATTCCAAACAAATTGATGAAGTTCTTCATGCATGGAATTAACCCAATCAGCATCTTGAAGTGCTTCATCCACCTTTTTCAGTTCAAATTGGGATAGATAGCATGAGTGAGTAATTACATTCAAGGCTTTGGATCTTAATCTCATGTTATCATTCAGACTACCCAATATATTTGTGGCAGGGTGATTTAACTTTACTCTAGAAGATGGACCTTTGACTAGAGATGTGGAGGTACCATTTTTTTCTGATGAAGGACTAGGCTCTCTTTGTTCTTGTTGAGTTTCATGAATCGGTGTGGATGGTTCTAAAATTGATGGTACTGAAACAATATCATTCAACAACAGTAGCTCTTCATCACTATACTTCTTAACATAATCATCAGGAATAGAATTCTCAACCTCCATAGGCTTTTCTTGAACTGGAAAAGTATTTTCTGAATGAGGTTCTGAACATAGTTAATCATTGATCACCACATTTGAAGACTCCACAACTGTCTTAGTTCTCAGATTGTATACTCTGTATGCTCTACTAGTGGATGAGTATCCCAAAAAGTATCCCTTGTCGCTCTTTGCATCAAACTTTTCTAGGTTCTCTCTATCACGTAGAATGTAACAGTCACTACCAAATATCTGTAAGTATTTGACAACAGGCTTCTTTCCTCTCCAGAGTTCATAGGGAGTTTTCTTGGAATCAGGTCTAAAATACACCCGATTGAGTGTATGACAAGCAGTGTTAACAGCTTCTCCCCAGAAGGATTCAGGCAACTTTTTGTTGTGTAGCATGACACGAGCCATCTCTTAAACAACCCTATTCTTCCATTCCACTATTCCATTTTGTTGTTGTAAGGTTGAATTTAATCTATCATTTTGTTGGCTTTATTCCGTGCCAAATTTTCTTGTAATTTAGCATTTAAAAACCCTATATTTATGTGGGAATCATGTAAGGGTAGTGTGTGAGAGAGTGTGAAGAAAGCTCAAGAGTGTGCACTCAAGAAGAGTCTTGTGACTAGATCTCGCGACTGGCGAGTCACCAAAGGTAGCATACGTGTGAAGCATGCAGGGAAGCTGAAGGGTCATGCCAACTGTAGCACTATAGAAAAAACTTCCAGTCTGGCCAGGAAGTTAGCTCACAACTCAAACTCATGACTCGTTCCAGTCACGAAATCAAGTCGCCCGAATGCCCTGTTTGTTAGAAACCTGAATATTCGCATTCCTCACTCGCCCTACTATAAATACCCTTATACCCACGAAATGTGGAAAGCTTTTCAGAGAGAATTTTGAGAGGGAAACCCTAAAGAAAAACAAGATTGACTCATCCATAATCTTCATCATTTGATTCTCCAAATTCCTATACTCTCACCCTCTCCATTGTTACATCCTTGAGAGGTACGTTAGCCAAATCCTTATCTTACCATACCCATATCTGTGAGGAGGTTATTTGGTGCTTGGGAAGCAGTACAAAAGAAACCAATTCATTTTGGTTGATGCAATGGGCTATTGCGGGATCTGGTAAGCTAGAGAATACAAGGTTCAGTGTAACCCTGTTGGAGCAAGAAGCTTGGAGGGCTTAGGTGCACTAGGTAGATCAGGCTTGGAAGGTCTTCTACTATTCATGTATCCTAACTTTATTCTCTAGTAGATTATTGATCGCTTGGAGGGCAGCGGTGAGGTTTTTCATTGAGGACTTTGGTTTCCTCTTCGATAACACATCGATGTGTTGTCTTTGTGTTTGCATCTCTCATCCCTTCATCTTTGCCTTTTAAATACTGCTATGGTTGTGATTAGTTTTGATTTAGATTGTTTTACCAATATTGTTTTAGCTTATTTTCATATTCAACACATACATTGTTTGGTTATAAGCTTGTATTGGTAATTTGTAAATTGGGGGTCTAAACGTTCATAGGTGTTTTACACATTATTTGAACTTTCAATTGGTATCAGAGTGGGTACACTTGTTATAGTTTAAATACCTAAGTGTGATCCTTGACCCTGTGTGTTTATTTGCCATGGATAGTGCTTTGTTTGCCTCTATGCATGTTTTGGATGTTGATGAATGTAAATGCCACGTGTTTGTGAAAATGCCTCTATGAGTGATAATCCTCATGATTGTGATGCTATGTTACATGAATCTTTGGGTGTTATTGATATGCCAAGTGTTTGATTGCTGAACCCATTTCTAAAAAGGATGAAAGTATTTGTTGCAATCATATTGTGGTACCCGATTTTGTGCTTATTGTGTGTTTTACCTCAAAGGACAAATCGATGTACATTCCTCCACATAAAAGAAATCAAAAGGTGGAGAGAAAGGCTATTAATTCAAAGCCTCCATTTAGGTCTCAAATTAAGGTTTTGGATGGATCTAAGTTTGTTCCAACTTGCCACCATTGTGGTGTGATTGGTCATATAAGACCTCAATGTCATAAGTTGAAAAGAGAACAAAAACCACGTTGCTAGCTTCCTTCCCAAAAAGCCTAGTGGACCTAAACACATTGTTTGTCACCATTATGGTGCTTTTGGTCATCTAAAACCACATTACTCTAAGTTTCGTGCTCTAGAAAGAATTAAAAGAAAAGAGAATCTTGAGCTTTGTAGAAGTTGTGTTAAAAAGGGTAAACCAGTTTTGAGTGAAAATAGCATGTTGTTAAAGAAAGTGTTTAACGCTCTTGACTCCTTGTCAATGTGCATCTTTGGTTCTCATTCTTCCAACCCTCGTCTCACTTCTCATGAGATACTCATTCCAAACATTCGATCCGTTTGGATGAGGAAGGGTTCCTATGGTTGAGCCTTTACTCTTTTGGTCCTTGATCTAATTCTTTCAATCTTTGTAGGACCCTTCATGCATTGAATGTCATATCTTCATGCATTTTGTGCATCTTGCATTTCTTTGTATGCATTGCTTTTATTTTGATCTTACTTTTATGTTTTAGTTTTGTGTGAGTAAAAAATCCAAAACCACATAAAAAGTGAAAAATTCAAAAAGTTTGATCGTATATGTTTGAGCACATATCACATGTGTGTTTGGCCTAGTACCTCCGTACAAATGGCTTAGTGCATTTACAAGCTTAGCTTGTTATGTATGCACATCTATCTTTGTGGAAAAATCTTGACATCTATGTGTGATTGTTGTAAATCGATCTTCAAGCTTGTCATGAATGATTAGTCAATAGTCATGTTGGTTTTGATACATGCATAGACTTGTGCCTATATCTCTTCCCACTCTTTTATTTTTGCTTAAAAAGCTCAAAAATGTCAAATCTCGAAAAGAGATAATAAGCTGCAAAAGTTGTCGTACATACTAGTGTTTGACTAGGAAAAAGGAAAAGCGACTTATATTGAAAATGTATGATGCCCAAAAGCCAAAGGCTTGTTCATCAAATTGAAAAATCAAAAATTTCAAGCATCGATCTCAAAAGAGATGTAAAGATAAAAAATGATCAAATGTTATAAATTGTAAAGAAGCCAAATGAAAAGCTTCAAAGATATGTAATCATTTTCTTGTGGGAGGTCATATATGTTCATTTCTAGCTATTGAGCTTTAATCTAGCACTTCTTCACTTGATTCTTCGACAGATTTGCATGGTTTTAACACTTGGACTTGAAACCTTGTTCCTTGAAGTATTAAACACATTCTATATCTACCCAATTACAAGAAAAGTGTGTTTTGTAAAAGGATTAGCCAATTCTATATTAACATATGTTCCTAACATGATTTACATATGTCTTAATAGTTCCTATTAAATTATTAGAGATCTATTCATAAAGAAATTGTTAAGTTATTTTGGATTTATTTGATTTAATTTTTGAAGATAAATTTTAATTGCTAAGAAGGCCTTGCACACTTATAGGGTGCTTACTTTATAAGCCTGCGGCGGTTGTCACATGCCTATCTTTATAGTTGGGTTCGAGGCATGACAATTTTAATGGTATCAGAGCTTAGGTTATGATCTTGCAAACTCTATACTAGGATTTGATTTGGAATAAGGTTTGCGCACTAGGGATTACGGTTATAATCATTGTTTATGACGATTATTAAACCATAGATAGTGTTCTTTTGATGATTTGATGAGAAGTGTAGGTGAGGTTCCATCACATGATGAATTTTGTTAGGTCAAATTCGTTGGGATTTTATATTTATGTCTCTTAGATTTATGCGTACGTGACTTAAAAAATGAAAAGGAGGATTTTAATTGATATACTTCTATGTTCTTATACTAGTATTAAGTGGGTGTGTTTTATTCTTGAAATTTTGTAATTGATTAGATTGGTTATTAAAATGTGTTCTTCTTATTAAAAAGGAATAGAGAGTGAGAAAAGAACAAGCAAATGAAATATTCTTGCTGTTTTATGACTAATCTTTTGAAAACTCAATTGATAGTTTTGCCTAATATAGTCGACCTACCTAAGGTTAGTTTGATATGTAGGGGATTCTCATAGGTCTAATTATTGAATGATAGTTTACTATATGTCCTATTTGGAATTTGGAGTGCTTTTAGGGAATTGGAAATTGTAGAACTTTATTTAGGGGTTAAGGTTTGATGTTAGAGCTACAATTCCTTGATTTTAGTTTATATGGACTTAGGAAATTAATAGAAAGTTCATAGTGTGAAGGGAAAATCAATCTGTGGTTATTGTAGTTCACTTTATATTATATGTTATTATATAAATTCTGAGGGTGTTTTAAGAATTTAGTAATATATCGATGACTTCCTTGGATTCTAATGTTAAGGACCGACTTTTTGGGATCTTTGTTCTTGAGAAGTTTGAAAAGTATCGGGGAGTGGGGAGGATTCATCAAACAAGGGAAATGTGCTTTTCTATGTTGTTGTGGTGCTTGATCCTCAAAAGAAGTTGGATTATTTGAATTATTATTTATCAAATTTGTATGGAGAGAATGTTGCAAAGGATATCACTGACCCAGTGAAAGGTGTATTGGAATGCTTGTATGAGCATTATAATTCAACTCATTCATCATATGTGTCTATACAAAGTGCGAGTGAGATATCAAGAATGGAAGGTGTTGATTTTGATGATGATGATGATGATGATAATCCAGACAAATTTATTGCCTCTTAATACAAGGCCTTTAGGCAAGGAAAACAATCTGTTTGGTGTGTAGATGATGTTGCAAAATACTTGATGAAGAATAGTGAAAGGGAAAATGACAAAACCTTTAATATACCAGCTTGGTGGAAGTATAAAACTAATAAGTATAGTACACTATCTCGGTTGGCACAAGATGTGTTGGCTATACCTATTTCTACTGTGGCTTCTGAGTTGGCATTTAGTACAGGAGGATGTATACTAGACCCATTCCATAGTTCACTTGCCCCTAAGATGGTACAATCTCTCATATGTACTCAAAATTGGCTTCAATCTTCAGTGCAAATTTCGCTTCGACAAGCCATGGATGATGTTGAGCTATTTGAAGATTATGGAAAATGTAATGTTCTTAAAATTTATTAACTTGTGCTTTAACTGAAATTTAATATATCTTGTATATTTAATATATCTTGTTAGTGCATTAAATGAAATTTAATATATATTATTATTCTAAAATGCTTTGAAGCTTTTTGGAAGTGAAGTTAGCTTCACCTTCAGCAACATCACCTTCACCATCAAACACTGTTACTAATCTTGACTAATCTGCCTACATACATTGGTTTGTTTTGCTTTTGTGTTTTTTTTTTTTTTTTTTTGGGATTGGGTGTCATTTGCTACTTCCTGCTATTGTTACTGATTGAAGCTTTTATCATATCTATTTTCTTCAATCCTTTTCTTTGATATGTTTAATAAACTCTTATGCAGGGTTAGGCATGAGTGCATTCTCATTATCAGCCCATTGTACTATTATGTCTCCTAGTGCAACCATGAACTTCTTTCTTATGGAACATGTCACTCTTTAATGTCTGAATTTGATTGGCTGATTTGCAATCTAAGGGTAGCCACTCTTATCTCTTTTTTCCCTCTTTTTTGCGGTCATACATTTTTTTTTTTTTTTGCTTAGTTTTAATAATTTTTGTGTTTGATTATTAAACTTTTTTGGCCCTTTGGAAGTTATAATATTTGAGATTTTGGTTTCCTTTTTTCCTTTTTGGGTTTATTTTGGTGTTAAAAGTTAAATCTTTTGAAAGATTTGTAACCTACATGATTATCTGACTCATGTTAAATCTTTTGAATTGTGGTTTATATTCTCAATCTTTTGAATTGTGGTTTATATTCTCAATCTTTTGATTTTTGGTTACAAATTCAAGATTCGATGAAAATTTGCGACTTCAATTTTTGTTTGGTTGCTTTGAAAATGGACGAAAAGGAGATGAATTGAATTTGAGTCCTATGTTTTATTTTTCTTTTTGTGGTTGTTTCCTTCATGATATACAATCACTCAACCAAATGTAGCAGATGGCTTATTATGTCAGATTTATGCTGGTACATACTTTTCATATTTGCTTCTGTTTGTAGGTGTTTGGATTTGGGCTATGGAAGCATTAACTACTTACTAATGGTTGTGAGGTCAAAATGGCTTTGATTGTACACTTCTTTCTTACTTTTGTTTTTGGTATCTTAGGTGAATTTTAATTTTAATGTTTTTAATATGTGAGGTGCACCTTCCTCATAATTAACATCCAGAACTTAGTTGCACTTATGATGATCCATAACTTTTGATGTGTGTCGAGGCTCATTTTTTGACAAAGCCCAGTAAGAGAAAAGGCCCAGCAACATGGGCAGACCAAAGTTAGCAATCAAGAAAAATTCATTGAGCCCAAATAGCAGGAATGAATTGCTCACGGGCTCATAAGGTGGGTCCTAAAGAAGAAAACGGGCTTGAATGGGCACAGAAAGAGAGAGGAAGCAAATCCATAGGCAATATGTAGAAAAGTGAGAATGGGCCACAACAGGCCTAAGGTAATGTAAGCAAAGAAAGTAAGGGGCTAATGAAAGACCCATCAAACCCAAGGATGAAGTATAAAGTAATTGGGCCAGGGAAGCCCAAGAGAGTTAGTAAAGGCCCATGGGAAAGCAGGATTGGAAAAGGGCCGAGGAAGCCCAAGGAAAACAAATGGACCAAGGATGTCCAAGAGGAAAATGGGACACAGGAGCTTGCAAACAGTGTAAGAAAAGGTCCAGTGAATACACTGAGTCACTGGGAGGGAAATAAACAGCAGGCCTAAAGAGGCCCAGCAGGATTGAATCAAGCAACATTACAGTAGGAATAGCAAAGTGGTACTGCAGGAAAATGCTAACAAGGCCACGGAGTGAACACAAAATAGGCCGGGGGAAGGAATGCCCACGATCCAACAAGGCCCAATCCCCAAAAGAATCAAGTCATAAAGAATGATAGATCATAAAACAACCCATTACATAAGAAGCCAAAAGTGCACGGCAAAACGTATAGACCAATCTCCAGAACACGGCAAATGCATGAGCAGCAGGTGAAGAAGGTGAAGCACGCACGAGACCTAGGCTCCACCAACCTGTACCCAACCAATATAGGAAGTGGTGGGTCATAGGTCAGAGGGCATGGTCTAGCAGTGGGGAGAGAAAAAAAAAAAGCCTATTTTGCGGTTATTACTTAGGCTATTTTTTGGGAAATGTCCTACTGGGATAACATACCACCCAAAAGAAGTAAGGATGATTTGGAACCACTAGGTGTATGCCATGAGGGATAGAGAGAGAGATCACACACACTGTAACAGGTAGAAAAAGCCACAACAAGCAAACAAACAAAATATCCTTCTTTGTTTGGTAGAGGGGAGCGGCATAGCCAGCACAAGTAAGTGGTGGTGACTGAACCACTGATGACCAGTAAGTGGTCAGTAAGGACACCCACACCAGACAAAGGCAATTAAGGGCTAAAACAGTAAATACCAGTCACGGCAGGCTCTATAAAGAACCCCTTGCTGTGCACTAAGAAAATAGGGGAGGGAGGATTCAAAAAATCACGGTAATAGGAATTTTCAGAGAAAAACATAACCCAGAAGAAAGCATTGAGAAGGAAAGGAAGTAAAACAAAATAAAAAGAAAACTAAGAAGTAGGAAGGAGTGGAAAAGAAAAACAGAGAGTTTAGAATGGCAGGCATGCACCAATAGGTTGATTTCTTCTCTCCCTTAATAGCCTTGCTCTCTATAAAAGAAAAAAGATCTGTATTTGGGCATGGACCATTTAGGCCTGTTCTCTCAAAGCAATTAATTTCTTCTTTGAGATTACTCGTGTTAAGGGAACGGTTTTTGTTTTCCTTCTTGGTTTCAACCCGTGTGTTACTTGGCATGGCAGAATAACGCTTTGATTTTGCTAACTCTTTTTATCCTTCACTTCGCTTATTCTGTGTACAAAGAGCCTTTTATTGCTCACTTTCATTTATTGTGGCTAAAAGTAGTGATTGTGTTTCTTATATCATCTTTATTATATCTGTTTGCCATAATTTACTCACAGTGGTTCTGCCTGCCATGGGTCTGTGATTAAACTCTGGCGAACAGGGCATAGTTTGTGCACAAGCCATACCAAAGTGAGTTACAATTGGACCAGTCTCGGCTTCCTTACTCAGAACATTCGGGCCAAATACTGCAGGAGGCAACCCAGCCCAACATTACAAAAAGGGCCCACTACAATGTGTAGATTCACACAATTGAATTTAATGGTAAGAAGAAAAACTATTAAATTAACAATACTGTGTAACTTTGTAAAGGGTGAATCTATATTAAGTTGTAATTGAGTGAAAATCCATAACTTCATATGTATATATTCATACATAATTGGATTTGCTGGTCACAAGAGAATTTTTTAAATGAGATCAATGCTGCGTGATTGTTGGATAGGTTGAATCTATATTGAGATGTAGTTTTATGAAAATAATTGATTACATACGTTTAGGATTTTAGCTAGAGTTTATGCGCTTCAAATAAATTTTGAGCTACATTTGCTTGATGAATAATGAATGTGGTATAATATGCATTTTCAAAGTAATCTATAGTAAATAGAACTTACTTTCTTTTTAAAGTATTTTTGCTTCTGTATTTATTACTCAGTCTTACCTAATGAATGCTTATGATGGAGGATTCATTGCTGCTCAACATTGGACTACAATTAAGGGCTACAATATATGCTTTAGATAATATTTAGAAAAATACACTTCATTTTATTATCAATTCAAATACTTAATTGCTACACATACTATATGCTTTTAACAATGCTAATGCATAATTCTTGTGTGATACCCCAATTTGATTGATTGTGTGATGTGTGTGGGTGTGTGATGAGTCCCACATCAGGTATTTACTGAGTATATCTGGGCTTTATTAACAACTACAAAGAGCCTCAATTGTGACTAGTCTTTTTGAGGTATAGCGCAGATGTGGCTAGCGCTTTTCCTTGGGTCGTTACATCTTGCATTGCATCTTTGTCATGTGTACATAAACTCTTTGAATTTTGGTTAGAAATGATATGATACTTTGTTGAATGCTTGACTTTGCATAAGAGCCATAAATTTTTTCAAAAATATAATTTGAGGGAGAACTTAGCTTTTTCTTTATTTGGTGTTGCACTTTTGAAGGTAAAAGAGGTTGGGTCCTAAGCAGAAGGTAGTGACATGCTGATTATTGTTTTTTGGAGAAGGGAAAAGGGTGATTCTTCCCTGATTTGCTGGACTATTATAAAGAGATCTTATTAAATAAATCTGCTAATGCAAAAACTTATATGCTTTGTAAGGATTTGGGTTTTTATGCTTGTGGATGGAGCCATAACTTATATACTTTGTAATGATTTGGGCTTTTCTTTTTCTTCTTCAGACCTATGAAAAGGTTGATGAATTTAGGTTGTTTTATTATTAGAATCCAGGTTTTTATTATTGATTTTCTTGACAATATTGGATGATTTGGGTTGATGAATTTAGGTTGTTTTATTATTGATTTTTTTGACAATATTGGATTTGGGTTTTCTTTGAAGATGTGAATGATGGTTCTGTTATGGAATTGTGCTTCTTGGAAGAGATTGGTGAAGGAATATATGAACAGCTAGCAATATATATTATTAAAAAAAAAAAAAAAAAAAAAAGTCCAACCCAAGACCCAACTAGAGAACCAAAAAAATCGACCCAATTTTTCGAGTTGGGTTGGGTTTTAGGCAGCCAAACCTGATTTCTATCGTATCGGGTTTCGGGTCACAGTAAACCCAACCTAATCCAACTCAATATCACTCCTAGCTCTAATATAGAGAAATTTTACATATGATTTTATTCGTGGGATTTGATTAATATAATACTGTAATAGTTATACAACGTGGTCAAAGGAGTTCGATTAGAGCCAACACTTATTTTAACCAAGCCAAAAATAGGCCACGATATGCACTTCTTGAACTCATTCAAACCTAAAATCATGTATTGTCCCTCTTGCTAATAATAATAACTAGTCGCAAACCCGTGCGATGCACGGGATAGTTTTAAATCAAATGTTAACACGTTCAAATTTAAACATCTCTCTAATTTCAATTATTGAAAGCTAAATTGACTCTAATATAAGATGAAAGATGTAATATTATGAAGTAATATTAAAAATGAGATAAATACAAATATTATGAAGTAATATATTACAATAATCATAATGTGCTCTTACATTTGATTTAATAAGTATTACAAAAGAACATCACACGGGAATGCTACTAATTTTTTTAATTTGCACAAAGAACATCGCACGGGAATACTACTAATTTTTTTAATTTGCACATAAGTCCCAATACCATGCATTTTTGCTATGGCTGTTTTTATTTTTTAATTTCATTTATTTCATGACTTCCACTAAATATTCAATGTATTCATTATATTTAAAAAAAAAAACTTTGAAGTAAAGCTGTATTCTCAAATAACTAAATAAAAGAGTTTAATTCCTCTCTGTTTCAATTTAAAACCAAATTGTGCATAAAGGCAAAAAAAATTTCTTTGTTCCAATATGTCTTTAGTACCAAAATCACAAACCCATTACAACCAAATTGTGCATAGAAAATCTTAAAGATTGAAAGACAACTTTAAAGTGTTTTTTGTATCTTCTTCCTTTGTTGCTTTGTAGTATTCTTGAATATGCCCTTTTGTTTTCCTTGAGTACAGATGTTGGTGTGAGTTGCACATTGCTTTGAACACCAAGTATTTGTAATTTTGTACAATCACCATCTTCTTCAGTTGATAAGTTGTTGCTACATTCATTTGAAGTATCACTGATGTAAGCCTGACAATAGAACAGGTTGAGGAATGTATTACAACATATACATCTTAAATATCATATTTGTAATTTAGCTAAATTAAAGAATACGTACTTCTATCATTTTATCAAGCTGAATTGCTTTGTCAGTTTCTTCAAAAGACTCAAAAAGTTTCTTGATAGTGTAGAATTCCCATCCATACTCGAGATTTTAGTCATTTAGTTGTATTTTTCTTCTTAATTGAAGAAAAATATAGCATTCACATACTAACTTCAGAATTTAAAGAAAAAAAAAAAAAACCCATAAAAACATGATTATTTGATAAAATACAAATTGTACAAAGAAGTAATTAAAATAATGGAAATCTTGAGATGAAACAATTAAACCAAACATAAAACCAAGTTTGAGATAACCAAGAAACTTAAATATGCAATCATATTCCAATTTCAAATTCTTTCTACAAACATATTACCAATAAATATGTAATAAACAGTACAGAATAAAGGAAAGATTGGTAAATACCTGACTTCCCTCAACTTGTAGTTGTATTAGCAAATAAGCCAGATATCAAAATGCTAAATCCCTACCTACAAAACAGTAAAAATCCAATTTTTCAGCCAATAAACATTAAAAGAAGAGAAATAGTGCCGTGCATAAAGTTTGAAACAGTGTAGTGTAGTGCAAATTTTAATGAAACAGTGCAGTGTAATGCAAATTTTTATTTTTTAATCTCCTTCATATCATCAAACAATTTGATTGTGAGAGCAGG
The DNA here is from genome assembly GCA_030820535.1 of Quercus parvula. Taxonomy (NCBI): domain Eukaryota; kingdom Viridiplantae; phylum Streptophyta; class Magnoliopsida; order Fagales; family Fagaceae; genus Quercus; species Quercus parvula. The sequence continues at coordinate 34,978,141 of JAUAME010000005.1, forward strand.
CAGCTTACCCTCATAAAAAAAATGAGAACTCTTTTCTTCAAGAATTAAATAGATTAGCATAAAAATTTCAATGATTCTATCCAATGAAAAAACAATCACCTACATCACCATAGTTGCTGCTGTTAGCTAACTTTAACTCATTTTTTCCATAGTGACCAGTAATTTATAGAGGCAAAGGAACCCAGATATTAAAAGCAAAAGCCTAAACTAAGTCCTCTAATTGATTTAAGAATTCCATTTTGTTTTATGCAGTTACTTTCAGTTATAGTCTTGCAGCCTTGCAAGTATTTGAATGTATCGTATCTAATAATGTATCTTGTCTAATCAATGTCAGCTACATCATACCTTGCATGTCCATACGTTCATGGGTTTGAAGACAAAAATAATGTTGTTGAGCAATACAATATTCAAATCTGAAAAACTAAACAACACTGAAAAACTAACCTCAACGTACTCCACACCAATTTCGCTAAGATTATTAGGAATGTTGTCTGATGAAAGCAAGCTAATAACTCCACCTCGCTCAGTTTCCACTAAACAAATTCAAACACATAGTTCAGTTTCCACATAAAAAAATTCAAATTGATTATCACCATTTTAATATCTATTTAAAATATTGAAGATGTAACTCACTTCAAAAATATTATCGTCAAAACACACTATAAACTCATTTACAAAGTTCCAAACCTAAGACTTATCTAAGTGTGTGCACAAAGAAGACCAGCTATTTCAAGCATAACCTAATCTTTAAAACCTCAATAGTTCTTTTCATTGAAGTGAACTAATTCAAAGTAAATTAATTTGAAGTAAACAAAAGTAGATCAGATCCTAAGTCATAATTCTAACATCAAATTGATTGAAAGCAAGCATAAATGCAAACCAACCATAGACTACCACTAAACAAATTCAAACCCATAGCTTAGTTTCCACAAAAAAAAAAAAAAAAAAATCAAATTGATTATCGTCAAAACACAGTACTAAACTCAGTTATAGAGTTCCAAACCCAAACTCAATCAATTACAAATACAAAGAGAAAAAAAATCCATGTCGTGAAAAAAAGCTAAACTAAAAGCTAAGAAATCCAAACTAAACGAATACCATGCCTTTAACCCTGATTCGAATGGAGGAAAAGAATGAAGAGAAAGGCAAAAGAATAAACCTAGAAATTCAACAGCCACCCAAAAAAAAAAAAAAAAAAAAAAAACTCAAATTGAAATAACACTGCAAAAACTGATATAACTACACTAAAATTTGAGTTTCATGATTTCTTTAAATGTAAAATAGTTAGAAATTAGATGTACATAGATTATCACAGAGGCAAACGAATACCATACCTTTAACCCTGATTCGAATGGAGGAAAAGAATGAAGAGAATAGCAAATAAGAATAAACCTAGAAATTGAACAGCCGTGAAAAAAGAAAAGAAAAAAAAAAGAAAAAAAAAAAGACTAATAAGAATCAACTATTTATAAGACAATAGTTATAGAGTCCTAATAGCTATAGAGTTCGGATTCCAAAAAAAAAAAAAATTCATAGAGTTCTAATTAAATTTGTTTAGTAGTTACCTTTGGGCCGGTTTTGACGGGCTGGATTGGGTGTATTGCTGACCGACATAGTTGATGGGTGAGACCCACGGCAAATGGTAGGGAAGATATGGTAGACCATGTCAGTGGGTTTCCGATTTCGAAGATCAAAGCTGGACCTGGATCCAAAAAGTTTGAAGGAGATGGTTAGATCTAAGATTAAGGGGAAGTAGTTGAGATGGTTAGATATGAGAAGAGAGATTATCTGAGTTTTGGGGGGAAGGAGATGGTAGTGAGAGAGATATGAGAAAGAGAGATTTTTTTCTTAGAAGTATCGGTTTTTCAGAGCATCGGGAGTATCGGGTTATTAGTATAACATTTTTTTTTTGTTTTTGGTTTTATTGTTTTGAGTGTTTGGTTTATTACGTTTTTTTTTTTTTTTTTTTTTTTTTTTTTTAATATGTTGTGTTGACATGAAAAATTTTCTTCGGTTTTATATATATATATATAGAGATGACACGGGGAGAGTCTAGGAATAACTAAAATTCACATAAATTAAGCAGCAAGTTGACTCATTTAGCTTCCAAATTCATGCTACTAATTAAGTTTGGTACATATATATCAACTCATCCTTAATTAGATCCCAAAGAAATCATTTCCATTATTGTCCCTCTTGTTAATACTGCAATTTGACCGACCATTTGTTAGCTTTGTGGATTTGAAAGAATAGGAAATTTTCATCACACCTTCATATATAATATAATCAACCTATGGTCCTGTTCTCTGTAAATGGATAACATAATTTTTGGACCATCGAATCTAATTTACATTCGCCCGAGCCAGCCCACAATGTCTCTAAATTCACGCTTGTGTTCTAATTTATGTAAGTTCATGATTATCCAATCAAATTGCAGGTTATCTTCATGAAATTCTTTGGCTTCTCTGGTCTTTTATGAAGTCAGTGACGTTGCCCCATCTTCAATGCCAAATAAGCCAAAACTCTGTATCCCACCAGCATTACAGCCAAAGCAGCCACATCCCACCACTTGTTATCAAGACCCAGGTACTTAATAGCCGGAAAATCCATTACTTTACATTTCACCACTGACCCACACTCATAAGCCTCATTCACTGAGTACTGTACTCCCACAAGGAGCTTGTAACAGAAGTGACTAAAAGAAATGTACTTCAACCAAGCTATAAAACATGGAATGTGCTGAATGTAGTATCCTCCAGCTAGTAAGAACACAAGCATGGTCACAGAGGCTAGAGTTGTTGCCTGCTTTACTTCCATCAGGATTGCCCCAAGTGCAAGGCCTAGCCCTTGGGAGACTAGCACATTAAATAGAATAATCAAGAGGGTTAGTACAAACGTAACTAGTGAAGGCTTGAGACCACCCATCCAGTAAGTGACTGTTACAAACACAGTTGGTAGCACAAGCTCCATTGGCAAGTCCCCAGCCATTCGAGCAAAGTAATAGGAGGAGAGACGGTACATCCCTGAGGAACGTTCTTTTATTAGCATTGGACGCTCCAAAGGAAACGCAAATATGGCATTGAATAGGGGGAAAAAGCCCCAGAAGATGGAGAAGAAAAAGAGAAGCCCAACCTGTTGGAAAGTTTTTTTTTTTTTTTTTTTTTGTTAGTAATAATGTCCAACTTACAAGCAAACCAGGTAAAAAATGTTTTACATTTTAAAAAAGTTGTTTGGTTGGAGAAAGATGAAAGCAAATAATGGTTGCTTATATTGAACAATACAAGCATTTATATGAGAAAAAACATGTGTCCAACGCTCTAGTGCTATGTCGAGAGCAAAAAAAAAAAAAAGCTCTAGTGCACTGTAACATAGGCCCGACATTATGTGTCAATTTAGTGCACTGGAGCACTAGAATTTAAGTGGAGTAGTATTTTAGTGGCAATTCATAAAAAGTCAGTCATCCTTGAAGTTGCTTAAGATGAGCTTGGAAGTTGAAATAAAGTTTTATGGTCCTCATAGTCATACCTGATCTTGAATGTTTGAAGTGTCAGACCTCCACCACAATAGGCCTGACAGAACTGAGACAGAAATGACCTGAAAAATCCTTAAACCAGAATAAGATTCATGCTTTCTCTCTTTTAAACCCCTTCTCAGCAACACTTTAAATTGCTCCCACCAGCTGGTGGTCCATTGATTCTCACTACCTGTTAACAGACTGACAGTTAGTACAAACTATGCAAAAATAGCAGTACCCAAAAAAAGGATATGTTTTGTGGCTTTTCTTATTAACTTTGGTGAACACTGCATAGGATAGCAACATTCAAACAAATCACGCTGATTAGAAAGATAAAACTTACTTCTTGATGATAATCTTCCAGATTTAGAAAGATTTGGGTCTCTTAAACTTGTGTGAATCTCAGCCTTCAAGGCTGGATATAGGTTCTTTTTGTAAGATGTAATTAGGGACTGTTTGGTTGAATTTTGATCATCATGGTCTAATCTGCCCTGCAACTCTATCTGGTCATCCTGTCTTACATCAGGAGCCATACCTACATGGACAAAGAATCTTAATATAATTACTATAAGGAAATAGAGTAGAAATCTAGAATAATAAATAGAATGCAACTAGGTCTTTCATTTAAAAATCAGAAATAGTGAGAGTAATTGTGCATTCATCAAGACTAATAAGTGTAACACCCAGCTATAATTGGGATCCCAACACGATTGACAGTCCAAATAGTAGAAATAACCTGGCTAATAAGGCAGTAGGGAAAGACCAAACGTAAGTAAATAATGTAGTGGGGAAGGGCCAAGCACAATTCAATGATTCAAGACGTGTTTGTTTGACCACAGTTCAATTATTTATTAACACACAATCAACATCAGTAAGGAAAAATTTGTTATACCAAAAACAAAAATGATTTAAGCTGTGACCCGCTTTATTGACTGCACAAATGCTTCGTCGAGTCACCAAAAGTTATTTGCTGTTGAGAGTGATAAAAAAGCAGTCCAATATATATATATATATATATATGGCTTTTCAATTTGCATAATTGAATTTGTTAATAAAATAAGAACTTTTATCCTTTCATTAACCTCACGTTTTTGAATGTTAATGGTAACCCAGCTTTGTGAAGGCAAGGCCACTTTATAAATCAGATTTAGACTCATTTTCTAAAACTCTTTTTGGTGCTGAGAAATAGACCACCGCTTCGCTATTTATTCTTTTACAATATTTATTATATAAAGGTATCAAGTAGTTTGTTTGATATATATATATATATATATATATGGAAAATGCTAATGAATGTCATTGGGCACTAGTTAAGAACACAATTAAAGAAAGTTTTGACAATCACTTTTATGGAAAATGAAAAAAGTTGTCAAAATATTAATTTTTTTTTCTTTTTTTACAAAAACTTTCTTTGACTGGATTCTTAATCAGTACCCTAAAGACACTCGTTAGTATGACCCTATATATATATATATATATATATAAATTTTATACAAAATAAATTCACATAGACAAAACTGAGTTGGAGTCTATTTTGTGTGGTTCCTACATATAACATGAATAATCCTGTTGCCCCTAAATAAGGAGATCATTATCTATCTGTAATGACGTCACAAAAAAAAAAATTATCTATCTGTAATGATATCTTTTCCACCAGCATTATTTAATTTCGAAAACGGACTCTTACCTAAACTCATAGTCATCAATCAACAACTGTTTAAAAAGTTTCTTTTTGGGTAATAAGTTGTGGTTCTGTTTTGTGTGGCATGGTCACGTGTGATGTTTACAAATAGACACATGTAAGAGCATATAGCCATTAATAAGTACCATGTTATAAAATTGTATCAATTTAGAGAGAGAGAGAGAGAGAGAGAGAGAGAGATTTAAAACCTAATATAACTACTGGAGTTGTGTATCCGTTTTACTCTTTTTAAATGGATTAGCTAGGAAAACCTTTCTTCGTTTGATAAAAGATCAAAACATGAATAGTAAAAAAAAAAAGTAATAGTATTAATGATATGACTGTAATAATTATAACAATAATAATTACCAAAAAAAAAAAACAATAATAATTACCTAGATGTTTAATTGCAATTAGATTTTAGCTATATTATTGGGGACAAATCTTGCTTGGGTCCAATGTACTTTAGTAATGGAGCCAAGCTAATTAAGTCCTATTATTTTGTTTACCAAATGAAGACATTATAATGATTTTTCTCTTTTTATACTATTTATGGAAGTTAAAAAAGAAAAATCCATACCATTAGCAAGATCAAGCAGAAAATCAGCTGGGTTGACAAAATTGAAGGCGGGCACATAACCAATGGAACCAAAATAGTCCATGACCTGATCCGCCTTGCCACTATAAATGGGGCATCCATCAGACAATACAATCACCTTGTCAAACATCCTATACAACCTGCTAGAAGGCTGATGAATGGTGGTGATCACCGTCCTGCCACCGCGTGACAGCCCTCTCAACGTCACTACAATACGCTGAGCCGTCGTGGAATCCAACCCGGAAGTGGGTTCATCAAGCAACAACAGACTCGGATTCACCAACATCTCTTGCCCAATACTGACCCGTTTCCTTTCCCCACCTGAAATACCTCTCAAAATGGTTCCACCCACAACACCATTACGACATCGTGCGAGTCCAAGCTCTCGTATAAGCATCTCAGTCTGCTCAATTTTTTCTTGCTTTGAAAGCTCTTTAGGTAACCTTAACAAGGCTGCATAGGTTAAGGTTTCGAGCACAGTGAGGTGAGGGTATAACACGTCGTCTTGTGTAACAAACCCTGTTTTTCGCTTCATGGAGCTAGAGAAGGCTTTCCCGTTGTATGTTATGGTGCCAGAGACTTTTCCGGGTAAACGGCCTGCTAAGGCCGTTAGTAGAGTGGTCTTGCCACTGCCTGATGGACCCAGCATTGCTAGAAGCTCGCCTGGTCTAACAACACCGCTAACACCGTGCAGCAGAGTGCGAGTTGGTTTGGGCTCATGAGTAGGACTCAAACATGGAGATGAGTCCTTGCCTGAGGTACTGATTCTCAAGTTTATACTATATGTCACGTCTTCAAACTGCGCACAAAAAAAAAAAAAAAAAAGAAAAAAAAAAAAAAAGAAGAAGAACAAGAAGAAGAAGAAGTTGCAATAAGATGCTATTGTTTGTAACAATTAAAAAAGTTTAATTATGTGAACTGTTGCAATAAAGTCCAGGCAATAATAAGTTCACGCGACACTTATATGTACCTTGAGTGTAACAGGGCGTAAGAATCGGTGGAGAATGGAGAATCTGCGGGCTGAGTTTGCTTGTTGTTGGTCTGGCATCTGAGCTTCCAAACGAGGACTAACATCAGTAGTTGTAGAACCAGATGGCTCAGCATGGACCCAAGCGTTCTCAGAGCGGTTTGCGAGTGAGATAGGAGTGTTAGTTTCTTGCTCAGGGGGCATCATTTTTAGAGGTGAGAGAGAATGAAGTAATGGCGTGGAAGCACAGAACTAATAGAGAGGAGGGAAGGGATCACATGCAAGAGCAAATCATGTGACTTATAAAGCGAGGAAGACACGAGAAGTAGAGTAGTAGACTATGGTGTGTGATTCATGATATATTATACATAATATATATATATATATATATATATATATATATATAAAAATAAAGGACTATGGCCTCAAAGAACTACCACCAAAACTTGTAATTGACCCAACCAAAGGATTATTTTGGTATGGGGGTGATGAATTTGATCAATTACAATGTTCATTCTTGTGCACTTTTTTTTTCTTTTTTTTTTTTTCTTTCCTTGTTGTTGAGTGTACATTTTTTGTACTTAAATACGTGTTTGAATGGCATTCGATGATTCGAAAGGATCGTGTGCTGTCTCATCTTAAAAAACTTAAAAAAGAAGTTTAAGAATTTTATTTTTTTTTTTAAAAAAATTTATTTATTCCGACAAGTTTAAGAGTTGAGGACAGAAAAAATTATATCATATGTAAATTTTAACCCTTAACACGTACAAATGGTATTGGCTGGAATGATCTAACATTCTTATATACTTAACCACTTATTCTTAAAAAATTCTACTAAATTTTACAAGAGAAAACCAAGGACCATGCAAAGAAAAAAGAAAAAAGTTTTACAAGAGAAAAAACAAGAAAATTATAAAACGACTTTGGTCAAGACAAAATAAAAGTGATATTATCTTAAACTAATTTTACTTGCCTCTTATCTAACTAATATATTAAAAGGACGGACAATTATTATTTACTTACATATCATACATATATACTTAAGCTTCACAAGTACTAATTATTATTTCATATTAATCGGACATCACATTATTTTTATTTGAGCAAAATTTAAAGACAATATCTTAAGTATAATTCGTTAAAAATACATCACTGCATGTGGTCAATTTACCCACGGCAACATAATCGGTGTTACAAGTTAAGAAAAGTAGTAATTAAGAATGCAGCTTTACTATCGTCGCTCTCAGAGATGTCAATCCCAAACAAATAGAACTCTAAGCAACCCCTTTAATTTCTCTGTCTTCGCTTTTCATTATGGGTATCTCTTTTTGAGGGGTGCCTATGTACCCAAGAGAAAAAGAAAAAGTGGAGTGCTGGGTTCCTCACTTCCTCGTGCCCTTTTTAGGTGTCAAATGCCCATTCAATGGAAGAGATAGTGGTTGAGATTGTGTCCGTCTTTCCTATAAAAGGCTTGGCTGTAAGGTGGTGTCACTTTCACTGAAAGGTCTTTACTTTTATTTATTTATTTTTATTTTTTCAAATTTGTACTTAGAATAAACTGGAAGCTCTTTATTTACAAATTAGTCTAATTATTAATTTATTATATAGGCAAAACGATGAAGTCTCTCACAGTTTGTTGGACAGGAAAGAAAACTTATAAGGAGAGGAATTGTTTGATTATATATATGTGTGTGTATATATTCGTACAAAATGATTCGTACAGTCTGTTGGACAATGATAAATTAATTTTTCTTAACACAAGCTCAAGTAGACAAAAATGTGAAATGAATGAAATCAACATCCTCTATTTTTCAAGCAACTATTTGGGAATATATTTTTGTTGAATGAGCCTGATAATGCCCGTATTATTTTGTTTGAGAATAGAACATACCACCATGCGTAGTCATCATGATGTACGCTTACTATATGTGCACATCATTCTTTTATTCTTTTATTCTCTTCTTTTCTTTTTCTTTTTTTTTTTGGTTGTAATCACTGGAAGCAGTATAATTTCAAATAATATATATGTGTGTGTGGGGGTAAACATATCTATATATATATATATATATATATATATATGTATGTATTAATAATAAAAGCGGAGAGAAAATCCAATTAAGTTTTAAATTAGATTCCAATAGTTATCTAATTTTGTGTCATATGTCCTATTTAAGTTTTTTTTTTTAATTTTTGTTCTAAGTGAGTTAATGAGGTGCAAAAGATGAAGGGTCTAATATAAATAAACCATCAAAAACTCAATAAACAAAAACAGAAAAAAAGAAAGAAAGAGTAAACTCATGTGTATATCCAAAAGAAATTGGATTTCAATTGTTGTCTAATTTTGTGTCGAGTGCCCTATTTAAGTTTTCTTTTTCATTTTTGTTCTAAGTGAGTTAATAAGGTGCAAAAGATAAAGAATCCAATATAAATAAATCATCAAACACTCAATAAACAAAAAAAGAAAAAAGAAAGAGTAAACTCATTTGTATATCCAGAAGAAATTAATATACTTGTCTCATCCCCCTTCCCCTATATATATGTGTGTGTGTGTTTAACAAATAAATAAAAAATTAATATAAAAACATAAGAGAGAGAAAGAGAGAGAGTAATTTGAATCCATATATGTTTATAATTGATTTTTTTTTTAATTGTACTGTGCATATGCATAGGTTATATATTAGTTGAGAATAAATGTCAGACCTCAAAATTTAGGACTAATTTATTATTATTGTTATATTTATTTCACTTTTCAAGGTTTAGGGCATACGTATATATGGATTTAGTATGCTTGATCGATTTTGGCTAGAACGAGACCAAAATTGCGTGATACTTCACGTTTGGACTCTTCACATACGCATACTACTCAACCATTTCAGGCTAAAAACTGAAGGAAGAAAAATGTACCTAATGAGTAAGCAAGACATTGAAGAAGTCAAGATGATATATGAAAACTCAAATTAGTGGGAAACACTAATACTTGTTTAGACCCCGAATTTTAAAATTACTGCTTAATTGCTTTTACTTTAACTTATCTAAGTGCGAAACAAGAGTAAATGAAGTACAATCATTGGAACTACTCTCTAAGCCAAGCAAGCAAGCAACAATAAATATAAAGCTTCAAGAGTAAGGAAAGAGAGATGCAAACACAAGATAACACCAAGACGTGTTATCGAAAAGAAAATCGAAGAACTCGGCAAAAAACCTCTCTGCGACCCTTCAAGTTGAAATCGATACACTAGTGAATAAGTTGGAGTACACGAATAATAAAAAAACCCTTCAAACCTAGTCTACCTAATGTACTTGAGCCCTCCAAGCTCCTGCTACCAATGGACTTCTCAGAGTCTTGTCTTCACTAGCTTTTCAGATCTTGCAATACCACCCGATTGCATCTACCAAGCCTTACCAATTTCTTTTAGCAAATTCCCAAAGCTTCCCAAGCTCCAAAACACTCTCTACACTCTAAATATGTGTGGGTTTGTGTTTGGGTACAAATATCCTCTCAAGGTATAACAATGGGAGAGGGAAGAAGAAGAGACAAGAGACTACAATGATTTTGCACTAAAGGATGAGTAGCTCTCTCTCTAAAAGGTGGGTGTGTTGTAGAAACCTCTCTAGGGTTTTTTCTGAATAACCTCTTTTACTTTTATGGGTAATGAGGGTATATATAGTATGGGTGAAGGGTAAGAAAGTCATCTTAAAATCCTCCAAGAAGAGAGTTTCGCAGATACCTCACGAGATAGCCTTTCTTGAAAAGTATTCACGAAATATAGCCTGACACTTGATTCTTCAGCTTCCAACATGTGCTTCTCATGTGGCCTTTTCGTGAGAACCTCTATTCATGAGATTCTCGCGAGATAGTCGCGAAATTGCACTGATCTTCATTGCAAGCTTAATTCTTCACCAACTTAATACTAAATCCAATATAATTAAATCCCACAAAATACAAGAAACAAAATTAATGCAATTACAACACTTTTTGTATGGGAATAAACCAACATAAAACATAGTTGTAAATCACAACTTTACAATCTCCCCTTTTGGCTATTCCGTGACAAAAACACCATATAACAGACCCTAGAATTAAACGCAATTTTGGGAACAATGACAAAACTCACTCACACCTAAATCTAAAACATGTGATGAACTTGGAACATATATACCTGTAACCTGAAACACTTGCACAAAACACATTAGACCCTCAAGGTATAGCAAGTAATAAATGACAAGTATAATGTAACAAGTAAATATGCGATCAAGTAAACATAATGTGAAACATATGAGCAACTTGATCAAACACATGACAGTCATATGGAAATGACTACAATGATCATATAGCAAAGCAAATGATCATCCGAACATGCAATTAAAAAAACACAATAGCATAAGGATGTATGCATGTCCAACACACAAACACAATGCGATGAGAGCAACAAAGCATAGATACTAAACATAACTCAAAGCACCATAAAGCAAACAAGAAAACAAACATAATGTAAAGAAAACAAAACAAGGTTTTCTCATAAAAGATGTCTTCTCCCCCTTGGTATATGCATCTCCCCTATGAAATTTCTCCCCCTACAAATGTGCACGAGATAGAATTTCTTCTCTTAAGAATGTGCACAAGAGTCATAAGAAATGACAATACACTCCAGTACACTCTCTAGTATACTCTCCCCCTTTTTGTCACGAATAGACAAATGAATAAAGAGAAATGAGGGAAAGAAAAGAAAATATGAATAAGGATAATGATGCATGAGGGGTGCAAGATTAATGAGAAAAAGAAGCTCAAACAAAAGACAAAACACCTTAAAAACACAATGCAACAAAGCATAAAGTAAAACATGACATGCTAAGGATGAGGAAACGAGATATAGACCAAGGCATGATAAGGGTAGCAAAGGTGTGTGCAAGATGTGGCTATGTGCAATGCATGAACAAAGCATGAGAAATGCACATGTGGGGCAAGGTGTGTAAAATACACAACCAATAAACCAAACATGTTCCTAATGAGGAAACATGAAAAACCCCAAAGTTTGGTACTCATCGAAGTCCAAAAGAGTGAAAAAAAATACCATAGAGGCATTTTATCAAACACCTAACGTGCACACACTATACATATATAATTGTTAGAGATATATTAGACATATTAGCCCAATGTAATAGGTCCAAGCCCACTCCCACTTGTACTAATAGTCTAGGGTTTAGTCGCCTGTATATACTCATGTTAGGGTTCATTGTAACATAGGTTTTTGTACTACACTCTTATACAATAAAGATGTAACCCTTAAGAGATTCCTCCATAGATATAGGTCGACAAGGCTGAACCACGTAACCCTCATGTTCTTAGTGTTCCTATTCTATACTTCCCCTTTTGCATCTACTCTAGCATATACAACATGGTATAACACATTGTGTTGCTAATATATTTAACATGGTATCAGAGCCAAACTTCGTTCTTGGCATCAAACAAACATCTCTACACAGTAAAGAAGATTCATACATGCATAGCACAAATTCACAATGCCCCTACTTAACTTCAGATCTAGACCTCACGACATCATGCAGCTGCCATGCTCATTGGCGTGTCAAGATCCTTAAGCCCAAGCAATCTATGTCTCTCCCTATCAAATCTATGCAAATTAAGCCTTCGCCTAACGAAATCAACTATGCAGACGTGCTCATCGGCCTCTCGTGAGAAAAACCCAGAAATCCAACAACCATAGGCAATCACACATGCTTCCACGTGCAGACAGAGTCCTTGGCTCTTTCTCCTATGTGCTGCCATGATTTCCTCATGTGCAGCTCATCCATCGGCCATGTCGATCGTCGATATACCTATGGAAGAAATCTAGCTTTCAACCACTGATACACGTGCCTTCACGCGCCGACTGATTTTTGGGTTCTCTTGCACACGACAGTGGTTATCTCATGCTCCAACCACACGCCAAAAAAACCCTACTGATGTCATCTGACGTCATATAGTAACGTCATCAATCCACATTAGCAACCCCGCAAGGACGTCCACGTCAGCCCTAGTCCACGTCATTGACATGTCATTGTATGACGTCAATAGCTCTACAGCTCGATCTGTGACTAGACCCAGAAACCCGAAACCGACATGGACAGTGTAGCTATTGACTAAACTTGACTTTTGGTTGACCATTGACTTTGACCTTCGTTGACTTTGACTTTTGTGTTGACCTTTGACCAAAAGTTAAAATTTTTGAAAGGGCCTATCTTACTCATTTTTTTGCGTAGATTCTGATTTTGGACTCCATTTATTCTTTTGGAACTCCGAAATTGGTCAATTGGTACATTCTTCAATGTGGTTTCTTCAAAGGCATTCTTTAAGGCATCTCCAAGTGATCTTCTTGTGCTTATCCAACCTCAAGTATTCATTAAGCTTCCACCTTGAGTTTAGGGGAGGGTGTTAGAGATATATTAAACATATTAGGCCAATGTAATAGGCCCAAACCCACTCCTACTTGTACTAGTAGTCTAGGGTTTAGTCGCCTATATATACTCATGTTAGGGTTCATTGTAACACAAGTTTTTGTACTATAGTCGTATACAATAAAGAAGTAGCCCTTAAGGGATTCCTCTGTAGATGTAGGTTGACAAGGCTGAATCACATAACCCTCATGTTCTTAGTGTTCCTATTCTATACTTCCATTTCCACATCCACTCTAGCATATACAATATGGTATAACACATTGCGTTGTTCATATGTTTAACATGAACAATGCATGAACATGCGAAAATCTATCCTTAATACATGATTAGAATGCCACAAGGGGCCAACATCCAACACAAATAGACATTTTTAATGAAAGATAGACAAAAAATAAGTTTTCCCGACCCCTATGGTTAAAATCCCAACCATGAACACAAAACCCCCCAAAAACTTAATCTAAAGATTAAAATCAATGAAAAGAGTTAAAGATTACCTTAGAGATGTTAATGGAATGAAAAACAATTGAATATAGTTAGGTTTTGATGTAGAAACATTGAAATAAGGGTTTGGGAAAAGATGAGAGTCATAAAAGAGTCATATGAGGAGTTTTGGACCAAAAGCTCATGAAATACCCATAAAATAACTACCTGATGACCAAAAATGCCAAAAATGCATTTTTCTACTTTGCGACTCGCAAAAGACATTAACCCCTGTTTTTCAACACAAAAACAAGCTTGAAACATTGAAAAACAAAGTAAGTACAAAACTTAGAAACAAAGAGTGATGAAAAACACTTCCAAATGCAAATAAAATGATCAAAAATATTTTTGGTTTGATCCACATATGGTTGAGCACACACACATCACATTTGAACACATACAATCACACAAATGAAATAGGCATTCATTGAACATTAGACTAGTGTGTTGTGTGTGTGAATAAAGTATGAACTAGTCCATAGTCTAGTATGATGCTTCAATGATTAATTCAATCAAGAGATACACAACTAGCACGAAGTCAAGTGACCTATCTCACTAGTAGAAATGAACATATATGACCCCCCACCAAAGTGTTTACACTGATTGAAAACTTTTCATTTGGCTTCCAGTTTTCATACCTTTGAGCAGCAATGCCATGAAAATTTTGATATACCTTTGAGGAATAAGCCTTTGGCTTTGGCACCATAGATTTTGAATATATTTTGCTCCACCTTTTCCTAGTCAAACTAGTTTTCGAAACAAGGTTTTTCAGCTCTTTCTCTTTTTAGAGATAGAAGTTTGTAGAGCTTTTTGACATAAAAATAAATGTGAGGAGATATATAGGAATAAGTCTACGCATGTATCAAAATCAAACGAAACTTTTGACTAATCATTCATGACAAGCTTGAAGATCTATTCACAACAATCAAACATAGATTTCTAGATTTCGCTCACAATTAAGAAATGTGCATACATAACAAGCTAAGTTCGTAAATGCACTACACTATTAGTACGGAGGTATTAGGCCAAACTCACATGTAATATGTGCTCAAACATATATGATCCAACTTTTTGAATTTTTCACTTTTTATGCATTTTTGGATTTTTACACACACAAAATAAAAGCATAAAAGTAAATGATGTGAACCTCAATAGATATCCTTTGAGACCCAACAAATAATATTGGAATAGTTGCCCAAGAAAGCTAAAATTTAGATTTTGATAGATACCCAACCCAACGTTTATAAATGAAATGCGAACCAAAGGCATAAGTAACAAACCTCGACCTAATGATTATAACTGAATCACAAATTAA